>CM037786.1:26553417-26603417 GCA_021229015.1 Solen grandis
GGTTGTTTTTTTTGCATTTAAGAGTTCTTGTGGGGAGTAAAAATATTCATCCTAAGTGAAATGTCCTCTTTTTTTAAGATCGAATATGCCATTTTGATCATAGATTTTATTGTTAATAATTTGTAGTTTTAATAGTTTATAAGTAGAAAAGATATACTGGTATCCTTCACTGTTGATCGATAATCCAGAAAAGTGAATGTATATGTTAGATTAGCATGATTTGCACCAAAGAAACAAATATTTCAAAGGGCAAATTTTGTTGTGTTTTATGCTTGTGAAAAAGTAAAATTGTAATTTTTGCTTTCCTTTTTTTTCAAAACACTGCTTTTGTTGATGAATAGCTTGTCAACGTGCAGTTCAATTTTGCTTGTAAAATTTTAGAACAACTTAAATGACAAGGATCATAATTATAGCGAATGAACTTGTGGTGCATTTGATTACTTTTTTTTTTTTGATAATTTTTAACCGGAAAAAAGGTGCCTTTTTTAATTGGTAGAAATTCATGAAACCTGGTATGGATATTTGAATGTCTTTACTAAATAAGTAGAAATGTTATTAATCCATGCTGAATATGGTTGCTAAGAGAGTAGTCTTTTAAAGAAATAAAAACAACAAAGTTCGGAACCAGTGGCCAGAACTGGGGGTACAAGTCTCTTTATAAATAACTCTTTGATGATTTGGTCATTTTAGGTAAGACAGTATCCATATGTAGTTTTAATTAAGTTTTATGAATATCTGACAATTTTTAACATGAATTAATTCAAATTTGAAATAATTTTCTAAGTAATGCACAGTTTCTTACAAAAATAAATTGCATAAGTACAGACAAGGTATTTTTTTTTTATTTTTTTAATTTAAAAAAATCTTTTTTTGTAAAAAAATTATATGGTTATTATTCCAAAAACTAGTATATTTCTTTTCCTTAACCCTTACAATGCTATGGCCTCTTGTGATTGCCTTTGCAATCAAAGCAGACCAAGATCAGCCTGCACGACCAAATTATGGTCTGCACTGTACGCTATTCAGCTAATTTTCAGCAAGCACCCCCATAACAACTAGTGGTACAGTCCAATATGAAGACAAGTCCAACTTAGAAATTTAGCATGGTACGAGTTAAGGACTACACATATAACTTTGTCAGTGTTTTATAATGCTAATTCAACTGACTTATCTTTTGTGAAATTGATGAAAAAAGTGAAAAAGAATAAACTCAACAAGAATAAAATCAACTAAACTGCTGATTGTAGTTGTTCTGTATGATTTTCCAGTATTGTTTTCCTTCACACAGTATCATGAGGTGTCCAATTAAAGTAGCAGATCTAGGAATTTCTTCAGTTGTCAGCCATTTTGGAGAAGGAGGTGGGGAGGTGTAAACCCTTGTGCCCCCAGTAACTCCTCCCCAGCATAGGTTTGTTTCCCTTTTATAATCACAATTTTATATAGACTTGACATTCACCTTAAGGTTTTCACCTACTTACAGAACTTATTTGAAGGGTTAACTAAGACTAAAGCTGCAGATACTGATGTGTGTGTGTGTGTGCATGCCCAACAAGCACAGGCAAAACAAGATGCAGACATACAGGTATATTATTTTACCTTAATTTCACAATTAGTTACAGTGCTGGCATATCGGCAACATACCCTTTGTCATTTACATTATATTACTCAATATAATTATGGACAAAGTAACAAGAGTGTTCTTTGAAAAATGTGTTGTCTGCTGAAGTGTGATGAAAAATGTGTGACGGACAGACGACGGAAAAGTGATCCCTATGTGTCATCTTTGCTTACAGCAGGTGACACAAAAATTATCTGCAAAAATCAAAGACTTTACATGGCTGAAAAATGTGAATGTCGGTGTGTATAGACAAGCACAGGTCATGTATTTTAACAAAATGCACTAAGGATATGAAGAAACACATAACACGATATCTTGTAAGTGGGAAACAATTGTATTGGAATAGACGAACAATGTCCATCATAATAAGAAATTCATTTACACGCCACCCTCCACAAAACATCACAGAGAAACAACTGTATTTCATAACCTCTGAAAACATATAAATATTCACATGGTATATTATACTAACATGGTATATTAAACTATATATTATAAATCTATGATATAATCCTCAAGTAATAAATTCTAGTATTCCATACTAAGACAAATATTTGGCATTGTCAGATTCAGATTTTGCAATTCGCCTAAGATTCTTGCCTCGTGTTTATCAACTCTTTCTTTTTTTTTTCCTCTTCTTTATCTACAATGTTCTACTAAATGAGGGAGCATATTTTCCAAATTAAAAAAAATAATCACACACACACAAAAAATAATCTAGGTTACATAATGAATGCAAAGGCAAACAGAGAGGTTGGTAAAAACGAGGCTAGAATATTTTCAACAAGCTATAACACCTATATAACTGTTTAGGCTATATATACAAACAGGGGCTGCATTCACAGAACACCTTTAGATCTTTTTCTTTCCTAGGTTAAACCTTTCCCTCATATAGACTCATTTTGACGTCCTCAATAGGTATCACATAAAGCCTGATCTGCAGAAAACCACAGTTAAACCTTACCAAATTTAATTACAAAATCCTCATTTCAAGACCACTGAGGAGCAGTGAACAGCATAAAACCTGATCAGCCTGCGAGTTACTTGCAGGCTGATCTGGTTTTATGCTGTTTGCATAGGTCTTTTCATGGTGTCCTCTAAGGGAAAGGGTTAAACTTTACAATCCTTTACTCTCTGAAATAATGTTTCCAAGCCACACAGCTGTTAACAAGATCTATTTTGTAGTTTAGATTTTATCAAAATGAAGAAATGGTACAACAGAAATTTAGTTCTGTAGTGTTAGACAATGTAATATCGAAAAAATATTGTGGAAAAAATCAATCTGTAAATCAATCCAAATAGTGTACAACAGGTTTTGATAACTGCCGTAAAATTTACAAATTTTGGGGAAAAACACCTGATTTTAATTATTTTTTTTTTGAATCTCAATGACCAATAAAATTGAGCTCAGTAAAATTTTCAGCACATGCAAAATATGAAAATATGATTAATTTACTATAAAAGCTTTTGTTAAATTTTATCATAATAAAAATATCTGTGAAAGTCCTATTCTAATTTTTTCACTACACAGAGAACATTTAAAATGCTTTGTGAATGCAACCCTGGGTTTCTAGACACTAATGCTGCCTGTGTCCCTAGAAAACTAAACCACTGTCTGCAATGAGTGACCTCAAAACTGGCTCAGTCTATGGTGGCAAAAACCATTGCTAGTGGATATCTTGACAAAACATTCTTGTACCACAACTTACTTGATTTAATCCATGTAAGATACAGACAAGCAATGCAAACAACAGTATGCAGGATATTTTATCAAATCCAACTACTTGCAATCACTTTAAGTCTTTATCATGATTCAATTAAAAGTGTGCGGTGTAAGTAAAGAGTTAATTTCTTTGCATAAATGATCACAGTTGAAAAAAATTTAACACTCATAAGCTGCTTTCATTCCAGTTTCACTCTCTGTATTGTTATTTATGAGTTTTTTTGTTGTTTTTTCTTTAAACTCTATCCCTTGAAAATAACTGCAATCTGTGAAACTATAGGCCAGCCAGTATTCTTGTAATAACTTAATCCAGATAGAGTGATGTGCATATTACCCAAAACATGGCTGTAAGTTCTTTTAAAAAAAAAAAAGTTTACTTTGGCAGTTTTCTTTATCATTCCATAGTTGAAATGAAAGGATCAAAGATCACTAGCTAGACGCCCCTCTCCCTTCACCGACATACCTCCTCCAGGCAGATGTCTGTCCCTCTGAAATTCCTAATAGTTCAAGCTGTTTTTACTGAAAGTGCACATTTAATTTTTTTTTTATTTTTTATTTCTTTATTTTATTTTTTTGTATTGCCCATGATTTTGAAGTTTTGCCAAAATGAAGAAAAAGAACTTCAAACTCTTCCTTTAGTACATGAATGAAAATATCATCCATTTTATGATCAAAGGCCCGTATAGCACCGACACAATCACCGCAATAACAGACATGAGATCATCTGTAAGAAATTAGCACACTGCCTTGTACAATAACGTTCATAAAAGATACTGCACACTGCCTTGTACAATAACGTTCATAATAGATACTGCCATGCCTTTACAATATCGTTCTATAGATACTGCACATGCTTGTAATACGTCATATAGAACTGACACTCCTGTACAATAACGTTCATAATAGATACTGCACATGCTGTACAATACTTCATAATAGATACTGCACATTGCCTTGTACAATAACGTTCATAATAGATACTGCACACTGCCTTGTACAATAACGTTCATAATAGATACTGCACACTGCCTTGTACAATAACGTTCATAATAGATACTGCACACTGCCTTGTACAATAACGTTCATAATAGATACTGCACACTGCCTTGTACAATAACGTTCATAATAGATACTGCACATTGCCTTGTACAATAACGTTCATAATAGATACTGCACACTGCCTTGTACAATAACGTTCATAATAGATACTGCACATTGCGAAACATTTTGTAACTTGCATTACAAAGACTGATAATTCACAACTTTAAATTTCTGTATCCTTTACCTCATACATGTGTTTTGAAACCTTGGCAAACAGAGTAAACCCAGATCAAACAGTTGATGCATAAATCCATTTACTCTGAACAATTAATTTTTACTTGGATATTTCAGCTATATTGCATAGTCTTCATCAGCTTCCAGTGGTGTACAGTTCTTTCTTGGTGTCATATGACAACTCAAGTCACTGATCAAATCTCAGTGATAAGCGATGTATATACAGGATCTGACATGAATTGTTATTTCATATCAATTTTACTAAACAAGTTCATGAAAATGTTATTAAGTGAGCCTCTGGCAGCCTTAAAGTTATATGTAATGTGTTAAATATAAAAGTCAAAATATCCAAGGTAAAAAAGAATTGTTCTGAGTAAATGGGTTTATGCAAGGATGGACAATCAAGAGCAAGAGAAACACTTTCATTGCTGAGGATCAGACAGATCCTTGTGTTTGTTCAGAAAATATTGCAGCTCAGAATCAACTATCTGCATGGCCAAAAAAAAATAAAAAAAAAAAAAATTGTTTCTAAACCCTTTAAAGTTCAGTTAATTAATATTCTTGTAAAGGAATATTCATGAGGTAAAGGTCAGATTCTCTATTCTACACCAAGGTATACCAAATATAAGCTAGACAAAGAGGTGTCACATTATTTCTCCACTGAGAAAACAGAATTAAAATTTCAGAATATTAGTAACAACACCGAGCTTGAAATATCCTATATACATTCCAGAATAGGAAATCATCAGCCACTTAAGTGTACAACAAATTCTCACATATGGACAAACAGAAAAACGCAATCACACCAAGATGGATTTCATAAATAGAAAATTATCATAAAATTATATATATATAGATCTATATATAAAAAAAAAAATTGAATGCAGATGCCACTAAGTGTCTACACATCAAACCAGGAAAACCCTGACAGGATAAATACATTTAAAATAAATAACAACGTATTCACAGCTACCATTTACCGGATACATATCTGGGATATTGCACAAAGTATGAAAAAGAAATAATACAAAATATAGGTACTATAAAACAAACATGGAAACAAAAATCACTTTTAGGGACTCACAACTCACCTATGTACAAACGTTTATTTACAAATTTCTTTTCAATAGTGATTTACATCTCTCACGCTTGGAAAACACAACACATTTCATATAACATGATTTAAACATGATCTAACAAACAGATTACGAGTCAACATTGGTATCACAAGTTACTATGTACACAATAGATTTCTGACACTTGTGAGTAGGGTGAACTGCACTTCACTTGTCTCTCAGTATAAAATATTATAAACAATTATATAGCAGGTTGTCGTATTGAGTCTTTACTTTTAAAACTTAATGAATTATAAACTTGATTACGTGAGATTCCACGACAGAAAAAATACGTAAAAAATTCAAAAAGGTTGGTGCCAACTGCTTCAAGCGCAATCTTTGCTACAACTCAGACATTCTTTGTTTACCACATTAATCAAATAACCTAAAATTTACCAAAAGACTTACAGACTCTCTGGACCATTGGCTTCAGAAGCTCCAAATTCGTCACCCATGGCTTCAAACCCCACAGAGAGCAACTAAAAGTCACTTATCCAACTAAGAAAAATTATCAAGACCTTGGTATAAAAAGTTTTTTTTCTTCAGAAAACTTTAAAAAAAAAGAAAAGAAAAAAAAAAAGAGTTAAAACTATGATTGAAAGGCATTTTGCCAAAGGCTGAACTCAGTGCAAATCTTGGATGTGTCATGGGGGTTTAGTTATGATACAAAATGAAAAGGCCAATATCGTGGGGAATGTACGGACACACAGTGCATGTACGTGTGTTTCCCACACACACAAAATGAGCTAATTGCTACCCTATGCTGAACCCAAATACACAGTATATAAACAGGCATGATTCAATACATAAAGTGTCCCAACACACCAAAGACATGTATGTACAGAAAAATCACCCCAAATAATGACCTGTGATAGAAGCCACAGCAAAGTGCTAACATTCAATCAGGATCCAAAATACACTAACCTGTTTTGATGGTAACAAACCCTTACCTCTCAACTTTAAATGTTTTCTGTTTCTATTACAAGAAGTTCACAAATTCATTTTCATTTTCAAAAACACCTACTGCTATCATATTTAACATCAAGTGTTTTGTCACAGAACACTCATTTTAATAATACACACATTTGATATATATTTGACAAAACATATATTTTTTAGAGACGAGAAAAGAAATGTATATGTCAGAAAAAAAAACTTTCCTCCCCCCTGATCATTCTATTTTGTTGTTGTTGATAAATATCACACAAACTCATAAAAGACAGGAAATGGTTGGTCATGTAATAACTTAGAAGTAGACAGAGTGATTGATGGAAAAAGGTCTTGGACTTTTATCAACAAATACACTTCAAATAATTAAACATGAAAGACAGGGGAATGAACCTGGAGAAACCCAGTATAATTCCATTATACATGACACAATTTCAACCAAAGAATATCTCAGTGATATCTAACAAAGTCTGGTCTCCTTCCTAACCTTAATAGGTTGTTACACAACTCCTTTGTCTAGTTTAACTTCCTACTTGATCACCCAACACCGCCTTCCCACCCCTCAACTGCTATTTATTAATTTACCATGGGTATAACAATTGTTAACAAGATGTTTAACACAAGTCAGTTGGTTTCATATCTTCATCAAAATATGATGCAAACAATAACATAGCTGTTTAGAGTCAAAACTTTAGCTTATAAATCAATGATCAACAAAATCCTTCTCAATATTTTTCTTCCCTTTAAAGGTCAAGTAACATATAAGTCTCCAACGATGAACTAATTTTTTTAAAGAACAGGACAGGATATAGAAAAGGCCTTATTTTACAAAATAAAAAAAAAGTCACTTGGGTACGGGTACATGTACATATTTTGATCACATTGACAAGCTGGTAGGATATTTACAAAAACATTATTGGCCGGTCTACATCTGTCACCGCATGATGAAGAGGAGTGTAGCTATGGAAACAATGAATGTGAATGCTATGGAGACTGGGTGTGTTAGGGAGCCGGCACATTTCGAACCATCCTCCTGAAACAGAAAGTTATGTCAATATATATAGAAGTTAATAGATTAATTACCATTAAACATGCTATATTAGGCAAAGGATAAGGCACACCCTAAGTTTCAGACTGAGTTGCTAGAAATTAAAGGAAAAAGCAACTCATTGAATAAGGCACAGTCAGTTTTGATAGTTTGCAATCAGGGCCATATTGAGATTCTTGTGAGATTGGTAGTGGCATTCAGTGTCACAATTCAGTAGCACAATCTCACCTGTAGTATTACTCAGACACGTCATTATGAAATACACAGTTCTAGTGACGTCTAGTTGTACTAAATACAGAACAATTGTATTGATGAAAAAAAAAAAAGAAACCAACAAATTTGTTAGTATATGAAAAACGATTTGTTCTTTACAAAAAAGATTATTTCTCAATCATAACTTGATCTTGAGTTTATTTTTCAACTGCTGCGGATGTCCCAGGTTCTGGGGTAAGCAGCAGGCAGCTTCTGTGTCTAACACCAGCTCTCCATGCATCTCTATCCAAAGGATCAGTGTTGGCCAGATTGCACATTTTCAGATCAGTTTCGATAAATTCAGACCAAGTTTTCCTGGGTCTACCATGGCCTCTGCAGCTGGGAATCACAATGCTCCTGACTGTATTGATGCATGCTGTGGCGCGTTCTACGTGCCCATACTATATAATCTTAGGTGACTGTTGCACAAAACTGTTGATATGTGGAAACTTCATCATGAGGTTTGACGTCACAGATTCAGTGGATCATGGATCTGTCATTTTGGCGAAGCCCTTGAAGATCAGAAGCTGCAGGAAGCCAGGTTTCACTTCCATATAGTAAAGCTGAGCGGACACAGGCAGAGAAAACTTTTCCTTGGGATTTTGGTGAAATATGTTTTGATGTCAGAATTGGCAAGAGTTTCTTGAATTTTTCCCATGCAGTACCACATCTCGAAACTTCCACTGGCACACAGCATATCAACAAGATAGTAGAAACTTGCTTCGACATCGAGCCAAGTTCCATCCACTTCCATCTGAGTAACTGGTCTCCCATCAATTGTATGTGCCTTGCCGCAACATCTTGGACACACAATGTCAGGATTAGCGACAAGTCTGCCTTTGTTGCTGCTGTATTTCTTAGGCACCCAGAGCTTACACAGAGAGCATTCAATAGCATTTACACCGACTCCCTTCCTACACACAGCACAGGGAAAGGTGCCCGAGTCTCTGAGGAGGTCCAGCCCAAGGCCAGAGACCATTAACTTTGTCTTCTTCATGTTAACTCTAAGGCCCTTGTTTTCCAAGCCCTCCTTCCAAGTTCTAAGTTTAGAGATATACTCCTCTAGTGAGTCAGCAGCGATAGCAAGGTCATCAGCATGAAGACACTCCTAAGGCAAGCCAGAGCGGAACCCTCTAGATCAAGCCTCCATCACAATGATAAAAAGCAGTGGGCTAAGGACAGAACCTTGATGTACGCCTACTTTGACCTCAAACTCCTCACTGTACTGCACCTCCACACCTAGCCTCCTCATGGCCCACCAAAGGACCTACATAGGTACTTGATTGAAAGCCTTCTCCAGGTCGACAAAAGCCAGTTAGAGTGGATGGTTTGCTTCAAAGTACTTCTTCTGCAACTGGCGCATGATGAAGATGGCAGCTGTTGTGCCACGTCCAGGCACAAAGCCAAACTGCATTGAGTCGATGTCCACCATTTTGCGAATGAAACTGTCTAACACACGCTCCAGCAACTTCATGACCTGATCAGTGAGTTTGAGGCCACAACAATTGTCACAGCTGAGGGCATCACCTTTACCCATGTAGAGGTTCTAGATGTAGCTCTCCTCCCCGTCTTTAGGGATCACAACACTGCTGAAAACCACCTCAGCCAACTCTCTTGCCAGCTTTTTGCTCTCCTCACCATCAGCTTTCAGCATCTCAACAATACATCATAAGTTGACTCTAATTTGCAGATGTCAATTTCAAAAATTGAAATTAAGTTTAATACATTTCCCACTGTCTACTGTTTACATACCCGTGGATCATGGTCATAGCAATCATCAACTGGGCGTCGATACCTGGGCTGTACCCCGCACTGGTCCGGCTCACCTGTACATACACGGGAAAACCAGATATGAAATATCAGGGCTGGCTTTACGCTCTGTACCAACGTCCTTCTTGTCACATATTACCAAATGTTACCAATGCATCTTCTTTCAAGTTTTAAAAATTAAAATTTAAGCCTCACCATTACTAATTAACCCTTTCCCTCATATAGACTCATTTTGACGCACTCAATAGGTACCACATAAAGCCTGATCTGCAGAAAACCACAGTTAAACCGTACCAAATTTAATTGTAAAATCCTCATTTCCAGACCACTGAGGAGCAGCGAACAGCATAAAACCTGATCAGCCTGCGAGTTACTCGCAGGCTGATCTGGTTTTATGCTGTTCGCATAGGTCTTTTCCTGGTTTCCTCTATGAGGGAAAGGGTTAAAAGTATATTTTGATATGGATTTTTGTCAACACAATTGTTTATTGGGTTTAGAGTCCCATCAACAGTATTTTAGTCATATGAGGACGATGTCTACTTGAGACAGATATAGAGCTGCTACACTGCAGTATCATGCCGTGGACATGTGACAATTACCATACCCAGTCACATTATCCTGACACCTGGCCAACCAGTCCTAGAACTACCCTTACATGCTGAGTGCCAAGCAAGGGAATTATACGGTACCATCTTTCATGACATTGGTATGTCATGGCCAGGGATCAAACCAACGACCTTCCAATTCAGGTATTGACAGTTTAACCACTTGCCAACCAGGACTGGTCTGCTGACATAAGTCAGGATGGGGAGACTGATCAGTTTTGCATGAATAACACAAAAGAAAGTGAGCTACACAGGGATCAGACTTACTCTCTGTGGGCTCCTGGATGATCAGTTTTTGGCTGACTTTAGTCTTGCATGCCTCACAATCCATTTTCTCCACTTCGGATATCACCATTAGAAGATTTGTATCTGGTACCTCCACTGCCCAGTATTTCCTGAACATTTTCAACATATTCCCTTCTTAATACTTACATTCTCAGAATATTTACTTTACACCAACATAATCCATTTTAATTTGTAGGCCAAAAAAGTTTCTGTTTCTGGTCTCCAGCAAATAAAAAAGAGGGTTGGTAGGTTGGGATTTTATATATTTTTTTACATGATACGAAAGGTCAAAAAAAGGGATTTTTTTTTTTTAAAGATGGAAAGATAAAAAAAACTTTTGGGTTGGTCGTTGGTCAGTCAAGAGACCAGAAACGGAACTTTTTTGGCCTACAAATGGTCTTGCCTAGTGGCCATGTTTTTTTATGGATCAGAATAATTTCAGAAGCTTCACCCAAGGATCATCCCTGCCAACTGAAATTAAATTTTGTCCAGTGGTTTCAGAGATGTCATTTTTAGATTTCACTATACATATAATAGGCAAATTAGCCCCGCCCATGGCGGCCATGTTTTTTTACGGATCGGAATATAACTTTAGCAACTTTTATGAAGCTTTACCCAAGGATCATCCCTGCCAAATGAAATCAAATTCTGTCCAGTGGTTTCAGAGGAGATGTTGTTTAAAGATTTCACTATATACATATAAAGCAAATTAGCTCTGCCTCTGGTGGCCATCCCCCCCCCCCCCCAAAAAAATTTTTTTAGCAATCTTGGTAGAGAGTTACCCAAGGAACATCTGTACCAAAAGTTTGATATCTGGCCAATAGTTTTGAAGGAGATGATTTTTAAAGCTTTCATATTTTTTTTCTTCTTTCCATTGCCATGGTAACCAGAGTTTATTTTAACAACTTTTGTGAGAGTTCACCCAAGGAACATTCCTGCCAAGTTTAATCAAATTAACTGACTGCCCAGCGGTTTCAGAGGAGATGTCGTTTAAAGTAAACTGACGATGATGGACGCAGGCACAGGGCAATCACAAAAGCTCACCTGGGCAGGAAGTGCTAAAAAAAGCTCTGCTTTAATACTAACATACTTAGTTTCACAACTAAAAAACTTGCACTCTCAATTTTGATATTACATACTTATTCACTCAGTCTTACTCTGTTATAACACTAAACAGTTTTAATTCTAAATATCAATATCAGAATAGTCAGTTTTAATGCTAAATAATGAAAATTCCATTGTTTAACCCTTTAAAATTTTACAAATCTGCCTCAGCCTGTACTTACCTTGAACAATTTATTGTCTTGATCTGACACTCTGTCCTCCCTGACAAACCTTCCTTCACCAGGGGTGTGAAGTAATACTGGGCTGTCTTGTTGATACACAGTCTACGTTTATCTTGGGGAAATCCAGAGGCTGTGGGCATAGAAGTAGTAAAACTCTTTACCGCATGAATATTCATGTACAAATTTTATGACTTGATGAATAATAGTTGAATGAACTTTGAAAGGTATTTGAAATAATGGATTTTTCTTTAACATGCAGACTGTGTAAAATCTGAGCTACAATACTGTATGAGCAAACAAAGAAGACCCTGATCAGACATCTCCTTAAGGTCTGCTTTGTTTGCCAATGCATCAAATTAAGTCTATATGAAGTCAAGAGATAACTTACAGCCACAGAGTTATCATCATTCACAGATTTTAAAGATCTTAAACCTAACTGTTTTCATCAATTTTTCATTCTGATCACCTGCTTTGCTGTAACATCAGTATTACAAACATCACCATCTTCGAAATGTCTATTGTCTTATTTCTGAAAGCTTTCCTTAAAGTCCCTGTAATGGTGCCACTATGTCTTGGACCACTTAACCTCTACAAAGATATCCAAGGTATCCTAATGAAACATTAGGTAACCTTGGTTATCTCTGTGAAAGGCTGTGAGGTTCGAAATGTAGCAGAACCATTACAGGGACTTTACCAATAAATGAATGTGTTAGACAGAGTGTTCTTTGGTTCACGTGTGTCACCTGCTGAAGCGTGATGGAAAAAGTGTGATGGACAGACAGACAGACAGATGACGGAAAGTGATCTCTATATTTCACCTATGCTTACAGCAAGTGACACAAAAACAGTTCTAAAAATTACATGTTATGTTGGAGTCTACTGTCACTTTAACAGCATTTCAATAATTCAGTGACATCCAGTGAATTAGAGGTGGAGGCAGAACCTGGGTGCACAGACACACCTGGGTAGAACTACAATTCTACTAGAAACCAGCTAGAAGGCATCCTCAAAAGAAGTTTCTAAAGACCTTGTCAAGGTATGGCCCTAATTGTAAGATTCTTAGCAGGATAATATTTGTAACCTAGGCAACACTTACCTTCTACTGCTGGTGGAGGGTACAGCAAGCTGTAATGGAGAAACAAAACATACTACTGAAGTACAACAGCATCCAAGATCTGCATGTTAAAGAAGCATTCATGGATTGATTTTCTTTAAGAAGTATCTTGTTAACACTATTTCACAGGCTAATATGTTTAACTTTTAAAGAGGGAGGGTAAAAAACAACAAAAAGAAACACCTTTAATTATTGATTACAACATGAGTGACAAATGTTTTATGTCCAAATTCTGATAGTTTGATTTTTTTTCTTTTCTAACCATTAAATATCAGTATAATTATACGAACAAGCGCACAAGACCTTCTCACAGAACTTACTACATAAAAACTAAACTATCTTTAATATATGTCTTATTTTCACAATCATTATCAAATAACTTATTTAACATATTTTGCTTAAAAAATTAATGTATCATGTATAACTTACTTGTACAAGTTGAAGTTTGTGATGGTCCTGAAATACAACAAAAACAGACACTTAACAGTTACCAAATCTTCACCATCCTTCTGTCTTTACAGATCACTCTACCTCATGAATATCCATCAACAAATTGATGACTTGATGAATAATAATTTCCTAAATTTAATATATGGTTTTGCAGAGAGTGTAGAATCAAAGCTTCAATGTTGTATGAGCATACAGAGGAGCTGGAAGGAGCAGTGTGATCAGGGTCTGCTGTGTTTGCCAATGTGTCAAAACATGTCTGAATAAGGTAAAGGCTTAACCCTTTCCCTCATAGAGGAAACCATGAAAAGGCATATGCGAACAACATAAAACCAGATCAGCCTGCGAGTTTTATGCTGTTCGCTGCTCCTCTGTGGTCTGGAAATGAGTATTTTGTAATTAAATTTGGTAAGGTTTAACTGTGGTTTTCTGCAGATCAGGCTTTATGTGGTACCTATTGAGTGCGTCAAAATGAGTCTAGGGAAAGGGTTAAATACTATCAAACAAGATATCTCTTGATCCTCACTACCAAATACACCAGTTTACATTTTGGTTTATACCAGACTGAAAGCTATTTTACTCCTAGCAAGTCTTACAGCACTCTTAACTCCTTTAAATGTACTATGAAATAGGGATCAGTATGAATCGTGGTCAGTCAGTGACTTACTGACAGGTTTATCTGGTTTTACAATGGTTGCATAGGTCAAGTTAATTGCTGAAGTGCTTATTAGCCAAAAGGTCAAATACATCATTTAAAAACTTATTTTAAGAGACTCAAATATTTCTCAAAGGATATCTGATGATGTGTCAAAGGTCAGGGAACATATTAAGATTACAATGGATCCTTCAGAAGACCAGTGAGTGGGGCTAATTGAAGAAAAACACCAATACACAAGCCTATTACTTTCAAGATAGCCCATTCCTTCCCAAATGTTTAGTGCACTAAAGCCTGAAAACAAAGGCCACTCAAAGCAAAATGAAAATTGTCCTTTATCTGAAGGTGTCTGTTATTCAGAGGTTAAATCATCTATAAATTCCATGAATCCAGTCAGTGGCCCTTGTTCACAGAGGTGACAACTACTACACATTTGGTTGTAATCTATTTATGAGATACGTACCAGGTGAATAGGCTGTTCCACCAGTTGAATGTCAGCAACTCAAACAGGAATGTCATGGATGGCTACAGGAGGGAAAGAATATCATTAGGACTATTCCTTAACACACTTCTACAAGTATGTGATTTATAGACTATCCAGTCATGGTCTTATATTCATACCTATTTCCTTGTTTTTACTTCTAATACACTTGAAAGGTAATTTCTCTTCTTTTTTTTTTACATTTTTAAGTAAAAGACAAGTAAGAAAAGCAGAAATCATATATTCAAAACATTATACATAATTAAAAGAGAGAGAGAGGGAGAATTAAAAACTAGAAAGGGCCACAAAAGCAGAGAGATACCAATATAGAGACAGTGTATGAGTGTGTGACTTTGTATGTGTGTGTGGGGTATACTCACAATTCTGAATGAGAGGGTGCCAGCACTGGTCTCACTCCCTGGACTATCAACACAGGTGGCCTGATAATCATACTGCTCCAGCCTGCAACATACATACACAATCCATGTGACACTAAATCTCCCACAAACACTTCTCTTTTAACCCTTTCCCTCATATAGACTCATTTTGACGCACACAATAGGTACCACATAAAGCCTGATCTGCAGAAAAGCCAAACTCAAACCTTACCAAATTTAATTGTAAAATCCTCATTACCAGACCACTGAGGAGCAGCAAACAGCATAAAACCTGATCAGCCTGCGAGTTACTCGCAGGCTGATCTGGTTTTATGCTGTTCGCATAGGTCTTTTCATGGTATCCTCTATGAGGGAAAGGGTTAAAACTTTCACCACATTTTGACATGCCTTGGTATACCATAGAATTTCAAGATCAGACTGAAACTTCATCCTGAACTACTTTCTTGTACAGAAAGCAAACAGTATAATACCAGAACAGTTTGTGTTTTACTCCCTTGCATGTCATTCTACTTTTTTTACATGGTAAAATGTTAACTCTTAATTACATGAGATAATATAAATTATCAGTGTACATTTTGCTCTTAATTACATGAGATAATATAAATTATCAGTATACATTTTGCTCTTAATTACTTGAGGCAATATAAATTATCAGTATACATTTTGCTCTTAATTACATGAGATAATATAAATTATCAGTATACATTTTGCTCTTAGTTACATGAGGCAATATAAATTATCATACATGAGATAATATAAATTATCAGTATACATTTTGCTCTTAGTTACATGAAATAATATAAATTATCAGTATACATTTTGCTCTTAATTACTTGAGGCAATATAAATTATCAGTATACATTTTGCTCTTAATTACATGAAATAATATAAATTATCAGTATACATTTTGCTCTTAGTTACATGAAATAATATAAATTATCAGTATACATTTTGCTCTTAATTACATGAGATAATATAAATTATCAGTATACATTTTGCTCTTAATTACATGAGGTAATATAAATTATCAGTATACATTTTGCTCTTAATTACATGAGATAATATAAATTATCAGTATACATTTTGCTCTTAGTTACATGAGGCAATATAAATTATCAGTATACATTTTGCTCTTAGTTACATGAGGCAATATAAATTATCAGTATACATTTTGCTCTTAGTTACATGAGGCAATATAAATTATCAGTATACATTTTGCTCTTAGTTACATGAGGCAATATAAATTATCAGTATACATTTTGCTCTTAATTACATGAGGTAATATAAATTATCAGTATACATTTTGCTCTTAATTACATGAAATAATATAAATTATCAGTATACATTTTGCTCTTAATTACATGAGATAATATAAATTATCAGTATACATTTTGAATAACAAATACCCTTACTATCCCACCTTGGCAACAATATGAAAATATATTGAACTTTTGTGACACAATACACATTGCTTCTATAGGGCCCCCACTTCACTTTGTGAAGCTGAGGTATAACCATGCCCCAAGATTTCTTGAAAATACCAGGACTGACATTAAAAAGACTGACCTGCTGTAAATTGACTCGTTGTACAGGAAGTACATCAGCTCTGGTTCCACCTTACCAAAGAATCGGCCCACCTGTAGATGATCATAACACAGTGTACTAGTCAAAAGCAGCGGTTGAAATCCAGGGAATTTCAATTTGTCAAGACTGACTAGAATGGATGATCTATTCAAAGAGTATTTTGCTTTTGATTTCTATATCTTGTAGTACTGAACTGTACAGAGCTGAGGAGGTTACTTTTTACGTAATTCTTAGTACAAAATATGTTTCAAGGAATGTAAGCCCAATCCTAAAACTGGGCCAACCTGTTCTGGAACTACCCATGTGTTAAACGCCTTGCACAAAGGAGATACACCAGTACAATTTTTCAGGACTTTCTTATGTTGCTGTCAGGGATTAAACCCACATAACCTCCAAAGCAGATGCTCTTATCGCTTTACCATACCACTGGGACTAATTTTCATCAATTAAGTCAGACATATAAATATATATCCTTTCTGCTTGAGGGACTACTTACACTAGTGTTGTACTTCATCTGGTTAGTTGCTATGATAAAGCCACCATCGTCAAGGAGATAGCAGGCCAGTTGGTTGGCCTGGCTACAGTCCATGTCAGATGACATGTCCAAGGTTGTAGCGTTCACCATCCTCTCCCTAATGATGTCATGTGTATATACCACACCAACCACTGTGGGAAGATAGAGAGCATAAATGATGTCTTTTATTTATGATTGTTTTTTTTTCTTTTACGCATCTTCATGGGAAATGATATGTTTATGGCTGGAAAATACTTGCATGGTCACATTCTTTTTCATAGCATCCTGAATAGACTACACTGGGAACATACTGCAACTTATAGAGCTTCAATATCCACTCTCCCATGCTATTGACAAGATTACAGTTTTCTATTTTAAGTAACAATGACCTTGATCCCTTGACCCCACCTGCCCTATTGTAAAAGATCATTCAAACTTACCATTAGCCATGCTTTTGTTTTTATCAATGATATTAATGACATAAACATCATATATTCTTTATTTATTCCCAAGCTTTCTTATGGAACATCAAAAAAAGTCCATTTTAACATGATCCATTTTTACACAAAAATCAATATAACACTTCTTTTTTTTTCTTTCTTTTTGACACCTTGTCTACATTTTGTGAATTTTTGTTGACTGACGCACTGATGCATTTTCACATTGTTACATTGTGATCAATAAACTTCAACCCTGAATAAAGGATAACAGAGCTTGACTATATATCACAGTAGTTTCTGATGTTGCAACTGAGATACTGAAGTTATGGAAGGACAGGAAAATTAAGGTGGTCACACGTAACACAAATATTAAAACATTTGTGAATGAAATGACTTCTACAATACCTGCAGCTTTGTAGTTGAGTTGCTCATTTCGGCCAAGATTCAACTTAGGGTCCAGATTTTCATTGTTGATGGAGAGAGACCTGACCACTGTCACATCCCCAACACTGGTGTTGCCTGGCTCTGGAAATTTTCGGACATCATCTGTCATGTGTGTTTGTTATATATGATGCTTACCAAGACTGTGATAATGCAATTTTTTTACTGATAAGAATGACAGCTTGCTAGGGTTTAATGTCCCACAAAAAGTATTCAAGTCATTTGAGTAACTTTGTCTACATGAGACTTCCCAATGCTTCCTCATTGCATTATCAAGCCATAGACTAGTGGCATGATACCACAGCCTGTCATTTTATTCTGACACCAGGCTGGTCATGCAGTCCAGAACATACTTATATACAGAGCATTTTTGATATGTAAATGCCTTGGATGAAACTAAAACCTTTCTGTATTGGCCATTGAAACCGGACTGATTAGGTTGTCTTTGGTCAGAAATACTTAACTTTCAAAACTGTCTTCAATGGTCATCAAAACACATATTGGATTACAAATGGTTTTGAAAGTAAATTTGCGATTTAAATAATCTTGAAAAAAAAAATTCTATCATAACTTAGTATTTTCGTTACTAGAGAGGCTTTATATTTATATAAAGAGGTCCTTCTGTGATTGGCCAATTTAAACCTCCCAAATGAACCTACCGAGGATGAATGGTGCACTAAACACCAGGACATCGGCATCCACTGCCCGCTTGAAATAGTTGGCTTCCCACGTGTTCCTCACTCCCATAAACTGCTTCACCAGGTTTTCATCTTCCCTGTCAACATGAACCATACCCCATGTAATCATTGCACAAAAAAATCAACAATAACTTGGTACCCCACCCACAGCAGTGAGTGAGTACTTCAGTCTTTTATTTCTGTGGAAACACATTCTGACACTTTGTGAAAGCAGCATAAAACCAGACCAGCTAGAAAGTTATAATCAATTTGATTGGGCCTGCAAATTACAAAACATCTCAAATTCAAATTTTCCTGAATTCAAATTTTTGAAGAACTGAACTTTTCTTATGCATTGAACCAAGAGATTAGAAATTTTGCAGATATGCCTCTATAAGCATGCTCATTAAGGAAAAAAAAATTAATTTCCTCAGAAGTTCATACTTAAGCTGATGTAGAAATTTAAAATTTTGTGTTGAGGAAAAAATTTCATTCTGAGATTCATGAAATGTAAGCCAGGTTTTATATTTAGATTCTAATAGATGTCAGCGACTTGCAACCAACATAAAACTTTATAAAAGTTCAATACTTTCAGCTGATCTATTCAAATACTGGCTTAGAATGTGAATCCACGGAGTAAAAGGCTAAAATATACAGCAAAGGTTTCTTTTCCTCTGTTCTGATCAGACTACTTTTAAACAGGTTATAAGTTAAGCTAACTTTTCAATGGATTATGTGTTAGTAAATATTTCATCCAATTTTATGTTAACATGCTGCTATTTGAGAAAGCTTTCAGTAATTACTGTCATTTGCAAAATAAGAAGACAAGGAAAGACTAATTTACTCTTTAAAGTCTGATCTGGTAACACATGCTGGTTAATCATGCGTAACTTTGAGCTATGTCTAATGAATAGGAGCTCCAAATTTTCCCAGATAAATGAACATTAGCCCTATACCTCATATAAATGTGTTTTAACTCTTTCCCTCATATAGACTCATTTTGACGCACTCAATAGGTACCACATAAAGCCTGATCTGCAGAAAACCACAGTTAAACCTTACCAAATTTAATTACAAAATCCTCATTTCCAGACCACTGAGGAGCAGCGAACAGCATAAAACCTGATCAGCCTGAAAGTTACTCGCAGGCTGATCTGGTTTTATGCTGTTCGCATAGGTCTTTTCATGGTTTCCTCTATGAGGGAAAGGGTTAACATCTTGGCAACAAGCAGACCCAGATCAGACAACTGAACTTCTAGGGCTGTCTGATTACGGTTTATCCTGTTTGTTCATACAATATCTTGGCTCAGATTCTACAGTCTTCACAGCAAAGAAAAATCCATTATTTCATTTACCATTTAAAATTCAATAAATTAATATTCATCAAGTCATATAAATGTACATGAATATTCATGAGGAACGATTTAAGTCAGCATTATATTACCAGTATTCTATCAAATCATTAGTTTCATTTCAGGTCACATGACAGTCAATATTGTAATACATTTTAGTGTGTAACTAATTTGGACCAATGAGACCCCTGCATTTTTCCAATTTCATGGAGACTAGAAACTTGCACACACTTTTTGTTAATTAATTATTTAATTAATTGAGCTTTTCTGAATGTTACAAAAATAGATTTTACACTGAAGTAGTTAGAGTACAGAAATATAATCAATTAATTGAGCTTTTCTGAATGTTACAAAAATAGATTATACACTTAAGTAGTTAGAGTACAGAAATATAATTCTTCATGATTTAGAGGCCACTAAGCTCCTTCCCCTACTACTTCTAAATCAGGAAGAATCCTATATCAATACTCTAATTATGACTTGGTCAGCATGGAGGCATGTCAAAGAAATATTGTCAGTAATAGAGTTTGAACCCACAATCTGACAATGCTACCATGGCACCTTTATAAATTCCTACATTTTGAATCACCAAACACCTATATATTTTGACAGAGGTATAAACGTTTCATCAAAAGCTATGTCATTAATGAAAATATTGCCATGTTTCATAAAGTTATTACAATAATTATCATAACAATCTCATATTTTACAATAATTTTGTGTATCTTTAGTTATCACAATGAGCTAAAAGTTAAAAACATTTACTATCTTGCAGTAAAGCATAATTCAAATATCTATTAGTCTGTTAGAGGGAAGCAGATATTTAAAATATATAATTAACTATATCTTCAAGTGTGTACTCTAAACATCTAACTTTTTGTAAAATACATTTTTCTTTATCATTTTCAAGTATTGATTATATATTGTATATTTCTGCCTAAGACAAATACTAAAACAAAAACAGCTAGATCTACATAAAAAAACAACACTAATAGATGTCTATGAAACATAATATTATATGTCCTTCATTTGCCTATATAACCCTTACCTTGTTAGATTTCAACATGTGACCTTGACCTTTGAAGTACAAACCAAAATAATCAACACAGGTTTGACATTGTATGAGATTCCTTGGTCAATTAGAACAGGGGATGTCACTTTCACAAAACTTAAACCTTAAAAAAAAAATTGTATGGGATCACTAGGTCAATAAGAGCTAGTTATAACTTTGACAAAACTTGATTAACAAGGTCTTTGCGAGAGTTCAACATGTGACCTTGACCCTTCAGATATTGACCCCAAATTCAGGTCTGACCCTTGCAAAACATCACTAGGTCTTAAAACCTTTACTTAGAATAGCTTTGCATAGCTATGAGCATTATTAACATCAGAAACAGTAGGCCAAAATTTAACATCAATGTGTAAGCTAGATTTTAATCCTTTATCTCAAACTGGCAAACAGAGCAAACCCAGATCAGAAAGTTCCTGGAAGGATCTTCTCTGTTTGCTCATACAATATTGTAGCTCAGATTCTACACAGTCTGTATGGCAAATAAAAATCCATTGTTTCATAATTATACCATTTGAAGTTCAGTTCATGTCAATCAAAACTTATGAAATAACCAATTTGTACTTGAGTATCCATGAGGAAAGGGGTGTAGATAGAACTCAATACAATTTGGTATACTGACTGACTGACTGAGAGATTGAGATTTGTGTATGTAAAGTAACATACCCTCTATTACTTTTGAAGATATTACGAATATATCATGACATAAAATACATCTAATTACAGGTAATTGATACTCTATAAAGAAACACATAAACACTTTATTTTTCCTTTCAAGAATCTGAAACTACATTCTTAATGACAAAAACAGTAATATCCATCAGGAAAATGGAATATACAACATACTGATTTCATCTGCAAACAATATTTGTACAGTATTTTACTTAATGTCAAAACTGTCATTTATTTTAAATATTAGGTTTTACTAAATTACCATTATTATTATCATAAAACAAGAGGGCCATGATGGCCCTGGATCGCTCACCTGAGTACCATTGCTACAACTGATTACAAGGTTTTTAAACAGACAAGAATTCTGATATAGCTCAATCTTAAACATTTTAGCCCTGACAATACTACACACCAAATATATAAGCACTGGGCCTTATGGTTTCAGAGGAGAAGACTTAGTGCGGGGTCATTTATCTCCAAAGGGCCACCATTTTGAAAATCTTGGTAATAAACCATAAGATGATGCTTCATACCAAATATCTAATCTCTAGGCCTTATGGATTCATAGAAGAAGATTTTTAAAGATTTTCCTATATAACTCTATGTAAAACAAGTGACCCCTGGTGCGGGGTCATTTATCACCATAGGGCTATGATTTGAACAATCTTGGTAATGAACCATAAGATGATGCTACATACCAAATATCAAAGCTCTAGGCCTAATGGATTCATAGAAGAAGATTTTTAAAGTTTTTCCTATATAACTCTATGTAAAACAAGTGACCCATGGTGCGGGGTCATTTATCACCATAGGGTCATGATTTGTACAATCTTGGTAATGAACCATAAGATGATGCTTCATACCAAATATCAAAGCTCTAGGCCTAATGGATTCATAGAAGAAGATTTTTAAATTTTTCCTATATAACTCTATGTAAAACAAGTGACCCCTGGTGCGGGGGCATTTATCACCGTAGGGCTATGATTTGAACAATCTTGGTAATGAACCATTAGATGATGCTACATACCAAATATCTAAGCTCTAGGCCTAATGGATTCATAGAAGAAGATTTTTAAAGATTTTCCTATATAACTCTATGTAAAACAAGTGACCCCTGGTGCGGGGTCATTTATCACCGTAGGGCTATGATTTGTACAATCTTGGTAATGGCCCATAAGATGATGCTTCATACCAAATATCTAAGCTCTAGGCCTTGCAGTTTTGCAGAAGAAGATTTTCAAAGTTTGCATTTTTAAAATCCATTTTTAGCTCCTGTGACCTACTTTTTTAACCAATCTGAATAATTTGTACAACTTTGATAGAGGGCATCATAAGGATGATTCCTGTGAAGTTTGGTCAAAATCCCTTCAGCGGTTCATGAGGAGATGTTGTTTAAAGCAAATTGTTGACGACGGACGCACGCACGCACGCACGCACGCACGACGGACGACGGACAAAAGGCGATCACAATAGCTCACCATGAGCACGTTGTGCTCAGGTGAGCTAAAAATCAAACAGCATGATGTTGATAAATAAACTGCCACAAACAATTGATAAAACATTTAAATTAAAACCAAATACTTCTTGCATTTTAATTATTTTATCAAAATAAAAACTTAATGTAACTAATCATTACCATTATTATTTATTTATTTGTCTCTGAGATTTCAGAATAAAATACTATTCACTTTCAATTAGCATATCAATCAGGACCCTTTTACCTGGCCAGCCAAACACTATTAAACAGACTACATATAGAGGAAAAATGGAAACAAATTGAACATCAGAATGTTTCAATTTTCATAAACAGAAAAAAAAAAAAAAAATGAAAAAATAAATCTAGGAGTATGGTGTGTACATGCTTGACAATTATATATTTACGTGTGAACAGTGTAATCTAATCCAGTGTGTGCTAGCTATACACATAATCACTATGGAAACAGAGAAAGGATACAAAATAAAAGAATGAAATTATTTTAAGAAAATTACATTCTAAAGCTATGAAGCTAAATAGGATAAGTTCACAGCATCACAAACAATTGGATATCGCTAACTGCTTACAGTTTTACTTGTATTGGGTTAAGCCCTAAATGTTTAAAATGAATTAGTCGTAAGAAATGGGGAATTCAGTCCCAGAATAATAATTTCTAATATGTTTACAAATCCATTAAACTGTGCTTGTAAAATGACATAAAAAAAGAAGAAATAAGCATTTTTACTGTTTATGCTGTTAATTATATAGTTAAATCTTAAAAAAAAATCTACAATACTGAGAAACAGAGAGATAAAGTAAAATCAAGGTATAATTTCTGATACATGAGACCGAAAGAACTACAGCTATCAATAAATGTCATTAATACCCCCGCTGTACCACTTTGTTTCAGTTCAAATCCCAAACTCTAAGGGCCCTAACTCTGTAATGCAGGTAAGAGTTTGCTCTATGCTCTATAGCAGTAAGAGTTTGCGCAATAGTACATCTTTAACCCTTTCCCTCATATAGACTCATTCTGACACCCTCAATAGGTATCACATAAAGCCTGATCTGCAGAAAACCACAGTTAAACCTTACCAAATTTAATTACAAAAACCTCATTTCCAGACCACTGAGGAGCAGCGAACAGCATAAAACCTGATCAGCCTGCGAGTTACTCGCAGGCTGATCTGGTTTTATGCTGTTCACATAGGTCTTTTCATGGTTTCCTCTATGAGGGAAAGGGTTAATAACTTCTCCCCATGGCCGTTACAATGATAAAGCTCCAAACCTGAAGAGGAAGTTTGGGCCACAACTTTCTTTCTTATGTATTGGGGAAAAAAACACAAAACACAAGCTAACTTTCAATGAACATTCTCTTAAAAAGAAAAAAATATTGGTAGTTAGTGTCACATCTATATATATGAAAGGAAATTTCAAAGGGACATAATTCAATGTACAAGTACCCTTTATAATGATCTCACTTGATAAGTTTCAATGAAATGTCTCCAAATGTAGAAGCAGTTTACTCCACAAACTTTTGGACAGACATGATGATTCCAGTAAACTCCCGAAAACTTTTGTTGACGAGGGTTTGACGTCTTCTTTCATTTACATTTTATTTGTTTTTATTTTCATTAAAAATGTCTACAATTCTACAAAACTGAAGTTTGAATCTAGTGGGCGACAACAACAACATCAAGTTTGGAGTAATCTCTACTGGGAGAGAAGTGAGTTACCTAGCCGTAACATTGACACATTTAATGAAACATTTGCGACTTCGGTACAATGGGTCCTTGCACTTTCCGTGTGTGGCTAAGTGCTTATAGTGACAGCTTGTAACAATAAACAAAAACAGGTTGGCAACAGCATTCTAGTTGTGCACATTGGTAATCAATAATAGTCCACCAATACAATAAGAAAGATCACTTTCATTACAATTTGACAATGCAGATCCCTGTTACGTTGAACTTATTTCTACTTATGTTGACTGGGAAACAAATTCTACTTATCCTTCTTAATGCATTGGACTAGGCCCCATGTTCTCTAAAATACTTCAATTAACCATTTACCTTTTATAGACACATTTTGAAGCAATGGCAAACAGAGCAGACCCAGATCAGACAGTTCCTTTACAGAGCTGTCTGATCAAGGTCTGCCCTGTTTGCTTATATAATATTGTAGCTCAGATTCTACACAGTCTGCACTGCAAAGAAAACGAGAGCTCCTCTGAGGTGGAGCTATATACGCCCGAAGAAAGGTACTGAAAATGAAACTACCTTTGACGAATGGATAAGCACTTTATCAACAGCAACATTTTAATAGGGAGATGGGGACAGACAGAAAGAAGAAGGGCAAACTTACAGATCCCTCGTGTAAACATTGGTAGGGGACTAATAAACAAACACAAAATATTTTTGTATTATATCAGTATGACATGTTGCGTCATACTGTGACCTTGACCCAATACAGCTGAAACTTGCATTTAATCTGCACATCCTATCTGTATGGTTGCCATTCTGGCAAATAGTTTAAATCTGCTAAAGTGATTCAAGAGATACAGTGCGGACACAAAATATTCTAACATTATAACAGTATGACATGTGACCTTCAAGTGTGACCTTGACTTTGAACCAAGACATCCGAAACCTATGCTCTGCACATCCTCTTAGAATGGTTGACATTTCTGTCAAATAATTTCAATTTTCTTCCAGTGATTCCAAAGATACAGAGTGGACAAGAAATTGCTAAATATCTTCAAGTGTGACCTTGACATTGAGTCGAGACAACCAAAACCTACACTCTGCACATCCTCTTTGTATGGTTGAGTTTATTTTAAATAATTATGATTTCTTTCCAGTGGTTCTTAAGATACAGAGCAGACAAAATATTCTAACATTATAATAGTATGACATGTGACCTTCAAAGTGTGACCTTAACCTTGAACCAAGACATCGATAACTATGCTCTGCACATCTTCTCATTATGGTTGACATTTCTGTCAAGTAATTTCAATTTCTTTCCAGTGGTTCTTAAGATACAGAGTGGACACAAAATTGCTAACGGACAGACAAACGACCAGTGGCATAACATAATACCACCCTTTGGGCGTTTAAAAATTCCTTAAATGAATATTAATCATGTCATAAATATGTCAAAGAATATTCATGAGGTAAAGGGCTACCGGTAAGTACAATTTTCATACTCAAACTTAAATATATCCATAAGATTTCTCAGGAATTTAAGTAAGATATCTAAGTTTCAGTCTGAGATTGTACTTGAGTATTTTATGAGAACCAGGGGCCAGTACTTTGTGCCAGGGAAGGTCATGAAAATCTTGACCCAAACGGGTTTCGATCCCACAACTTCTGATCTTCAGCCATATTTGCAACCACTGGACAATGGCGCTCTTCAAGTGCATCTATAATGCTGTGAACTATGGTGATATATGATATTTGATTATCAATGTGAGTGTTTTATATGATGAAATAAATACTACTCATCATGTACCAATGCAATTTCATAACAGATAATATCAAATACTTCAATTCATGAGCAAATATAAATGATTGTCTGTTTATTGGGTTGACAACAGTATTTTAGTCATTTGGAGATTATGTCTATTTGAGAGAGATATAGTGCTGCCACACTGCAGTATCACACCATAGACATGTGACATGGTACCACACCCAGTCACATTATCCTGAAACCGGGCCAACCAGTCCCGGAACTACCATTACATACTGAGCGCCACACAAGGGAGCTATACCAGTCCCATTTTTACGACTTTGGTATGTCGCGGCCAGGGACCTTAAACAAAATTTCACTTTTTGTTTAATAGACTGCAATGTTTTCTTACTTTTTTGGGGAAGTTCAGATGGTAAGCTACATAGGTATGATAAATTCTTGAGAATATTGCTTCTTATACAACAAGCTTGATTTTTCAACAAAGAATGAAGTAAAATGCCAAATGTTATAATTGCAACAACCTACAAGTTACAGAAAGCATGCAAAGCGTGTAAATCTTGTTGCAGTTGATTCCTACTGTTACTTGGAACTCCCGCAAAATTAAATATAATTTTGATAATATGTGTACATTTCAACTGAAATAACATTGTCAAATTAGGCAAAAACATGTAAAAATATCAATAAATAAAGAGCATTCTCCCCTTTTTGTGTCTTTAAAATATCAAAGAAAAAAAATCTTCAATCAATTTGTACTAAAAGACTGACCAAAAAGAAATCAACTTGGTTCCAGTAGGTGGTTTCTGAAACAAGTGGGCCAAGATGGCCCTGAATTGCTCACCTGAGAAATATTGCCTTCATTGCCTTTTATAACAGAGTCATACTGAATGCAAAATCCGAGCAAAAGTATCGCAAAATAATCATAATTCCTCACAAAAACTGTACCGGTTGTCCAAATTTTGATGGTCATAACTATAAAATCCAGTGACATCTAGGGTGAGATAAATTATGAACCCAGAGCCTTGATCTGTAAACTTGGTTCAGGTCCACAAAGCCATGTTACATACCAAATAGATAAACATTTGATCTTGTTGCTTTATGACAAGATCTTTTAAAGACTCTCCAGTACAAGTATAAGGCTAATCAAGTGACCCCTGGGGCAGTGCAAATTTTTACCCCAAAGCCATGGTGTAAACTAACTCAGTAAATGTCCATTGGGCCATGTTACATACAAATATCTACACTCAAGTCCTTTTAGTTTCTGACAGTAAGATTTTTCCAGTTTTTCCTATTATAGCTTAAGTAAAAGGAAGAGACCCCTGGGGCCAGGCAAATTTTGACCCCTGGGCCATGATTTGAACAAACTTGGTAGGTAACTATAAGGCCATGTTATACACCAAATATCTTAACTCCAGGCATTGTGATTTCTGACTTTCCTATTATAGCCTGAGTAAAATCAAGTGACCCCTGTGGCAGTGCCAATTTTAACCCAAGGGTCATGACTTGAACAAACATGGTAGAGGTGCACAAGGCCATGTTACACACCAATTATCTAAACTCCAGGCCATGTGGTTTCTGCCAAGAAGATTCTTCTAGTTTTTCCTATATAAGTCATGTAAAATGAAGTGACCCCTGGGGCGGTGCAAATTTTGACTCAAGGGTCAACAAACCTTGGTAGAGGTGCACTAGGCCATGTTACACACCAAATATCTAAACTCCTGGGCTTTGTGGTTTCTGACAAGAAGATTTTTCTTGTTTTCCCATAAAAGTCTATGTAAAATCAAGTGACCCCTGAGGCGGGGAAAATTTTGACCCCAACCTCATGATTTGAACAAACTTGGTAATGGTCCATAAGACAATGCCACACACGAAATATCTAAGCTCTAGGTCTTGCAGTTTCTGAGAAGAACATTTTTAAAGATTTCACTTTAAAAATCTTTTTTTAGCTCCTGTAACCCAGATATGCAATGGACCAGAACCATTTGAACAACTTTGGTAGAGCTCATGCAAGGAATATCACAGGCAAATTTCCAGAGAGGTTGTTTGAAACAAGACTCTCTATGAGCCTTATTTTCAAGAGATTAACTTTGATTCGCTTAATATAATTATGGTAGGGGGACCATAAGGTGATCATTAAATGAAATTAAGCTGTGGTTGTTGTTTCAAACAAGAAATTTTCCATAACAATAACATAAGGAAACTGACCCCCTGGGATCCTTGTATCTTCAAGGGCTCAACCTTGTTTTTGCAATTTTGGTTCAGGATCCTGAAGTGATCATTTGAGTTAAATAAATTAAAATTCTAACCACTGATTGGTAAAACAGATTTGAAAAAAAAACAAAAAAAAAACAAAAAAAAAACTTTAAGTTGCTATGACAACTAGAGTTCTGCATGTATCAAGTTTATAAACATGACAATGGACAACAGAAGCACAGGGTGATCGCAATAGCTCATCCTGAGTACATTGTGCTCAAGTGAGCTATAAAAAAAAATGTGGATAACATTTTTTGCATGAATATCAAAATAATCATTCGCATAATAACAAAATAATCAGTCTGTTTCCAGGGTTAGTGATTTGCCATAATGACATTATAATCAGCATTGGATGTTTAAAACCGTGGTCAGATCCCTCACTAGCCAGGAGACAGTCTGATCATTTCTTCACTTAAAGCTTGATTGTTAACCCTTATAATGTTGTGGTATTTACGACTGCCTTTGTGACCAATGCAGACCAAGATCAGCCTGCACATCCAGGCATTCTTGTCATGATCTGCACTGTTTGTTATCCAGTCAATAAATTTTCAGCAAGCACCCCATAACAACTAATGGTATAGCTCAAATAAAGAAAGGGCAAGTCAAGTGGAGAAATTTAGCATAATAAGAGTATTGGTAAGATATTAATTGACAATTTAGATGGTCCTTTATGACTACTTGTGTTTAGTGGAGAGACTTGTGAAGTGTGGACAACATCTACCCTCACCTACCTGGTGTTACAATCATGTCAAATGGAGAAAATTCATACATCTCTTTAACACAAATGTTTAAAATTTCATTATATTGCAATATCATGACTTTCAACAAGAAAGCTGTCTCTCGATCAAGACTGCATGAATACACATAATATGCTTTTATTATCATCATTACTATTTACATGTATTTTATTCAAGGGCAATCTTTACAAGATACTTTTTTTTTTTACAAACTGTTCATTAAGTCAACTTAACCTGCAATTTCACTGGACCTAATTACAATTTACTGAATGAAAAAAAAGTTAATCATAACTTTATCATAATTATATTTATTTAATTTCCCTGAAACATCAGTCAGGTCAACTTGTTGAGCAGAAGCACATTTCCTTGACTATGTATTTCTTAGACTGCTAGTATAATAAGCTTCAATTGCTATACTTCAAAAAGCTGTTTTTCAAAAATAGTTAAGTGAATGAAACATTATCATGATTAGTTTCCGTACCCCCATCCCATCCCTCAGCCCTAAGCACAGCTACACCAAAATTTATTAAGTGCGAAAAAGGGGCAAAAGCTAGCATCAACCACAAAAAATACAAAGTAGACTTGGGTTGAGTACAGTAATATATATAAAAATATATACAGAAGCTGTAAGAAACAGTAACAAAGTCCTTATCCCTCCCACTCTCCATGTAAAATTGGGTTTCGGATATGTTGAGCCACAAAGGGAAACTATTAAAGGACAAGTTTACCATCAATTTAGATGACTGGTCATATGTCAGATAGTTTAAATACATGGACAGTGGCTTAAGTTATTAACCATAAATCTTCCAAGTTCAAAGTAGACTGTGGAGTAGAGAGCAACCAATGACAAAAATCAAGGACACGATGGATAACCTGAGGGACACTTAGCCCCAACAGAGGTGTTATTTTGATTTTTTTTTTTTTTCAAAGTTCACTGTCGCTGCGACTGTATTTCAGTCATTGTGACATCAAGCTTATTACAAGTTGAGGAAGATTCTGAGTGCACAAAGGCACCCAGGTAGAACCATTTGCCAATTATAGGCATTCTGAAAGGCTTGCTCACATGAAATACCTAGTGACCAAACCAGGACTCGAACCGGGCTAAGTGATTGTGAATCAGCAAATATAACCACTCTGCCATGGACACCCATGTACTTCCTTATCCTTGCTGTTGACTTGGAAACATATTTTCTTATGTGCAAATAAATAAACCTGTCAGAACAGCAGGAATTAGGACAGAGTTTTTATCAATTGATAACTCCATATGCCACAAACTGAGCAAGTTTTGGCTGCTACAGGAAGCCAAGTGGTGGAAGATCCTATCCAGCACATTAAAGAAATCCAGCTTACACTCCAGAGTGCAGCTGACTTGACAGAGCCGATGCACAGGAGGACACAAATATTGTCTAAACCCTTCTTAGTACTGCTGATTGATTTCCAAACCACCAGAAGGTTGCAAGAAAACATATTCAGCCAATCATTTTTGTGTATAATGCTGACCAACTCTAGACAGGCAGCTTTGAGAGAAAGAAAGGAACAGCAGGATTGTTATTCCATCCATCTCTTCATTATGCATTAAGAAGGGACTAGGCACATCCACAAGTAACAGAATAACAGTAAAACAATCTACCATACACCAACCTCATACCAACTTTATTATTTCTTTTACAGCTATATCAGGAAACTAAGGGTGGGCCAAGATAAATTAAGAACACTTTCCACCACCAACTTAAGGGACAAAGCAGCTACATTATGAAAACGAGAAAAGCTGGGAAGCAATCAGTATCCCACCCACCCCTGAACATAGTAGACTGGTCGGATCACAGCTGCTATATACGCTGTGAGGGAGGAAAGGGGGCAGGAGTTACAGCGACACAGTCTAGACACCCCACCACAATATACCACAATACAATAGATCGGTGTGCTGCAGGCTGGCACAGTCAATATCATTCATAAAAAGACTGATGGAAGAAAATGTATAAAATTTGGAAATTGAATAGAAAAAGAAAATATTTAAATATGGTGACATACCTTTTTTGAAATATTCTTGTCAATCCACCATTGGTAGCTACAAAAGCACCTATCATTCTGCAAGATAAATCAAACACTGGTCAAATGTGATATCTACATTAAAGAGCAATGTACAAAGAAAAACCTGCTTCCTACTTCTACATGGCAACTGGAACATTGACAGATAGGTGCAACCATCTCATGCCAATTGACATAGATCAATATTTTTGTTTCTTTATTCTTTAACTCATATATACTCAGGGTTATAAAAATGCCTCACCTTAGAAACATGTTAAATATTTTAGTTTGTGTCTATTTGATTATTTAGATTATAATTAATGGGACATATAAATTTCAGCAATAGATTGGTGCATGTTTTGAGTCCTATTCTTTTTTTACCAATGAAGAAAATAGATTTAAAGGAGTGGTCGAACTGTGAACGAGAGGGCCCTGAATTGCTCACCTGAGAAATACTGCCTTTATTTCCTTTTATAACATAGTCATACTGAATACGAAATCCATGCAGAAGTAAAGCAAAACTAGAGCTATCACTGAAGGTGATTAATACCCCCGCAAAATACTTTAATGCAGGAGAAGCCAGACTTCAGGCACAGCATAGATAAGAACCTGTATACATAGTATATTGGTTGTGATAGTAATAAGTAAGTAAAGTTTTTATTTAAAGTTGATAGAGAGTCAATAATGGTTGTTTGTCACAGTAGTTTAAAAATATAAGGTAACAGTTCTTGGACACTGCACTTCTCCTAGTCGCCATCTGTTTACATTTTAAGTTTCAAGTATATACCATGTATAATATTCGAGTTATGTTCAGGACAAGAAAAACAAGGAAAAGTAACAAAGGGCAATAACTCTGTAATAAGTCAAGATGGAGTTATGGTTCTTGTGCACTGCACTTCCTCTCCATGTGCTTGATCATTGCATGAAGTTGTATTGAATTGCAACTTGTGGTTTTCAAGTTATGCTCCGGACAAGGAAAATGCAACGGACCGCTGGACCGACCGACCGATCGACCAACCGACCGACCGACCACCGGGTGACTCCTATATACCCCCCCAAACTTTGTTTCGGGGGTATAATAATCATTATTTCACACAAAAACTGTACATATGGTCCAAACTTTAATGGTCATAGCTATAAAATTAAGTGACCAATTTTGACCCAAGAGCCATGATTTGGAAACTTGGTTCAGGTCCACAAGGCCATGTTACATACCAAATACCTAGTACCACCTTATGGACCATACAAGGCATCATATTCCTTGTTTATTATCATTATGTATATATCCGATCATGAATGCCTTATAAATGTTAAATATGACAATTTTTTATACTTCAAGGGCCATAATTGGAGATAGTGGTCCAATACCAAGTCAGCCTTGGCAAGATAATAGTCATTAATGTTACTATCTTGGTTCCCATTGAACATCTGTGCCAAAACATTTTAAAATCTTGCCAGTAAAGTTTTGGAGTAGAAGTCTTAAAGATTTCACTATATACATTTAAGGCAAATTAGCCCCGCTCTTAGCTGCCATGCTTTTTGATAGATCAAGAATAATTGTAGCAATCTTGATAGAGGGTTACCCAAGAAACATCTGTACTAAAACATTTTGAAATCTGGCCAGTAGTTTTAAAGGAGATGATTTTTTAAGTTTTCATGATTTTTTTCCCTCCACTGCCATGGCAACCAGAGTTCTACATGGATCAAGTTTATTTTATCAACTTTTTTGAAGGTTCTACCAAGGATCATCCCTGCGAAATATAATCAAATTCTGTCCAGCAGTTTTAGAGAACATGTCATTTAAAGCAAATTGTTGACAATGGACAACAACGGACGGAGAGTATTCACAATAGCTCACCTAGAGCACTTTGTGCTCAAATGAGCTAAAAAACCAGATGTAAGCAAGATTGTCATATTATACTTACCCTTTGGCATTCACCCGCTGGTTATGGACAGACAGCCAGTATCCATTGAAGATTGAGGTAATGTTGAGGTCCCACAGCAGGTGGCTTATCAGTTCATGGTCCCCTGTAACCAACCATACACATCACTGTCCTAACCTAACTTTAACTCAAAACCTTATGAATATTCATGTTCAAATTTTTGCCATAAAAACAGAAAGAAAAGAAAATGAAGATCCATAGAGGACCTATCACTGGGTTTAATGTCCCATCAACAGCAGGGCATTTTTTTCCCTTTTTTATTGAGGTGCCTTCCTCTCTGAAAATTTTTTAAAAATTCATGCAGTTTTCCCCAAATTTGCCTCTTACTTCAGGATTTTTTTTCCCCATTGAAAAAAATGGTCATATTTTCCACAAAATAGGATATAATGGCCCCTTCCCCCAATGTCTGAAAAAAAAGGCCTGGACAGTATTAAAATCATTTGGAGACTATGTCTTTTTGTGCAGATATATTGCTGCCACATTGCAGTGTGGTAGATTAAAAGATGAATGGGACCCTTGTTCAAAGCAAAGAACATCATATCAAATTGGATACAGTCAAATAAGACATAAATGATAAAGAAAAGAAAAAAGGAAAGAGAAAAAAGGGTAAGTTAGTATAGAGAAAAAGAAGACCAAGAAGGAAAGAGGTAATAAAAGGAAGAAAAGGAGAGTCAACTTACAGCCCTGACTGGTGTTGTAGTTCTCTAAATCCTCCATCAGGTCAAGGATTGTGCCTGTGGTGTTGGTCTTGGTGAAATTGGTGTAGTAGTCCCTGTAACAAACCCAGACTTGTAACACACCCAGGCTTGGCCAATAGTAAAGACCAAGTCTGACAACTGAAATCTATTCTTTTAACATCAAATAGATCTTTCAAATGTTTATAAATATATTCAAATTAATAAAAAAACAACAACAGATAATCCTGTGGCTACATTAGATTACTAGGTGTTCAAAAGTCAGTTTCTGTCAGGGTTGCCCTCCCTTAGTGCCTCTAGACAGGTGTGTCTACACACAGAGACAGATGGGGATCCAAGTGCTACCCTAGCTTGTTCCCAATAGACCCCCTGGTTCTTTAATATGCCCGGTGTATAGCACTGATACACGCAAAGCCCTTTAACAACTGTCTGGTTGGGAACAATGAAAAGTGTCCCAGAAATTTTCCAAGGTTCGACCAGGATTTGATCTCCAGACACTCATATCATTCACTGCTAATACTCACCTTATTCCTACCATTTAAAGTCTGTTGTTGTTGACGTGCTGGAGTTAACCATTGATGAACAGTTTTTCAGTTAGCAGCCCAGCTAATTACTGGTGGTGGAGGGGAGGGCCTCTGGTCCACAGAAAAATCCAAGAAAGAACCACCAAGCTTTTGCACATCACAATGCCTTACAAATATTAAATTTTTATATATTATATCAAATTTTTTAGGAAGCTATTTAATCATTTAAGGACTTAACTTACCAATCAGCAATCAAGAGAGCTGTGTTGCTAGCATTGAAGGTGATGCTATCTGTAAACCAAAAAATACAAGAAATATTATATATGATACTTTTGTGGCTGTTTTTATGCCTTGGCAAACAGAGCAGACCCAGATCAGACAGTTTGTGGGAGCAACTGTTGGATTAGGGTCATCTCTATTTTCTCATACAATATTGTAGCTCAGAATCTACACAGCCTGCACAACAAAGAACAAGAGGGCCAAGATGGCCCTAGATCGCTCACCTGAGAAAAGTATCATTCATTGCCTGTACAAAACAGATTGCTTTAGAATTAAGATGATGAGGTGAAACAATGTTCAGGAATTTTCTGACCCCATCCACAAAAGATATCATCATGACAAACATTCTGCCAAAGTTTGGTTGGGGAAATTATCAAAATTGTAGCCTCTAGTGTGTAAACAAGATTTTTCTAAGATTTGACCTACTGACCTACTTTTTGATCCGACCTGACCCATTTTCGTAAGGGTTCAAGATATCATCAAGACAAACATTCTGACCAAGTTTGAGGAAGATTGGATCAAAATTGTAGCCTCTAGTGTGTAAACAAGATTTTTCTAAGATTTGACCTACTGACCTACTTTTTGATCCAACCTGACCCATTTTCGAAAGGGTTCAAGATATCATCAAGACAAACATTCTGACCAAGTTTGAGGAAGATTGGATCAAAATTGTGGCCTCTAGTGTGTAAACATCAAAATTGTTGACGGACGACAAGATTTTTCTAAGATTTGACCTACTGACCTACTTTTTGATCCAACCTGACCCATTTTCGAAAGGGTTCAAGATATCATCAAGACAAACATTCTGACCAAGTTTGAGGAAGATTGGATCAAAATTGTGGCCTCTAGTGTGTAAACATCAAATTGTTGACGGCCGACGGACGACGGACAATCAAGTCTCCCAAAAGCTCACCCTGAGCTATGCTCAGGTGAGCTAAAAATCCATGTAACTTTTAAAGTTCAGTATATCAATATTCATAAATCTGTACATGAATATTCATGGGTTAAAAGGTTAAAGATCAATAAACAGTATCTCCTTTATCTTATCTCATGTATAAATGCAACTCAGAATATTACTAAAGCCAAATGTCCAGATGTGAGTAAAGATACAATGATAATACTGTTGTTCTACATACAATTAATAAAGTGTAGGAGGATATGTGACATACATATTTGGACGTGTATGATATGATCAGAAGAGACAAGCATGAATTCTAAATAATCCCAACTTCTGTGAAGCACATTCTAAATAAGGATGTTGTGGCTATAGACAAAACATCCACAAACAAAATGGATGATCGCCCTAATTCAGGGTAACAGAAGAAGCAATTAGACAAGTTTGACAAGTGACAAAGAGGACTTACGGTAACGCATGAACTCCCGAATGTCACAGTTGATCTTGAGGTGATGCTGGTGATACTTTGGGAGGCTGAGACCCAGGCTGTAACAGAAACAAACTCCACATCTCTTTCACATACCTTCCCTCATATAGACTCATTTTGACGCACTCAATAGGTATCACATAAAGCCTGATCTGCAGAAAACCACAGTTAAACCTTACCAAATTGAATTACAAAATCCTCATTTCCAGACCACTGAGGAGCAGCGACCAGCATAAACCCTGATCAACCTGCGAGTTACTCGCAGGCTGATCTGAACTCGCAGGCTGATCTGGTTTTATGCTGTTCGCATAGGTCTTTTCATGGTGTCCTCTATGAGGGAAAGGGTTTAAGTGGACAGGACACAATGTGATTGGTCAATTCATTGATTCCTATAACACCTGCACCTCACTTTCAGAAGTGGGGGTTTTATCAAACATGGCAGTTTGGAAGGTCATATTTTAGATAAATCAAAACTTGTTTCATTGACTATCACAGCAAATAACATTTATCTATACAAAAGATTAGCATGATAAGCAAAAACTAACAAACATCTGCTAGGAATAGTAGACAAATTTAAAAGTAAATATCAGACATGCTGTATGTATTCCTTTAATCAAACATATAATCATCTCGAAAAAGGCAGAAGTATACCTGAAAGTAGTCCCATCAATGCCGGTGTAGTAATAAGTTCTCTTCCTCTCATCAAACTCACGATCAACATGACGCTGAATGGGGAACAACAAATATTACACCATCAAAATGCTCTGATAAAAATGTCATCAAATCTACATCTTTCAGTAACATTAATTAAATTCATAAGCTTGGTCATGGTTTTCAAATGTTTCTAGAAATATTCAAATGAAGTCAACAGATTGACCAACAGCTACATTGGGATATATTGAGATAAAAGGTTGACCAGTTTAAACATGGGTGGGTTTGTGATACTGGAAGCCATAAAAGAAAAGGCAATCCTTATTAAATGACCTTGACCTCAAACCTCACCATTGGGTTTAGGACTTCATATGCTGAGACCCTGTGTCCCCCAACATGTTCAACAAACTGAGGCAAGGGTATAAAAACATCACCTTTGATTTAAACCTTACAATGCTGAGCACACTGCATTTGCAACCAGTGCAGACCAAAATCAGCCTGCACATATCCATGCAGTCTAATCATGGTCCAACTGTTCGCTATTCCAGTTAATAAATTTTCATCAAATACACCAATAAACAACTAACGATACAATCTAAAATGAAGAAAAGACAAGTCCAATCAAGAAATTCAGCATGGTAATTGTAAATAACTTAAAGATAGATCTAAACTTAATATTCCAGACAGACTGATGACAAAGATTGCTCACCATATCCTGTGACACTGTGTAGGTGTTCATAGTTTGTTGTCCTGTATTCATGTCTATCATGTCCCGCCTCAGCTGAACAAAACACACGGCAAATGTTACAGAATGTGGCATAACAATTTTTTTTTTTCAAATAGAAGATGTTAATTTCTTCCGCTTTTCATACTTAGCTGATAAACACATATCAGCAACCTTATAAAATGAGTTTGTGAAATACTAAAATCAATAATTTGTTGTATAAATTGTATATCTTTTTTTCTTTCATTACAAAATGGAGTGTCACTACTACTGAGAAATCAATACTGACATTAGGTGTTTTTTTTCATCAAAATTATTTTTACTTGTATACTTCCAGTACTATCGTTTTAATTTCAAGTCATCATCTGTTATCTAATTGTTTTGAAATTATGAATTTCCAAGATCTCAAACTATAATGCAATTAAGGAAATTGTCATTAGTTGATCTTTTTATGAATTTATATGTGATGCTCTTTAACATTTAAACAAGAAAGTCAGTAGAACTGACAGATGCTCCCCGAAGAACGTCATTGTTACAAATAAGGCCTTGGTCAATGGGTGGGAGGATATGTTAAGGACCGGAATGGGATCAGCACATGCTTATCATGTATAGAATCCAGGTAATGTCCTCAAATTCGAAAAAAGGGAAAAATCAAATACAAAATACAATTTATTCACCTTTATATTATAGCAATGACTGAAGATTGATACCCATCCAAATAATTTGATGATGCATCGATTTGGAGACTTAGTAACAGTTTACTATTTAATATGATAATACGTGTTACTCCTCAGATCTTTCATTGATTTTTTTTAGTTTTTATACTACTGAAAATTAAGTCATACATTTCAATGTGTGCTCATATCAAAGAGGTTAACCAACACTCTTGACATATGACTGGATATTTGAAATAGTGTATAATGGCCTTAACAACAATTAGCTGACATGATTATGATTGACATTACTAGCATATTGAATTTTGTGGGGTTTTGTTTAAATGATATCTCCTGTTAAATTAGGCAAATGACATGAATATCAGTCAACAACATGGTAGTAGGGGCCATAACTCTCTTAAAAATTGAGGAACCAGGTCACGTCGACGATATGCGTATCTACTCTTGGTAATAAAGCTTCCCATAAAGTTTCATTGAATTCAAGCCATTAGTTCCTGAGAAATAGCCCGGACAAGAATCATGCAATATGAACTATAGGCCAAAAAGTCAAGGGGCCATAACTCTGTGAAAAATTAAGGAACCAGGTCACGCCGACGATATGCGTATCTACTCTTGGTGATTAAACTTCCCATAAAGTTTTGTTGAATTCAAGCCATTAGTTCCTGAGAAATAGCCTGGACAAGAATCATGCAATATGTACTATAGGCCGAAAAGTCAAGGGGCCTTAACTCTTTGAAAAATTTAGGAATCGGGTCATGCTGACGATATGCGCATCTCCTCTTGGTAATAAAACTTCCCATAAAGTTTCGTTGAATTCAAGCCATTAGTTCCTGAGAAATAGCCCGGACAAGAATCATGCAATATGTACTATAGGCCGAAAAGTCAATGGGCCATAACTCTTTGAAAAATTTAGGAACCGGGTCATGCTGAGGATATGCGTATCTCCTCTTGGTAATAAAGCTTCCCATAAAGTTTCGTTGAATTCAAGCCATTAGTTCCTGAGAAATAGTCCGGACAAGGAAAGTGTGACGGACGAACGGACGGATGAACGGACTGACGGACGAAGCGGCGACTATATGTGTCACCTTTGGTGAGCATAAAAATAACTGTAGCAGAGCGTGATTTTATCGGTTTGCCTCATGTTCTCATTTGTTTATGTCTCATGTACATTGTTCTGTTATTGTGATCGTCTATCTACTTCCTGTTTGTAATGTCACGTGCACGTTCTGTAATTGTCCAAGAGAATGAGTATGTCCGAGAGAGTCCGAGTGAGGTATACCCTAATTAAGAGTTATGTAAGGTTGTTATGATGCGAGTATGATGCAAGTTTGCTATTGGTTGGCCCGTCCCCCGTGCTCCTTTCCCGCGCTTTGTTCTTAATTTCACCACCAATTTTATAACTCCAGGCACTTCGATTTTCGATGTCATTTGATAAACATCCAGTCGTCGCTCTTACCTTTGAGTTACATTATCATTTTCATGTTATATTATTCGAAGTGCCTGGTTTTTCTTTGAACCACGACAAATATATTCATACTGAACCTCAACTGGTGTTCTTGTAATTAACACCCACTACATAACTCAAGACTTTTTTAGTTAAATGCTCTTATACATCTGTGAAATTTGCCCAAATTTTTATCTGAAATTCTCCTTCACTCCTGTGCTCTGTTATATCTGTCACACTTAAGGCCTGGTCACACTGCAAGAACTTTGCTGGAGCGTTCCTGAGCGGTGAAAAAATTTCATCGCCGCTTGTTACCGTTCACCAGAAGTTGGCCCCTGTTAAAGCAACGACGTATACGCTCGGCCACCAATTATGGTCCCTCCTACCGCTCCGAAAGTTTTGAGCTGCACAAAATATTGCGAGCGGTGAGGAGCGGGCAATTCTCCGCTCCGGCAAAGTTCACCACCGCTCCAACAACGCCCAGTCAAAGTTTGGCTAGACGCAAGTTCGTGGACGCTTGGGTCCGCTAGGCCAACACAGAAATCTTGAACGCTGGACCACTGCTGCTTCGCCAGCTTTGCCCGGGCGGTGATTAAACGTTGCACAAACTTTGGTGGAGCGGTTGTAAGCGTTTTACCAGCAGACACAGGATTGCTGGAATGGTGTCGGGCTTTGAAGCAGCGATCCATTGCGGTGATGGACTTTGGTTTGGCGTTGGTATGGAGGAGTCGGAGCAAGACCAGAATTTGGCTATAAATGCGGGAAGAAATGGACCAGGAGCCCATTTGGAATCAAGCTGCCATTGAGTGCAGACCTCATGTACATCGACTTTGCTCAAAGTTACCGTAAAACTGTACTACCATGGATGCTGAGAGACTTGCTATGATTGGTGCACTAGTCCAACAGCAGAATCAGAACCTCCTCAGATTGCAACAGTATTTTTTCACAGTTGTTAAATATTTCTTGACACAACCAGTGGGCCACATATATTAACCTGACTCCATTGGTTCAGCTGCCTGCTCAGTAATGATCTTCTTGGAGGCTGCTCCTTCTCCAGCCTTCCTCTTCTTTTGTCCACGTGGCATGATGAACTTCAACTATCGACTTCTATCAAAAATCTATCAGAACTTCCATCAAAGCGATCTGTTAAGCTCAGTAGTCAAAAGCGGTATGCCGCTAAACCAACTTTAAATCCCCGCTGAGCCAACGCCTGCATGCGCAGAACGCCGCTTTATCAACGCTCGCGTCACTGCTAAACCAATGCTCGCTACCGTTAAGCCAACGCTATAGCAACGCCGGCTTCAGCATTGCACCGCTAAGGCAACGCCCTTGTTTTCTATTTTTTTCCCATTTTGTGCGCGGTGATGAGCATTGTCAAAATTCGGTCCCCTCTCCCTACCGTTCAAAGAACGCTCCAACAAAGTTCGGGCGGTGTGACCGGGCCTTTACACAAAACTGTTTCTTGTGCAATGATCCTCTTACATCTATTAAATTATCACACAAGAGGTATTTTTAGTACAATATTTAGGGGAAAAAAACAACAACAAAAAAAAACAACAAGGCCAACATACTTCATCCTTCTGCCCCTCTGGTTTGTCAGTTTCCACCTCCAGGAAGTCCACATTGGGAGGGTCCTTCAGATCTCCCTGTCAAAACACCAACAATTAATATCTCATGTCACCCTTTCACCTCTCAATCTGGCATTGTAACAATCTCCTATACACTGATCTCCCCTTACAAGTAAAAGAAAATATTTATTTGCTTGTTCTACTGAGTTTAACGGCCAAACATCAGTATTTCAGTAATTTGGATACTTTTGCCTACACAAGACAGATATAGTGCTGCCACACTACAGATTCACGCTGTAAACACACAGCATGGATACCATACCCAGTCATATTATCCTGACACCCAGCCAGCCAGTCCTGGAACTACCCTTATATGCTGAGCGCCGAGCAAGGGAGCTATACCTGTACCTATTTTTTATGACTTTGGTATGTCGCAACCGAGGATCAATATATTTATAACCTTGAAGGATAGGACATTCATTGTAAAACTTACTCCCCAATTTGAACTGACATATTAACCTATCTAATGTATCAGCATTTAACTAGTTTAAAAAGTTTTACTAAGCAATCAGGTTGTTTATATTTCACTTTGCTTTAGTACATTACTGTATGTGCAGACAAAGGAGACCATTATCAGACAGTACCTGGATCTTATCTGCTCTGCTCGTTTGCCAAGACTTCTAAATGAGGCAAATGGATAAAATAATTATATGGATTAGAACAAAGAATCATCTTCATTATGTAACATACATACCTGAATTTTCAGATTGGGATGGAATACCACATATCCATTGGCATTGATGGCAAAGGGGAAACCATTGGGTCCGAACTGCAGAAAAAATTGTCAGTTTAAGAAACATTAAATAACTAATGTGTAAAAAAATACAAAGACTGTCACTACACAAATACCTGATACATAAATTAAAATATAAAGCAAAGTAATTAGTTAATGAGCGCTTATCAAACAAAATACATGAAAATGGCCCTTATTCACATCTAAAGGTACAATCTATATTAAATTGTATTACAAGAGTGTTCTTTGGCACACTTGTCACCAGCTGAAGCATGACGTAAAAAGTGTGACAGACAGAGGTATAGACAGATGACGGAAAACTGTTCCCTATGTGTCACCTCTGCTTACAGTAGGAGACAAAAACAAGAGCTCCGCTGACCGTGGGGAAAATATACGCCCAAAGAATGGTACTGAAAGTGAACTACCATTGACGAATGATTAAGCACTTAAATATCAACAGCAACATTCAAATAAGGAGATGCGGACAGACAGGAAGAAGGAAGACAAACTTACAGTCCCCTCTTGTGTAAACATTGGTAGGGGTATAATAAACAGACATAAAATATTTTTACATTATATCTGTATGACATGTTGTTCATACTGTGATCTTGACCCAATACAGCTGAAACTTGCACTTGATCTGCACTTCATCTTGGTATGGTTGCCATTTCTTGCAAATAGTTTAAATCTGATTAAGTGATTCAAGAGAAACAGCGGACAAAAATATTCTAATATTATAACTGTATGACATGTGACCTTCAGTGTGACCTTGACCTTGAACCAAGACATCTGAAACCTATGCTCTGCACATTCTCTCAGTATGGTTGACATTTCTATTAACTAATTTCAATTTCCTTCCAGGGGTTCCAAAGATACAGAGGTGAAAAGAAATTGCTAAAACCTGCAAGTGTGACCTACACTCTGCACATCCTCTTTGTTTGGTTGGCATTTCTGTCAAATAAATTCTGCACATCCTCTTTGTATGGTTGACATTTCTGTCAAATAAATATAATTTCCTTCCAGTGGTTCTAAAGGTACAAAGCGGACACAAAATATTCTAACATTATAACAGTATGACATGTGACCTTCATGTGTGACCTTGACCTTGAACCAAGACATCCAAAACATATGCTCTGCACATCCTCTCTGTATGCTTAACATTTCTGTCAAATAATTTCAATTTCCTTCCAGTGGTTGTTAAGATACAGAGTGGACACAAAATTGCTAAAAGACAGACGGACAACCAGTGGCATAACATTTTTACATGCATAATACCACTCTTTGAGCGTATAAAAAGGATGATAGAAGTTGGTGAGAAAAACAACTTAAACTTTACCTCATTAATATTCATGTATTATTTGAATATTACTTGATTGAATCTTTAATGGTTTATGAAACAATGGATTTGCCATACAGACAACTTCAATATTGTATGAGCAAATAGGAGACACTGATCAGACAGCTCCTATATTCATTGAAAATGTTTATATCCTATAGGAGATGTCTGATCTGGGTCTACTCTGTTTGCCAAAGCACCACAATGAGTCTACATGGAGTAAAGGCTTAAGTTAATGGCCATACCTTTCTAATGGGTATATACTTCAGCATCTGTGCAGTGGTCACATCGATCCCCATCACTCCAAGGATGGTCTGGTTAGACTGGAAGGTAGCAGGACACATGTCATTTACATAGTCCTAATTTCATAAATGTATTTCTACATTTTTTACATACATAGTTTGTCAATATACTGTGGTACATATTGACTGTCTTTAATTTTCTTGAATATTTAAGTTGTATATGACACCTTCATTGAGCTAATGAGTAACAATACCTGTAGTTCTATAGTTTTGATCAGGGTTTGTCATTAGCAGCATTAAAATATTGATAGACTTGTAGTAAAAACATTGAAAGTCATGTATTTTTTAAGATATGAAAGTTGTCTTCATCTTAATATTGTCACTTAAGGTAATAAATAACCTCGCATCCTATGATGTCATTATGTAATGCGTGTGAAAGACAGGTCTTGACAAGATGCATTGAGCATGATTTTAGGGTTATCCATGAAACTAGACGCTCTGCCAAGAGCCAACTTCTGCCAAATAGGGGTATAATAAATAGTGTGTATAATTAAACATTCAACATATTAATACACAATTATGCCCTGCATGCTGCTGCAACCGATTCTGGTATTATTTTATCTAGGTAATTTCTAATTAATAAAAAATACACAGCATTGATCCTGGCCATCTCTGAACTCAACTACAGAAAAGTCTTGCTCATAAAAGCACCCAGAAACGCCATTTTAATATTAATCAGGGAAGACAGATCATGTGCTGAAAACAATTTTCATTCAGAACAGGTCTTATTGTATTACCTCTCTATCTCCTTAGAAGTTAGGCAAAGCTAATAGTATAAAACCTGATTAGGTAATAGGTAACCTAGGAATACATATTTCTTAAACATGTAGGGAACCTATTTCATCTTATTCTTTACCTATTGAAAACACATGAGTATTTCTTGGCACCTTAATAGTCTGTAAGGTAACCACTTAATATCATATGATAACTCAGTATTTCAAGCAAACATTTTGCAAAGATAAGAAAGGTGAAATATGCTTCACGTCATTCAAGATATAAAACCTTACTTGACAATACAGTCAACATTGTACATGCAACCACCTTTATTAAACAACTTTTTTATTTAATGACCGTTATTAATCCTGCCCAAATGTTTTTACTACAGTATATAAATTTATCCCATTAAATTACTTTTTTATTGTACATCTAGCGACCACTTTAACAAAGTCCCAGCATGTAAGATTATGTGCAAAATCAACTTTTTTTGAGTGACTGTGTTTGATTTTTGCAAGTTGCTCACCTGAGCAAGTGCTCACCTGAAACTAATTTGTTTTGACAACGCATGACTGCACCATGTGCAATTAAATAATAAATTGCTATTGATCAATAGAGTTCCTGGTTCCCATTTCAACAGTTACTGAGCATAAAAAAGGCGAAACCATCCCTCCAAATGCTGAATGTTTCGGATTTTGGTAAAACAACATTTGGGAATAAGGTAAATTAGTAATTCCAGATGCAATCTGTACCATTAATTATTCGTACCTCTACGCGACACTGGAAATTAATTTATTGGGGGTTTGGGGATTTGTATTAGACAGAGGCATAAGGAAAGCTCATTGCTAAATAATATTTTTTCTTGAAATTGTCCCGATACATCCATGAATTTGATTTCAAATATTGTGTTTTTCCACCGAACACCAAATGCAAGCCTCAGCCAATGTACCAATGTATTATTCCAACATAACAGCTAAAAAATCAAAATGATAAAAAATAATCATGTTGATTTTTATTGGTAACAAAACATTTTGTAGTTTACATTGTATTCATGTTGTAATATAACGTTACGATACAATTTAGCTTACAGTTTGACTTGACTATTTGGGTTTACTGTCGCTTCGACAGTATTTCAGTCATATAGCAACGTCCAGTTAATGACAAGTGGAGGAAAACCCTGAATACACGGAGGCATCCGGATAGAACCACCAACCTACCGCAAGCCAGCTAGAAGGCTTCCTCACATGAAAATCCGAATGACCCTGCCGGGATTCAAGCGCAAGTGGTGAGGGGCTGAGTGAGTGTTAAAGTCAGCGACTTTACCCTCTTGGCCACGGAGACCCTTGCTTACAGTTTGCACATGTATGACTTGTTTGCTTTGATTTTAAAAAAATATATATATCTATTAAGAGACCATTTCATTTGGCAGTCCCTTGAGCGGTCTCTTAATACAATGTTGACGGTATGTATTTTTCATGGAATCTGAATGTTATGCAGGTCTTTACAATATTTCCTCTATATATCTCTCAGAAAATGAAGAAATATGCAGATAATGGAATTTAATAAAGACCTACCGAATTTGGTGTCCGGTTGTACACAGGCAGTGTGACTGTGGTCATCATCCCAAGACCCTGTAACCATAGTAACAAGGTTAGCAACAATGGACTAGAATCCCTCTCTTGTTTCTTGCATTTTAAGACACACATTTAAAATCACTTAACAAGATGAGAATAGGTTTTCAAAAACTCAATCTTATAGGAAATAACAATTAAAATAAATATCAATTTATAGACCAACACTTTCTTTTCTAAAAGTATATAAATTAATTTTAAAGTTTACCTTGAAACCAATATTTATCATTTATAACAATAAGCATGATTGCATATTGAAGTGCATTACGTCTTTATTTATTTGTAATTATTTCATGATATTTATGATTTTTAATTCAGTAATTACTTATCTACATCCTATGTTAATGAATGTCATATTGTTTATTGAAATATTTGAAGTGAAAAGAAAAAAAAAAGTGTTTACTTATACCAACACAAACATGCAAGGCAATAGGTGATATACAAACATGCATAAAAATGTGTATTCATCATGCATTAATGAATTATCTATATACATGTTCCCATTACCTCATATACATGGCTTTTGATGTCTTAGCAAAAAGAGCAGTCCCAGATAAGATAGCTCCTGGAAGGAGCTGTCTGATCAGGGTTTCCTCTGTTTGCTCATACAATACTGTAGCTTAAATTCTAGTCTGCAAGGCAAAGTAAAAAATCCATTGTTTAATATACCATTTTAAATTCAGTATATGAATAATCATTAAGTAATAAATTTGAACATGAATATTCATGAGGTAAAGGGATAATTTATCATTTATCAAACACAATATAAGGTCCAGATTTTATCATACTTTATAATGCTCAATTTATCTTCAATTCCTAGTTACTATTGCCAATTTTAGTATAATTAGTAATGTGCTTTTAAATTATACAACAAACTTCAGTTTTGATTAGAAATGAACATTTTGAAATGAGAAAATTAAACATCCTGTAATATTCAAAATTTCAATTATTATTCATCATCATGGTTATAATTCAGAGGTAAGGATTCTGGTCTAGAAAATAAGATTTAAATTTGAAGAAATTACAGATAAAGCAATAAACAATACATTCTAGCATAAACAGCTTATATTTAAAATAAATGTAACTAGATTTTATTTAGCATAGGTATGTGGTACATACCTTATCAAATGCCTCATCCTACACCCCACCCACTTCCCAAAGCCATCAAGGCAATGAAGACTTATCAATAAAGTTCTGGTAACTTTACTCAAGACAGTATATAATGCAATCATTAACAGAACTTGTGGAGAAAGAAGGCATGTTTTGCCCCCCATGATACTTAATAGGGAAAAAAAAAGTATTTTAGCAAAAAGTTTACACCAAAGAGAACATTTCATCAAGATGTTCCTGCACAACAAATAGTTTATTGAAAAACAACAGTTCTGGAGAATAGATGGTATGTTTATGTATACAATATATGCTAAATAGAACACACTACATTTTTGCATACAGTGAGAAAGGACCAGAACAAATGTAATTGATAGGGAGCGCCTATTAGGATGGAACCAGTGTGTCAATAAAAATATATTTAAAAGAAGAGGAAATGTGTAAATAAAGGGGAAAAAAAAATGTTGGGGAGGTCTATTATGGAAATAAAGACAAATAGTTGGGGAGGATCTATTATGGAAATAAAGACGAATAGGGGGGCAGAAAAAACAATGGGGAGTCTATATGGCAGAAGTACGCAAATTAATAGTTGGGGACCATTGTGTCAATAAGGATAAATTCAACAGTTGGGGAGTGTCTATTATGGCAGAGCCAGTACGACAATTAAGACAAATTAAATAGTTGGAGAGGGTCTATCATGGCAGAGCCAGTACGACAATTAGGACAAATTCAATAGTTGGAGAGGGTCTATCATGGCAGAGCCAGTACGACAATTAGGACAAATTAAATAGTTGGGGAGCGTCTATCATGGCAGAGCCAGTACGTTAATTAGGTCAATTCAATAGTTGGGGAGCGTCTATTATGGCAGAGCCAGTACGTCAATTAGGACAAATTCAATAGTTGGGGACCAGTATGTCAATAAGGACAAATTCAATAGTTGGGGACCATTGTGTCAATAAGGATAAATTCAACAGTTGGGGAGTGTCTATTATGGCAGAGCCAGTACGTCAATTAGGACAAATTCAATAGTTGGGGACCAGTATGTCAATAAGGACAAATTCAATAGTTGGGGACCAGTATGTCAATAAGGACAAATTCAACAGTTGGGGAGCATCTGTTAGGGCAGGACCAGTGTGTCATTATGGACAAATATGATCAAAAGGACAAAGCAGCTGAGTACAGCTTATTACAGAGGTTTATTTCTGCCATATATTATGTGACATGTCAGGGAAACAAAATGTCAAACTAGACAAAACAATTTTTCTTGTTCTTGTATTAAAATGTCAAATGTAAAGTTGGGAGATTTGCTGAGATAAGGCACTGACAAGTGAAATATTGCTTTGTCATGTTTTGACTTTAAGCCCGTCAACCTTTGAGGAAAAAATGACAGAAATCAGCCACCATAGCTTATTGAGTTATACACCATAGATATGACATAGGAAACAAAGCATAGGCTACAAGTGATAGAAAGACAGACACATATAAGCACAGGACAGCAACAAAGGTAGAATAGCAGCTGCAGGTAATAAACAAAGAGAAGATGACAAGGATTAACTTTACAAGAAATTGGGGAGTCAAGATACTAGTATCTGATGGAGAGACTAAACAAAAACTGCTAACTTGAACAACAAAGCCTTAACATACATGTATTATTTAACCCTTTACTTCATATAGACTCATTTTGAGGCATTGGCAAACAGGGCAGACCCAGATCAGACAGGTCATAAAGGAGCTGTGTGATCTGGGTCTCCTCTGTTTGCTTATACAATTTTGTAGTTCAGATTTTACAATCTGCTGAGCTAAAAAAAAAAAAATCCACTGTTTCACATACCATTTAAAGTTTAGTAAATAAATAACCATTTAGTCATATATTTGTACATGAAAATTCATGAAGTAAAGGGTAAAGAAATTACCTATCAATTTAATTCTTGATTGATAAAATCAATTTATGTAATCAAATTCAAAACAATTCAACTTCCTACCTCACAGGAGTTTTCATTCCAAGTTTGATTTGTGCTAAAGCAGATTTTACTGCAAATTGTTTTTTATATTCATTACTCAAACATTATCTCTTAATTTTGTGTTTTTATGAAGTACTTGTCCTTGATTTAAAATGTTTGGGGAATAACTTATGGTTGATAAATTATGACAAATACCTGTACACATGTTTGTGGAAGTGTATACTCAATGATATGGTATATCATCAGTTTTTTTTGTTATGTTTTTTTTAACTTCCACTCTCTCTCTCCCTATCTTTTATCACTTCTCTTTCTTGTCCTCTCCTCTTTAAAAAAAGGTATTCCTCTCTTTTGACCACTCTATTTTCTGATGATGAAGAATGACAAAACAAAGTAAAAATATATATTACACTGTATATTGGACTATATGCACAAAAGGCTAACTACAAGAAAGGATAACCAGTTTTAAGACCCACTCCCTCCATCCTTACAAACTTCCTATTTTTCTTGTCCCATTCTTTCCTCCCCCAAAACTTCCTATTTACAAATGCC
>CM037786.1:26603517-26653517 GCA_021229015.1 Solen grandis
TTTTTTATTTAAGTAATATGCAATGTAGAGCGATATGCGTTATTTACTTTCCCTTTTGTCGTCTTTTAAGTAAATGGATGGGAAAATTGTATTATTAGGAGAATTTTTATTTCTCGGAGGTGAAAAATATCACCTTTTTACCAGGGATAAGCCGCTGTTAAAAAAATAAAAAGAAGAAAAATAAAAAACCTTGAAGTTAACAATACCGTACTGTACAGTGCAGACGTGGGAGCGTACCATGAACCGTACCGTAAAGAAAATATTGTGGTATATTGTCGTACGGTATACCATTACACCGACCATGTTTTGAAAAGATTCATTCAGAAATTTAGGAGGAGTTGCGTTCACAAAGCTGCAATATCATTCAGCTAAAGAGACTAAGTTTCAAGGGACACAAATCTTGTAAAAATCAATGAACCGGAAAATCGCCACTTCATGCACATCTACCCATTATAGTAATGACATTGACCAAGTTTTTAAAAGATTCATTCAGAAATGTAGGAGGAGTTGCGTTCACAAGGCTGTAATATCATTCAGCTACAGAGACTAAGGTTTAAGGGACACAAATCTTGTAAAAATACGACCGCCTCCGGTCGTATAAAAATGATGAAAAATTAAAATTATCTAAATCTGCTGATAAATGTCCTCATGATGGTGAGAAGTTTCCGTTCTCATTAAGTTTCATCTAATTCTAAGCCGTGTTGCTGAGAAATAGTCCAGACAATAATTAACAACAGAATTTAAGCACCATGAGTCATCTAAACTCCACCAGACACTGTCTGTTTCCTCACCAGTGCTTGTGAAAAATGACTACAAATTTCCACTAACATACATCTCTATTTCCAGAATAATCATCCTAAGGAGCAGTCATTATACTAACAACTGACAACCGGACAAAGTCTAAATATGTTGCAATAATATATCATTCCGGGGAATCAATGACAGGACAACATACGCTTCCTGTTAAAAGTGTCAGCTGATTGCAAGATTGACGCAAGAAACTCCCGAGTTTTTTCCTTGTTACTAGAACAACATAGAACAATAGAGTATCATTTCAGTTGACAATATTCTATTGACTGGACTGTTAAATGTATCTGCAGTAACAAGTTTACCCCTGATTACCGGAAACAGAGCAGAAACACTACATCTGAACTTGACTATTTGAGTTTACCATGGCTTCGACAGAATTTCAGTCATATAGTGACATCCAGCTAATTACAGGTGGAGGAAGACCCCGAATGCACAGAGGCATACGGATAGAACCACCGACCTACCGCAAGCCAGCTGGAAGGCTTCTCACATACAAATTCAAATGACCCTGCCAGGATTCGAACCCACGTGGAGAGGGGCAGAGTGAGTGTTAAAATCAGCAACTTTACCCTCTCGGCCACGGAGGCCCCACATCTGAACTTGTAAATCCTACTCACAATGTTTTACATCTATCTACAACTGGATAGTGTAGTACCTAAACACATTTTTCTTTACATTTTAAGCAAAAAAATGGTGTATTAATTTCAGTTTCCTTCTCTTCCTTTTCTTATGTGTGATGTAACCCAGAATTAGCTTCATCCAACCTACCCAGAACACAGGCTACCCAGAACACAGGCTACCCAGAATATAGGCCACCCAGAACATAGGCTACCTAGAACACAGGCTACCCAGGACACAGGCTACCCAGAATATAGGCATGAGCTGCGTAGATGAATTATAACACACTCCATTATATTACTCTCCATTATAACACTTCATTATATAATGTTCAACTGTAACATGCTCCATTGTATAACAAAAATCAATGACTCAGGATCTGAGGATGCTTTGTTGATGTAATCTATTTATCTACGTCCCGATCATTCAGCATTCAAGATTTGCATTATACATTTTTTTTTTTTTTTTTTTTTGTTTGTTGTTGTTGTTTTGTTTGGTTTTTTTTGTTGGTTTTTTTTGTTTGTTTTTTGTTGTTTTTTTGGGGGGGGGGTTATTTTAAGTCTCCATTTCACTAGTTAATTGTACATGTCTCACTAAATAGGAGAAATTGTAAACAAGCAACAATAATGCCAAGACATGTATTCTTGGTAAATTAATCCATTATTTGTTTAGAAATTATTAACAATTTATCATTAGTATCCATTTATATGCCTTTCAAGATTGGTGGTCACGTGATATTCTGTACATATGGAATTACTTTTGATTAGTTTTTGTTCTGAAAAAAAAAAAAAAATAAAAAAAAAAAAAAAAAAAAACAAGAGGGCCATGATGGCCATGCATCGCTCACCTGATTATAAATTAGCAACATATGTTGCATTTCTCATATTGACCTATTGTTTGACCCCACATGACCCAACTTATAACTTGTCCAAGATTTTATGGAAACAGACATTTTAACCAAGTTTCATGAAGACCACATTTCATGAAGATTGGGCCAATAATGTGGCCTCTAGAGTGTTATCAAGGTTTTTCTATGATTTGACCTGATGACCTACTTTTTGACCCCACATGACCCAAATTCGAAAATGTCTAAGATTTTATAGAGACAAACATTCTGACCAAGTTTAATGAAGATTGGGCTAAAACGCATGCTTGATGCCGACCAAAGGCGATCACAAAAGTGAAGTGAAGATGCACCTCTCATGTTTAAACTTATTCTTGGGAATCTCAAACAGCAATCAATGTAAAATTAAGTGTAAAACTACAGATTTAGAATGAAGATAAATCAAATTACATCAAAAGGAAAAGAAATGTATTGCTGTAAGAGATTTCTTAAATTGAATCAATGTTTATGATGCAATAGATCATATACTAAGGGTCGCAAAATACATTGATGTGGAGACAGTATCAAAATATTTCATGGAGTTTAAATTACAATTTTTCCAGTGGAACCATACAGACACAGCGATTGTTTAAGCTAATCTAAATAAATCTTGGCCAGTGTCTAATCTTGTTTATTGTAAGAATATCCCAGGAGAACACTGGAGAGCTATGTACCATTAAACCTTAAATAAACAGGCACACTTTGGAGCCTTACATTTTTACTTAAGAATGAGTTCCACACATCCCACCACTCTGATTCATGTCAGTACTGTGTTGTGTACTGAAATTAAAAGAATTCCAAGACTACTGGTTTATATATTTGTTTACATGGTTTTACAGACATTTGAGGACTGACTCTACAGGAGACAGATGTACCAGTACCAGCAGCCTCACATTGTCATCACGCTTTAGACGAGTGGCATGTTAACAGTCATCAAGTCATCCTGACTATGGAACTAAACCAGCACTACTTTAAACAACTTTGGTTGAATTTTCTAACCACTCTGCATTGGGGCTGATGTTGTTGTCCAGCCCTCACAAGATCGTAGGAGTATGTGGGAGCATTTACTTCAGAAGATATGGTAAGTTATGTTGAACTACTGGGGAATCATTTAAGATTGTATCACGACTCACACTGCACCCCATGCTTTAACACTAATGTTCGGGCACCTTACATCAACCTTCTACAAACACACTATGTCACCCCCAGGGTGTAGTAAGCCAACCCCTAGCTAGGGACCTCATTTTTCTAGGGATCAACTTAATTTTAGCATTTATTTTCAGGTCAAGGGCCATGAGGTGAACATTTGTGCTAAATCAAAGATTTTTAAAAAAAAAAAAAATCTTAAAATAAAATTCTGTTTTGTTGCCTGGCAACCAGAGTTCTGCATGGAGCAAGTTTATTTTAGCAAATTTTGTGAAAAGCCCATTAAGGATCATTCAAGCCAAGTTTCAACAATTTCTACAAAGTGATTTCAGAGGAGGTGTCTTTCAAAGAAATCTGTTGAAGACAGAGGACAAAGGGTGATCAATTACTATATAGATATACAGCACTGATTGCATTAGAAACTTCCTCAATATGACACAATGACATTTCAAACTTATTCAATTGACAATGTTGATGTTCAAACCTACAAGACATGATATGGTATTATGAACAGGGTTTTTTGGGGGCTTTTTTCATCAAAAGTAGGACAGAGGTCAAGGTCAACTGCATAATGAAAAGGTTCATCCACTGTCCCTATGACTCAACTACACTATAATGAACAGGTATAGCCCCACAGAGTCTGATGAACTAAGGTAACTATTGAAAGCAAGGTTTACGTGAGGTTTGTTCAGGTTTTCACTGGTTAAACCGATATTCATATACATTTCAAGGTGTTTTGGCGTCATGTTAATTACATAATTCTATAGCATTCATTTGTCCTATTTTACAACCTGGTATGCAACGCACAAGCTTGATCAGAATTAAAATAAACTTGTTCACAGATTGCATGTGTTATAGTAATCTCTTGCTTGTCTTCATGTTCCTGAGGAGTATCAAAATGTATCTACCATCTGATCAGCCTGCATTCTATATATGGTCATTCAAAGGATAAAATTAAAAGAATATAGCGTAAACTTAATTATTTAACGTCAATTGGGAAACAAGTTCTTACAACTTATACTAATCCCTCTCGACGGTTCCTGGGTTGGACCAGTACTTTGCACCTTGGAAGGTCATGAAAGGTCCTGGCCCCTGACGGGGTTCGAACCCACAACCTTCGGATCCGTATTCAAGTATGTTACCTCTGGACCATGGCGCACTCAATTAAAAGAATATAAAAGGTGATGCCATAGAAACTGAAATACAAATGAGGATATGAACGAGTTGCGAGTTGAGCCAGCTTAATTTCCCTACAAGGTCAGTTCAAGGTCTTTACAGTTCTACCCATGTTGCTGTCTTGGAGTTTACCGACATTTAAATGTTTTTACCGCTATAAATATTCTTGACATAAGCAATTGATTGTTAAAATAATTCAGCAGGGATTTCTTTCGATTTAATCCAAACTTTCGATGGTCCAACATGGTAATAAATGTAAAGTGCAGCTAGTAAAACCACCATCAGAATCATTAGGAAACAATTCTATTTCTCCTCATTACTCTGCTAGACTCACTTCAGTAAAATGGAGGAGATCAGACCAGATATCTCCGATTCAAATGGCCAATAAATTGAGTATTACACAACGCATCTCTGAAATTATAAAACCATGGCATCAGTAACATAACCAGGAAACTGTAACATGGGATGTAATCCGACTGGTTTCCTGTGTGTTGAGAGATAACCAGTCTGTAATCCTGACAGTGAGGGCTCCCTGTAACCTGCAGCAGTTGGCTAACATCACACTTTCATTATAGTGCTGATTTTAAGTGTAGTTGTCTAACCTCACTTTTGACCTACTTTAGGATGATGACGTAGGACAATGCAAAATAAATATTTTAACGATTCTCATATGTAGATATTCTTATATTTACAAATACAAAGTTATGCACCATTGTTTGTTGAGATGACTACTAGATGAAATATATGCTTCATATTCATGAAATTTTAATACAGTATTCTGAGCAGCCATTTCGTTTAATTGAAAACCGACTAACCTCTCAATTTTGTATGAATGACTGAACAAAATTCTACAACACAGGTATGCTGAGATTCAGCTAAAGTGTTGAAAACCCAATTTTGAGTAAAAAATAAAAATCTAAGGGACACAATAATTGTGTGTGGCATAAAAGCAGAGAATTTCTTTATGATGTTGTGTAACTGTCACTTTACCATGCGGAGGAATATAATTTCTTCTGAGATGCAAAGGTGGCTCGCAGGTGAATTTGGATAGTGGATGTGCAGGTTTTCGTCATTTAGTGGCGTTACAATGATTCATATAGAAAGCTTAAAGTCTGATACAAATCTGTGTAACTTACTAATAATGACATCAAGCTAACAACCTCAGATACCTCAGGGTTATTTTATGCACTATAGAATGGCCAATACCTGTATATCTGCCACTGATATTTGCATCTATAAATAGAGACAGTGCAATCGCTTGGTTATATAATACTGAGAATTCAAATCAAAGCAGTGATAGTGCTGAGAGAACAGTATTGTCGAATTTCTTTTGTTTATCAAAGTAAATTTAATAAACAGGTGTCTAATTTTCAAGAAATTGACATCAAGTCAAGTCATTACAAGAAATAAAAGATGACCATTTGTTTCAACAGACTGTTTACAATTAGCACATCACCACAGTGACTGTTACTCTCCATATTTCTATAGCCTACAGTATATAAGTTTATATCAAATATGCATATCTAAATCAAAAGGAAACAAATTTAAAACAACAATTGTTCTATATTTAATATAAGTTTGGTATCTGGCAAAAACTAAGTTATCCTGCATACCTGCAGCTCGTCAAGCCTTCTTTCACTTGAGACACACAACTTCAGTGCCTTCAGCACTTTGATTTATTTCTTGTAGGGTCATTTTGTTTTGTTTCGTTTTATGGAGGTGGGGGACAGGTGACATCACAATCACCTGACAACTATATACAGTTAAGAATAGTCACTATTCTGCTTGAATAGATGCTTCAGTTTCTGGAGAATGTGCATCACGTGCAATGGTTTGGTTCATACTTCATTTTGTATTAAATTTCTTCCCTGTGTGTTTATTATGATCAATGGATTAGAAAATAAGTTTATTTTATACAGATTTGAGGCCCATTGATAAGCCATGCTACGGATCTGAGGTGTATATAAACTTGGACAAGTAACAGACATTCAAACCTCCATGGATCAGTAATACATCAACTGTTTTAGATCTTAAGAAACACAATGAAGTTTACAATGTAAAATGGGATCCAAAAAGAGAAACCAATAATGATAAAATACCTAAAGAGATTTTAGCAATTTGTCTACACACTTCAACATTCAACTTGGAATGGCCTCGCAAAACCATGACGTAACATAACATTATGTGTAGCTGCTGCAATTTATGTGACATTTTTGTGCTGACATCCTGCAATATTTATTATAAAGATCACCTCAATATAAAGACCACCTAATATAAAGACCACTCAATATAAGATCACATCAATATAAAGACCACCTCTTAAAAAGACCACCTTATATAAAGACCACCTCAATGTAAATATCCCCTTACTATCAAAACCACCTCATTACAAGGATCACCTCAATATAAAGACCACCACATACAAAGACCACCTCATAAAAAGACCACCTCTATATAAAGACCACTCAATATAAGGATCACTTCAATATAAAGACCACCACATACAAAGACCACCTTATATAAAGACCACTCAATATAAGGATCACTTCAATATAAAGACTACCTCATAAAAAGACCACCTTATATAAAGACCACCTCAATGTAAGGATCACTTCAATATAAAGACTACCTCATAAAAAGACCACCTTATATAAAGACCACTCAATATAAGGATCACTTCAATATAAAGACTACCTCATAAAAAGACCACCTTATATAAAGACCACTCAATATAAGGATCACTTCAATATAAAGACTACCTCATAAAAAGACCACCTTATATAAAGACCACTCAATGTAAGTATCCCCTCACTATCAAGACCATCAGTTTCAGGATACTGTTCCCATTTTTTGCCCCCTCATTATGACAACCAGCTGAGTCTGTTGGTCATGTTTCTAGGGTTATACTGCATAATGCTGATCCTGGATCAAAACCTACTTCTTGTATCAGATTTGACATTTGACAATTATTACAACTCATTCAGTTAGGAACCAATTACTATATTGGTTAAAACTGAGACCCCAGATTAGTATGAAACCATTCTGCAGTCAATACAATATCATGTCTTGGCTCATTGCTACAGCTGCCAGCCATATATTCATTTGGATTTGTAATTCCATCATGGCAGCCCTCATCTATCTCATACATTTTGAGCTTAATATTGTTGAATCTGGCAGAGAGCCGATATTATCAGATTGTGTACAAATCATATGCAGGTTGCAGGTTTGCATAAGTTAACATTAAAGGAATACGCTCGGCTGAAATGAAAATTTAACCATCAATAAACCTTTTAGTGTAGATCACTTTGACATGACTTTCATTTTTATACACGCTATATTTGTGAAGATATAGCTGTTTAAAGTTTGTGATTTCGATCGGCTATGGCCGCCGCCATCTTTGTTCATGTTTACCTTTCTGTGACGTCACAAATACCCATTGAACCATATCCCGATCGATGAGTGCGATTAATAGGGGTTGTGATAAAAGCATTAAAGGAATACGCTCGGCTGATTACAACTAGGTTTCAATTGAAAGATATTGATGTAAATAAACCAATTAAATTTCTCATTTCATTGAATCAATCGTAATAAGAAAGAAATTGTAAGTTAAAGACGTCTATTTAAACCAATTTGCTCCGCGATATTTTTTATTTCTATAATACATCTTTGTCATTTTTACCGTGAAATGCTTGCAACTGCGGTTATTGAAAAGTTGTGTGGTGTTAAACTGATTGGATAAAAAATCACTGGCAAGCCTTTGTAACAGAATAAGCGTCATATAAAATCGCACCTCAGGGCCATAAAACACGGCCATAAAACGAAGCGTGCGACCGAGTCACCATGTCAACAGACAATTGATGTGCACGTTTTACTGAAACGGACAGTAGAGTATAATCATCACCACAAACATACTAAATGCATTATATAAATATGAAAGAAAAGTGTTGAATCCACGTTTTTTATTATAATAATCTATATTATGCTATTTTAAAAGTATCGCAATGAGCTCACGTTATTGTGATATACAGAAAGTAGTTAGCATAATTTACGTTATTTTGCTAAATTGCGAGTAATTAGGTGTGTTAATCATAATTACAACACGGTGTCCCTTTGAATCGTCTCTATAGTATTTCACAGTTACCGTCATTGCAATTAGATTTCTACTTACATAATACCGCCCCTTTTATATATTTATATGTTTGATTAAAAAACTGTTTAAAAATTGTAATGATTTGCGCAATTAAAATAGCGATGTTTGTGAGAATGTGCATGATTGCGGACAAGGGGTATTGACTTTAGTTATGGTTCGATCACTATAGCAGGAAGTTTAATAAAGTTTTTTAGATATTTCTTAAAATGGAGTGTATAGTTCCTTACGACTTTGAGCCCGAATATACTGAGGAAGAGCTGCAACTGCTTCAAGACAATGATGTACGTGAGGAGGAATATTTATGTGCTGAGGACTTTTGTCTGTGTGATAACTGTGTTATGATGCCATCCAATATGGAAAATGTATGTTGCAAATCGAGTGACTTGGTTGTTGGAAATTTAGATGAACTTACGTGCATTACGAACCATACGGACTTTCACACCTTAGCTCTGAATGATTCTGTTTTAGAAGTTACATTCATTACCATTCTGGCATACAAAGGTCATAGGACGAGGGCTCCAGACTCTCTCACTCACGAGTAAGAAAACAATAAAATGATCATAGTTTAATCTTTTAATAATATATTTTCATCATATTCAAATAATAAACATTTTTCAAACAATTTCTCCACAACACACGTAATTCCCTTCTATATTTCAATGTATGTACGCAACCGGAAGTGTGTCTGTGACGTCACGATTGTTGAAAAAAAGTCTCGCGAGACCACGAGACGTAAACAATGTCTGCGCCCATGTCTCGGAGCAAATTGGTGTAAATAGACGTCTTTAACTTGCAATTTCTTTCTTATTACGATTGATTCAATGAAATGAGTAATTAAATTGGTTTATTTACATCAATATCTTTCAATTAAAACCTAGTTGTTATCAGCCGAGCGTATTCCTTTAACTGTGGGAAGGAACAAACAACCAATCAAAAACTGACTGCTTGTTCTTGTACTCTACAATGATTCATGAAAGCTATTAAATTCAAACTTTAAGTATATTCCAAAGTATTAGGTTTGACTATATCAGTTAGTGGTTAAGCAACAGATGCTTTGATTACAATGGCTAATAAACTTGACAAGCCTTTTAAAAAGGAAATTTTATAGTGTTACATTCTCACCCAAACAGTACCTTTCAGCAGTTGAAGAGAAATAAATAATGTAAACAAATATCAATATAATCCCCATAACAATTTATAGCTTTGCTTCGATTAATTTGGGTCTGTTTTGACAGAATCTGATGAACAAATTTCAATACAATTATAAGGAAATGGTCCCTACAATGATACACAAACACAATTATAACATCAGATTAAATGTATTTATATTGATTCTCAAATTTCTTATGAACTACTCCCCAATTTTGTGAAATTATTTTCCCCTGATAACAGAAACTTGGTCATTTCCCAAAAGAAAATAACTGTATCAATGACCTGATAAGGACAATTTCACTTAACCAGAAAACTCTTTCTTAAATCAACTATTCAATTAAATCCCAGGTTACTGTGAGACTGGCTCTAGTTTATCCATACCAGGAGTTCTTTTATTTTTAATTGGAGTTCTGTAATTTTGTGCTTAGTAAGTTCTTGGAAAATTCTCATCCCAAACCGGAAATCAAACCCTACAAACACTAGTCTGTAACACTATGGCTGGCCCTGGTCACCTACATTTGGAACCAACGGACTGGCCCAACTGTGTTCTTTATTTAACACAATATAAGCTAAATACTTGAATTTTATCAAATCTTGTTTTTCAATCTCAATATAGATCTACATACATCAACTTCTGACTAAAAAGAACAACAAAGAAACAAAAACCACTCCAGATTGAAATGTTTGAGACTTCCAAAACATTGATTAGATAAACACACCAGCAGGATGTAGCACCTACAGAACATGGAGAACCCATCAGGATAGAGTAAATTTATAAGTTCTCCTGTACTGATGATACCTGATGATGAACCACAGGCTGGTTCAAAGGACAGTCACAAGTCTTATCACACCTGTACCACAGCCAACCTAGATCAGACCTTCAACAACTGAGAACCAGTGACCTGCAGTATTGGGGATATAAGGCATAATGCAGTCAATTTGACCAATTTTATAACCTAATATTATTCATAGCAAAAGCAAGAAATGTGTCCACTGGACATGGATGTCCAACTTTGTGCCATCATGACAAATTCAGTGACCCCCAAGGCCAGTCCTTTTCAAAGAAATATATTTAGATATGACCATCTGGAAAGAAAAAAAAATAGCAGTCCAGTGATTTACAATATATTCCTTTGAAATTGATAGGTTCAAAAAGTTGTTATCCTAGCAGGAGATTTGTCTGGTTAAAGAGGTACAAGACAAGTATAGCCACTAGAGGGAGGTTAACAAGACCCCTGTCTGGTGTGTTCCCATGTCCATTGAGGTAGTGCCCATATGATCTAGTATATTGTTAAACTTTCCAGGTGACTAACATTGTGATTGTGTTTGTGTGTGGGGGGGGGGGGGGGAGGGGAGGGGAAGGTGACATCACAAGCACCTGACAACTATATACAGGTAAGAACAGTCACTGGGCACCTAGCCCAGTCCTACTTCATACCTGGACCATGGGTGGGGAGACTTTGGTGACTCTTATCTGTCATCTCTAAATTAAGACTAAAATATTCTAAAAATGTTAGACATTGCATCATACAGCTAGTTTTTTTTGTTTGTTTTTCCTTTATCTACAAATCTAGCTTTATCTCATCTATCAGTCTCAAACAGAATTCCTTTTAACCCTGAACAGTGAGTTTTACTCCCCCCCCCCTCCCCACCTATTTGTCACTTACTCCTAAGAACTAAAAGGATTCCCTCTTGACTGATGTAGACAAAGATCAGATACAATACAGGGTTCGATATTAAGGCCCGACCGAACGACATTCACTAGTAGATTGATGGTCCGGTCCAGCTGTTCTAATTTGGTCACAGTTCGCAGAAATTTTATCTATTGACACATCAAAAGCACAAAAATAACTGTAATGGTCAAACTACTGACCCTTGTAGAAACAGTATCGCTGTTTCATGGATTCCAGTTCCAACACTGGATGACTTCTCAAATTTAATTAAAATAATTATCTACTGAATGATGTGTTACAAATCAAATTCAGATTCTTGCACTTGGGTTGGATGTCATTTCAGCCCTTTGGGAAATGTGTCTCCAGGAGACAGCCATGATGCTTGCCAACTAGTCTAGGAAGTTCTACCTTTATATGCTGAGTGCCAAGTTTAGGTGATAAACCAGTCAACTTTGTATGTGCTGCTGCAGAATATCAAACTCCTGGCCTCATCATTACAGACACTCTAGTTGCTCTACAGGGTGGATACGGCAGCCATACACCCCAAAACAGAGAGACAGATATCTGTGTCAGACTGTGACTGTATGGTCTCCCTAGGGCATATCTGTAACTTCAAAGCATGGAGATATAAAATCAGCCCCAGGTTAAAGCTGTTATACATAGGACTTTGTTTGTGTATTACTTCCCAGATATTGTCAATACTTATTCAGTCATGTCATATAGAGTTTGGAACCTGCTTGCTTTAACCTATTAACCAACCTTGATATACATCCCAAAAAGCTTGTAGTACCTGACAGACAGATCAGATGATTGTACTGTACAAAAACAATCATTGACCTATAAAGGCTGAAAACTGCTTTCAGTTTGACGGTTTGGAGTTAAACATGATGCACAGCTAAATAACAGGCCCTAGGGTACATAGAGTCATCCAACCTGCTGCAAGCCCTTACATTACAATAGTCAGCCAATCTATTACAAGCCCTTACGTTACAATAGTCATCCAACCTGCTGCAAGCCCTTACATTACAACAGTCATTCAACTTACTGCAAGCCCTTACATTACAATAGTCAGCCAATTTATTACAAGCCCTTACATTACAATAGTCATCCAATCTACTGCAAGCCCTTACATTACAATAGTCAGCCAATCTATTACAAGCCCTTACGTTACAATAGTCATCCAATCTACTGCAAGCCCTTACATTACAATACTAAGTAAGCCAATCTATTGCAAGTCCTTACATTACAATAGTCATCCAATCTTCTGCAAACCCTTACATTACAATAGTCATCCAATCTACTGCAAGCCCTTACATTACAATAGTCATCCAACTTACTGCAAGCCCTTACATTACAATAGTCATCCAATCTACTGCAAGCCCTTACATTACAATAGTCATCCAATCTACTGCAAGCCCTTACATTACAATAGTCATCCAACTACTGCAAGCCCTTACATTACAATAGTCATCCAATCTATTTTACAAGCCCTTACGTTACAATAGTCATCCAATCTACTGCAAGCCCTTACATTACAATAGTCATCCAATCTACTGCAAGCCCTTACATTACAATAGTCAGCCAATCTATTACAAGCCCTTACGTTACAATAGTCATCCAATCTTACTGCAAGCCCTTACATTACAATAGTCATCCAATCTATTGCAAGCCCTTACATTACAATAGTCATCCAATCTACTGCAAGCCCTTACATTACAATAGTCATCCGATCTACTGCAAGCCCTTACATGACAATAGTCATCCAATCTACTGCAAGCCCTTACATGACAATAGTCATCCAATCTTCTGCAAGCCCTTACATTACAATAGTCATCCAACTTACTGCAAGCCCTTACATTACAATAGTCATCCAATCTACTGCAAGCCCTTACATTACAATAGTCATCCAATCTACTGCAAGCCCTTACATTACAATAGTCATCCAATCTACTGCAAGCCCTTACATTACAATAGTCATCCAATCTACTGCAAGCCCTTACATTACAATAGTCATCCAATCTATTGCAAGCCCTTACATTACAATAGTCATCCAATCTATTGCAAGCCCTTACATTACAATAGTCATCCAATCTATTGCAAGCCCTTACATTACAATAGTCATCCAATCTATTGCAAGCCCTTACATTACAATAGTCATCCAATCTACTGCAAGCCCTTACATTACAATAGTCATCCAATCTATTGCAAGCCCTTACATTACAATAGTCATCCAATCTACTGCAAGCCTTATATTTACAATAGTCATCCAATCTACTGCAAGCCCTTACATTACAATAGTCATCCAATCTACTGTAAGCCCTTACATTACAATAGTCATCCAATCTACTGCAAGCCCTTACATTTACAATAGTCATCCAATCTACTGCAAGCCCTTACATTACAATAGTCATCCAATCTACTGTAAGCCCTTACATTACAACAGTCATACAATCTATTGCAAGCCCTTACATTACAATAGTCATCCAATCTACTGCAAGCCCTTACTTACAATAGTCATCCAATCTACTGCAAGCCCTTACATTACAATAGTCATCCAATCTATTGCAAGCCCTTACATTACAATAGTCATCCAATCCTATGCAAACCCTTACATTACAATAGTCACCCAATCCTATGCAAACCCTTACATTACAATAGTCATCAAATCTACTGCAAGCCCTATATTTACAATAGTCATCCAATCTACTGCAAGCCCTTACATTACAATAGTCATCCAATCTACTGTAAGCCCTTACATTACAATAGTCATACAATATATTGCAAGCCCTTACATTACAATAGTCATCCAATCTACTGCAAGCCCTTACATTACAGTAGTCATCCAATCTACTGCAAGTCCTTACATTACAAAAGTCACCCAATCCTATGCAAACCCTTACATTACTATAGTCACCCAATCTACTGCAAACCCTTACATTACAAATCCTAGTCTAGTGACCTTATCTACAGCAGTGAGGGGCTAAGTGAAGGTAAGGGAAGAACATGCATATCTGAAGAATCCACAAGCAGAGTGTATGTGTCACTAGAGAGAGGGAGTGATGTAAGAAATCAGAGTTGTGAGCATTTTTACCTCTGTCAGAGCTATCACCTGCAGAACTTAATCTAATTACAGTTGTGCACTGCCTCACAGCAATATATAACCATAGACAGGAGAGTTATATTACATAATGTCACAGAATAAGCCAACTCAGCCTAGAACTGCTGAGCGCAATGTAAGGGAGATATACCAGGGCCGTAACTGACAACTAGGGGTGAAACCCATTACATCCCAGTCTAATCACTCAGCCATCAGAACTATAGGGGATGGGTGGTAGGCCAGCAGCCTTCCTCGTTCACCTCTTAAATAGGTAACCACCACTTCCTGGGTGGGACTGATACCCTAAAATAAGAGTATCAAAGGTACTGGACATCACAGTAACTGGTTCCTTGCCTTACACAATGAAGATGTGTCCAGCAGAAGGGAATCAGCCTGAAAACCACAACAAGACAAAACTGTTCAAGAAAGACTGCTTGCCATGCAGCCCCGCTGCTCAATAAAAAAAAATAACAGAAGAAAGAAGATACAAAACCGTGACTGCTGGATCCAACTAGGGACTAGGCTATATCAACTGAACAGACTCATGGTGCTACCAACATACACTCTAAACCATGACGTGGTAATCTCCTCTCTTGATTGACCAAAAACTGACAGCTAATGTCATTAACTGTTGACATTAACTGTACAGTGTTCCTTCAGAAATGATCTGGCTAGATATCCACCAACACTTGGAATAATACTTAAAACCTGGGATAAGGTACGAACACATTCCAAGATATATTCAGATAAAAGAAATGACACTTTCAGATATCTTATTAGGGGAAACAAGAAGGACAAAGTACATCCCTAAGTATTTAAGCATTACTTGAGGCAATGTTTTTTTTTTCATTTATTTATTCATTCCATTTCAGTACATCTACATATTATGACATGATTACAATACACAATGTATAAATTTAATACAATGGAATTTATAAACCCACGAAGAAAATTTTATTAGCGGAAAAGGAAGAGTTTGAAATAAGGTAATAGTATACAGAATAAAAGTAGAAAAGGTACAAGAAAGTGAAGAAAAGATATACAGAGTATTGATTTAGAAAGGCAATGTAAAAGAGCATCCGATTTCAAATATGTTTCAGTTTTACTACTACTACTACTTATAATAATAAAAACAACAACAACAAACAAACAGACAGACACAGACCTAAAAAAAAATAAAAAAAAAAAAAAAAAGTAGGAGTGGTTTTTTTTTTACTTTTTATGTTATTGTTTTTTTAAAATGTTATATTGAATATTAGAGAAAATGTCTCCATTATTATTGAAAGATATTAATTTATTTTGTGTTAAGATATATGGTCAATCTGAATTTTAAAATTTGTTTAAAAATATATATAGTTGGCAGTATGTTTTTTAGCTTCATTTGATATATAAACAATTTTGCTATCAGTATGATAAAATTTATGATGTCATTATTTTCTGTATTGCATTTAATGCCTTGAAATATCATTTTGTAATTAAAATTTATATCTAAATATTTTGTTTTTAAGAAAACACTTATTTCATTCCAAAATTGCTGTGTATGTGTGCACTCCCAAAAAAGGTGTTCTATTGTTTCTATATTGCTATTACAAAAGTCACATAGACTGCTGTTTTTTATTTGAATTTTTGTTAAATATTTGTTGGTTGCTATTCTTCGCATTAAAAATTTATACTGGAAATCTCGTAGATAAGTGTTATTTTAAAGTGTTGCATATATACACATGGCCAGTCTATGGCTTCATCATTTAAAATATTGTACCACTTATCTTCTGATTTTTTGTAATTTGTATTGATATTTTCAAGTTGTATATTATATAAAGTTTTATTTGGAGTTTTTGAATTTTCTATTTTGTTCTTTAGTGTTTTATTCCCTTTATTTCTCAAAATATATTCTTTGATATTTTAGTATCTAACTTTTTTTGGTTTTTTGGAATTTTAAATTTTTATGTTAAAACTATTTTGAAATTGTTCAAAGGAGAAAATATGATTAGTTCTAAGATCTATTAATTGATCAACAAACAATATTCCTTTGTCAAACCAATTTTTGTAGAAAATCATTTTGTTATTAACTCTTATGTTTGAGTTATTCCATATTATATTTCTTCTATTTTCATCCTTTTCATAACACTGTTTCACATGATTCCATGACTCGAGAATATCTCTTAAGAAAGTATTTCCATTACAAATTCTATTTATGTCAATTTTATTTAAGTAACATTCAAATATTAATTTGCCACCATGTTTGTTGAGTACGCTTTCATAAAATAATTTCCATTGTCCTTTATTTTCTTCATTTAATATTCTCTTTACCCAACATGATTTAATGGAATTCAAAAATAATCTTATGTTTGTTAATTTTAATCCACCATTATTGTATTGAATATAGTATATCTCTTTTAATTTTATCCGGTTTGTTTTGCCATATAAAATTGAATATCATTTTATTTATTTCTTGAATAGTTTTACTTGGAGGATTAGGCAAAACAGTAAAAGGGTATATGAGTTTTGGAAGTGCAAAAGTTTTGATTACAGTAATTTTACCTAGTAATGTGAGTTTTCTATGCTGCCATTGCTTTAAACAATTATGAAATTCCTCGATTTTTTGTTCTGTATTGTACATGACATTTGTATTATTTTCATTAAAAAAGGTCATACCTAATGTTTTTGCAGAAATAGATGTAAAATTGATTTTTTTATTTTTACAATAGTTCAGATTTTTATTTTTTAATGATCCAGACTGTAATATGGTACACTTTGAATTGTTAAGTTTTAGACCTGATAAATATCCAAAATTTGTTATAACATGAATTAATCTATTTAGTGATTTTTCTGAACCATCATTAAAAAATGTAGCATCATCAGCAAATAGTGTCTGTTTTATTTCAGTTTCATTTATTTTAATTCCAATAATTTCATTATCTTTCTGTATGTAGTTTGATAGTATCTCAATACAAATTATGAATAATGTCGATGAGAGGGGACATCCTTGTCGGACGCCTCTTTTTACAGGGAAGCTTTCACTTAAATGGCCATTATTTATTATAATACTATTTATATTATTATAAAATACTTTAATCCATTTTATTAAGGAATCACCAAAGTTAAAGTATTTCAGACATTTAAACATGAAATCGTGATTAATTGTATCAAAAGCTTTTTCAAAGTCTGAAAAGAATAATAAACCTGGTCTATTTTCCCTATTTAAATAATCTAATATTTCAAATATCAAACGAACATTTTCCCCTATATATCGATTCTTCATAAAGCCTGTTTGTGAGTATGATATGATTTTTTCAAGGACTTTTTTTATTCTATTCGCAATTGCTTTAGTTGCTATTTTGTAATCTATATTTAATAAACTTAGTGGTCTCCAATTTGATAGGTCAGTCAAGTCTTTATTTTGTTTTGGAATAAGTGTGATTATACTTTGTCGTTGTATTTCAGAAAGTTGTCCTTTATTATATGAAAAGTTTAATGATTCAGATAAATATTTACTTATTTCTTCCAAAATTTTTATAATTTACTTTTTTTTTTATAGTTCTTGTTCTTCTATTGTAAGTTTACTTTATTCTCTTAAAAAAATTTTCGTTATATAAGTTTTCAAAGAAGTGTTTTTCTTCATTTAGTATTTTCTTTGGGTTTTTTTTGTTTTTAATATTAAGCTGCTGTATATGTTTTTTCTCTGCTTGTTTTTTTTCCATATTTGCAAAGTATTTGCTGTTCTTTTCGTTGTATTCAACACTATTTTTTTTTAATTCCTTTTTTCCTTTCAATTTTTCTATTGTGTTCCTGTTATTTGTTGAGTGTGTGTTAAGTAATTCTTGTTCTAGTGTTTCTATTTCTCTTACTAATTTTTTTTGTTTGTTCTTTTTTGTGTTTAGAGGCATATTTTATTGTTTCATTTCTAATTGTACCTTTTATGATTTCCCATAAAGTATCTGGATTTGCATTTACATTGATTTGCTATTTTCGTATTATATTTTGATATTCCGTTAAACATAATAAATTATTATTCATTTTAAAATATCCTTTCCCACGTTCTTGATATTGAAAATTTACATTCATTATTACAACAGAATGATCAGTTCTATATCCAGGTTTTATAGTACATTCTTTCACTATATTGCAAATGGTTTCTGAAATTAAAAAATAATCCAATCTTGATCCTATATTGTTTTTTCCACTAGATTCCTGTAATTTGTTTTTTTCTGGATGTTTGTCTCTCCATATATCATTTAATTCAAAATTTATCATTTTGATTATCTACTGTACTATTTATCTTATCTACCTTAACATCTATTACAGTATTGAAGTCACCTCCTATTATAAAGTTTTTTTCATTATTATCATCAATGTATTTATATAGTTTTTCAAATACTTTGGTGTCATCCTTATTTGGTCCATATATATTTGTTAATATGATATTTCTATTGTTTATTTCCACTGCTAATGCTAATAAACGCCCTGGAATAAGTTCGACCTGTTCTGTGATTTTACAATTAAACTGTTTATTAATCAGAATTGCGACTCCTTCAGCATTTGGTTTAATTCCACTGAAATAAGATTTACCATTCCATTCTCTGGACCATTTTTCTTTAGTTTCATTTGTTGAATGCGTTTCTTGCAGGAAGCAGATTGATAATTGTTTGTTTTGTAACCACTCAAGCATTTGACCTCTTTTCTTATTATTGCCTAAACCTCTAACATTCAATGAGCCTATACTCACTTCCATTTATCTTTTTTGAAATGAACATTTATATTAATGAAAAAACCACTATATTTTCTAATTTCTTTGTTCAGTATAGAAGTTTTCCAAAATATATTTATTAAAAAGATTTGCTGCATAATGTATGAGGCAATGTTAGGCTGGTGGAATTGGAGCCCTGTCCTTTACAACGAAGAACATCTCTGATAGAGAACACACACCCCTTGACATCACCAGACAGGCAGTTTCCTGTGAATCTTTCTGTACCACATACAAATACACATACAGACTTTAACTTTATCAATGTAATATCATAACATTATCACAAATGAAGTCAAAAACATTAAAATATATATATCAATAATATTTACTGTGAAATCATTAATTTTATGGGACACTAATTTTCGTCAATTTTGTTTTATCCACGAATGTTCTCCACGAAAACTTCTCTTATATAGACCTCACGTTTCTAGAACATTGATCCACAAATAAATGTACCCACGAAATTCCCCTAGGTTCGTAATCAACAAAATTTAATGTCAACGAAAATTAATGATTTTACAATATGTTTGCAGTGTATATAGGAGAATGTGTACCTGGGGCATCAACTTATGGGTGATGGTAAGACAGCTGAGCTAAGTTTAGAAGCAGGTGCCCTCCTTGTGGCTATTCTTATCAAACAGTTCATACAACATAGATGGCTATATAAGGAGAAGCTGACTTCCCACACCATTCTTTGATTACCAAATGCTTTGGAAAACCCTGTGAGACTTCCCGTTAAGACACAATTCAGTGGGAGATATCTTCAATTTTCTGAGAAATGTTGTCATCTTATCACGAGATTATCTGTCATGACCAATATTGCAGAGGCTGACTCATCTCAGCCAGTATATTGAGGGGTGAAAGCAAAACTAGGCTATGTGCATATATTTATATAAGCACTTAGCCTAGTTTCACTTTCACTCCTTGATATGTACTTTTGACTGGAGGATGGGGAGATTTTGTACCCTGAACATGCAGGGCTGATTAGATGAATGTGGTCAACTTCACATTACAATCACCTGTAAGTGACTCTAGTTTTCCTGTCAACAAGGAAGCTATTGCTCCACACACTGATCACCTTGGACAAACATTTAAGTAATTTATACCTTTCCATTAAACAGGCTGCATATGAAGTTATGAACTGCCTGTGTCAAAATATGATATCTGATGGGTAGGTTTGCCCAACATTCAGCTACAATTATAAGTCCCAAATGTCAGTGTTTGCATACCTGTTGTAGTGATGCAGACAGGGAGAATCAACCCACTTCAAGCCAACAAGAAGGCTGCCACAGCAGTGGACAACAGGGGCCCCTGACTGACAGGGGTTACCAGGTCAAGTTAAGACAACTGAGTGGTTTCTTTTTATGCTTACAGAACAAGTCAAATGAAGCGAAACCAGGTTTTCAAGTGTCGCTCAAGGCAAGCAAAACTATTTTTAGTAACAGTGACATTCAACTTGACCCTACTGACCTGAAAATCGATCCTAATCTTCGTCTTCAGATAAAGTATCTAGATCTACTAAATCTGATCATCATACCTCACTCATAAAAGCAGTTATTTGACAGAAACGAAAAATCTATTTTTATTAACAGTGACCTTGACCATGACCCTATCATCCTGAAAATCAATCCCCATCTTCCATCTACTTACCAAGCATGAAAACTGTACATCTATTCTAACAGGAGATATTCAATAGAAACAACATGTTTGATGCCTGCCTGCCCACGTCTGCATGTGGCCACAACAAACCCCATTCTAATTACCAGGATTTTTGTTGAAAACCTGGTTAATTAAATACCATAACCCAGGAGCACTCACGTTTTTATGAGAGTTTCTGAAATGTGTCTATATCTCCTATCATCATATTGTTTCTAGTTGTTACAGTATATAGTGGGTCTAATGCATGCAAATAAATCTGGCATGATTTTTAACAATTGTTATCCATGCATAAATCTTTCATAATCGATGGTTACACATATATTTTCTTATTTTTCATAAAGGTCTGCCTCAGTAATCTTTCAGCCAGTCAACTTCCTTGTACACACTGTCCTTCTGACATACAATATAGGGCACAGCGACAGCCCACATGCACTGATTACTGTTATTTTAACACTACACATCTGTACCGTGTTCACTTTTTAACACACACCCACATTCTGACCTGTTTAACGCTACTTAACTACAAATTGCTCCAACCCTAACCCATACAATTCACATAGACCTTAAGTCATTCATTTATATTGTCATAAAGATACAGCACTGTCCAATTTAACAATATAACTTCAATATAACACAATTACTACATCACAAATACCATGTACAACATTGTTGATCTTTTATCCCCTATATTCCTTATAAAAGTTGACAAGGGAAATAAAAGCAGCTGTCTTGTGAGCTCCTTGATGCAATGATAAAGCAGCTGTCTTGTGAGCTCCTTGATGCAATGATAAAGCAGCTGTCTTGTGAGCTCCTTGATGCAATGATAAAGCAGCTGTCTTGTGAGCTCCTTGATGCAATGATAAAGCAGCTGTCTTGTGAGCTCCTTGATGCAATGATCTGAGTGCTAATTCTGGACTATATGTTCAGAAGTTTTTTCCAAAGATTTGCAATAGTGGCCAAATCTTTTTGACTCTGAGATAACCAGTTTCAAGCTCATCTGAGATCAGTCTGATCAAGTTACATGAAGACCGGGCTAAAAATGTGACTACAAAGGTGTTCACAAGTCATTGTTGATGTTGCATGAAGGACCTGAGTGCAAGTACTCAAGTGAGCTAAAATAAAATAAGGAAAAGAACAAATGAATAGGGAAAAACGACTACATTAATTAGTTCTTTTTTTTATCATATGAGAGGAGGGCTATACAAATTTCGGTGAAATATGAATCCTGAAAAACTTGACTTTCAATTGACATATATCAGGGCTTTCTGCAGGAAAAAAAGTTTTGGTGCAAATTTTAGTGTAGGGTGGGTGTGGGACAGATGGACCCCTTCCATGTGTCAATTTTTTCAAGTAGTCCATTCGCGATAGAAGAAAGTAGCATCACACCACGCAATTACTTTGTTCGATCACAACTTTTGTTGTCGTTAACAGGCAATGCCGTTATATGTTAAATTGTCGTAATGTTATAAGACATTATAATTATTCTTCATTTTTCAATCTTATTTTGTGTTATGTACTGAAATGCTAATGATGATCAACAACATCTATACTGTTGATTACCTTTTAACATAAAATCACTCAAGTTATCCCCTGCGACAAACAAAGAAAACTCGCTTGTGTGATTTTTTCCATTGTGCCAAACGAGTGCCGTACTGATTGACTGTGTCACCCTGGTAGGTGTGAGAAAATGACCGACACTTCATTCGAGCGCATCATTAATCAAATGTTTATTGGTCCTGGGGATTTCTTCAAGGGTTCGCTGCATCTTTTGTTCTATCGCATCTTTTTTACATTAAATAAAGAACAAATTCTGCCGGGACCTGACACTTACTTTGCATTACGCCATTTTGTTCCATCGTGACTGAACTGTATTCCAAGTTTCATGTTGATACCTTTAAAAGTGTTTGAGTAATAGGCTACATTAAAGTTATTCCACAACAATGACAATAACAACACAGAGACCATAGTAGCTCGACTTTTTCGTTTGAAACAGACAAGCTAAAAAGGTCAACCTGAGAGGATGCCCATCCACACCTGCCAGAACATCATCAATTTAAAGGACAGAATTTTTCGTTGAAAAATCGTCCAAAAAGGAAATTAATTAATTTATGAACCAATGTCCATAACTCATGTTGCATTGTAAACATACATGATAACATACTACTCAAAATTTGCTAAGGATCACTTATTGATCATTGCATATCAGAACAGTCAAATAATTTAATACAATGATTGAACAATTTTGAAACTTAATGCCAAAAACAACCAATTCAACAAACTAAAAGCTATCACTGATGGTGATTCATACCCCACCACAGTGCCATGATATATCAAATGATTAATCAAAAGGTTACCATAATTGAGTGTAGAAATACTGAATAAATGAATGAATCAATTGATCACTTTAATCAGAAGGATGCCTACCTGATGGAGATATGACAGCATGCGTTTCCAGGTATTCCTGTCCACGGGAGACCAGGTGAAGGCACTCTGATGGTGGGACCTGCAGAAGCAAACAGAAACCATGACTACCACTGTACTTCCTGCTGCAGCTGACAAAGATTCAGAGGAAGCACACCAGTCATCTCCATGTACATGGGAAAAAGATGCAGAAAACAATGGCAAAGTGGGGGGCATCTAAATGTATCTGGCTATTGTCTTCTGTCCTATGTTCTTCCTAGATTCATAATCATACATTCATGAGCACATAGGTTCTAAGTCACACTATAGAATTAATTCTTTTGATTATCAAAACATGTGCATGGGAAGAGGTGGCCATCCTTAAACACTGCATTTGAGTTACCCTACTTACACACAGAAAATGCCCATATTAATTCATTTCTTTTTTACTTACCAAATAAAATAAAACTTGGGGATGGGTTTTAAATACATCCTTGTTCTATGTATTTTCTCAAACACAAAGGATAACATCATTGGTCTAAAATTGTAAAACAGCTACGCATCTCCCATGTGTCCTTGTACTATTATGTGGTGATTTGATGATAAAACTGCTGTAGTCAAGTATTCAACACTCATCTGTAATTCTTTAAATAAAATCCCCACTTCTTACTCACTGAAGAAAGGGAGGGTCAGGTAACTTGATTTTATCTGGTTGCCTTCAGCAGCGACCAGATTTCAGATACAAAGAATTCCGAAATTTCTACACAGATTATAAACATAAGAAAACTATATATATGGCAGGCAAACAACTGGAGACCTCATTTTTTAAGGGATAAACTTTATGTTAGCAGTTATTTTAGATAGCCATAGGTGACCATTTGTGCCGAATTGAAATAAAATACTGACCATTGGTTTCAGAGTAGAAGAAATTTGAAATTTTCTATAGAGAGTATAAAATGGGCTGAAACTGGCAGCCATATTTTTAACAGATCCCATCTTTATAAAGAATGAGAATATTGGAACATTTATGTCAAAATGCTTTGAAATCCAGCCAGTACATTTAGATAAGAAGATTTTTAAAAAAAAAAATCTTAAGAACATAAATGTTAGGAAAAGGCTTTGCCCTCTGGCTCACAGCCATGTTTTTCAGCAAATTCAAATAATTTGAACAATCATGGGAGACAATCTCGCCATGAATCATCTGTGCTAAAATACTTTGATATCCAGCTGTTATTTTCGGACTGAAAATGTTTAAAAATGTTTATATTATAGAAGACTAACTTTGACCCCTGGAAACCATGTTTTTACAGTGGATCCAGTAAACCTAGGAAAATCTCTGCCAACATACTTTGAAATACAGCCAGTAGTTTTGAACAAAAAGATTTTTTGAAGTTTTCATATTTCTTTTTCCTTTTGTTTGCCATAACCAAGCAGATTCATGCAAGACTTTATTTCTTTGAATACCTCTAATTAGGGGACCACCCAAGGAACATCCCTGTAAATTTTGATAAATATTGACCCAGATGGGTAGAGGAGATGTTTTATGTTAACCCTTTCCCTCATAGAGGAAACCATGAAAAGACCTAAGCAAACAGCATAAAACCAGATCAGCCTGCGAGTACTTTGCAGGCTGATCAGGTTTTATGCTGTTCGCTGCTCCTCAGTGGTCTGGTAATGAGGATTTTACAATTAAATTTGGTAAGGTTTGAGTTTGGCTTTCTGCAGATCAGGCTTTATGTGGTACCTAATGAGTGCATCAAAATGAGTCTATATGAGGGAAAGGGTGAAGGTAAAGTCCCAGTAATGGTTCCGCTATGTCTTTGACCACTAACCTCTACCAATATAACCAAGGTACCCTAATGAACATTAGGAAACCTTGGTTATCTCCATGAAAAGCCATAAGGCCCAAAATGTTGTGGAACCATTACAGGGACTTTACCTCAATTGTTGACAATGGACAGTGGATATTCCTTAATTACATTATAGCTCACCTTTGAGCACGTTGATGAGCTAAAAGGTATCATTATATACATATTGTAACATTTTATTCATCACATGCCTATGCTGGCAGCTGAATCTTGAAAAGAATTTCTAACTCTCTTTATCTGTGTGTAAAACACTGTCATACAAGAGCAGGAAAAGCATCTGTTGTATAAAATACATGGGTCTTCCAAAAATACAGCATACAATAAGGACCCAGGGTTTTCCAAAAGTACAGCACACAATGAGGGACCTAGGTTTTCCCAAAGTACAGCACACAATGAGGGACCTAGGTTTTCCCAAATTTCAGCATACAATGAGACCTAGGTTTTCCCAAATTTCAGCATACAATGAGGGACCTAGGTTTTCCCAAAGTACAGCATACAATGAGGGACCTAGGTTATCCTAAAGTACAGCATACAACGAGGGACCTAGGCATTCACAAAGTACAGCATACAATGAGGGACCTAGGTTTTCCCAAAGTTCAGCATACAATATATGGTCAAGGTTTTCCCAATGTACAGCATACAATGAGGGACCTTGGTTTGTTCCTAAAGTACAGCATACAGTGGTGCTAACGTATCAGTTGTCAAAAATAGCATATATCGTTCGTATCGCATCATATCGTAACGTATATATTACTCAATCGCATCGTAACGTATGCAATCGTATTCTATCGCATTCAATCGTATTAGGCATAATAAACGGGAATGTATCGCATCGCATCGTAAGGCAACCGTATATCGGTAATCGTATATCGTAAATCGCATAACGTATATCATATTGAACCACCCAGTGGTTTAGGACAGTGTAAGTTACGGGACACCATCGATATTTCAGAAATAATTAATGTTCGTGTCTTTAAATTTAATATTTGCTTAAGTTTATTAATGGTGGATCATTAAATCACGTTATGCAGTACATTTTTTTTCATATTTTACCAATTGTAATAGTTATATTTCTTTTACTTTATTATTTTATACATGTGTTATGGCCTACGTGACTTTCAGGAGCAGACGCCATGCGATGTTATATAATTTGATGCACGTGTGAAAAATACTATATCAGAGACGTAAATACCATTAATATAGCTTTGTGACTATATCAGTATTAAAGTGGAATAATTTTAAAATATGTGTAATCGATATGTTTGATCAATGTTTGCTTTATTAACCTGTCTAAAAACTAACAAATTAAAACTTACCTACTTATGCAAGATCGTCCGAAATGTTGCTTTCGTGTAGTTATTTATTTCCCGGGACATTTTTTACTGCTGTATTTACTCGAATGCCCATTTTTCTTTATTATTTAATGAATTCGTGAACAAAAGATAATTGTAATTTACGAATATAGTTTATTTATTTAATTATTTCCTATTTTATTTGGGTTTCTCTATCTCTCTTTCATTAAGCACACGCGCGCGCACACACACACTTCCAAAAAAGTTGGATGAATGAGTGCAAATTATGTTTCTTTTTTCCCCCTTTTTCATCAGTACGGAGATAATCAAAATTCAGGTAGGTGGAGACTGAAAATCCAAACCGGAGCATTTTTTCCGATGATCGCGTAAATCCTAATACGTATATGATGTGTACAAGATGCATCGGTATTGCTTTGAGAACACGGAGCTCTAAGTACTAGTTCTACACAGGAACATGTTTACAGTATATCGGTGCTATACCTCGGACACGTATATTTCGAAGAGCATTTTTTTTTTGCGAAATTAGCATGGGTATCACACCCGAACTTAATTGTATCCAACAACTGTCTCTTTCATATGGAAAAAAAAAAAAAGATAAAACGGGACCACATTTTTGTGATATGCTTCACTGCTATGTCTTAATATTTAATATGATAAACCAGGAATTATTGCAAGCCATAACAATAGAAAAATAAACATAAAACCTACATGGGAATGGAAGATTTGTTATAAAATAACTGATGTACTTTATTCCGTGATAACACAGAGTTCACTGACATGATAATAGTTAAAAGAAAATGATCTTGTTTCCATATTACTACAGTTCGCTAAAGATCTCATTTCCATATTATTACAGTTTGCTAGAGATATAATAGGTTAGAACATTTTCTTGCATATCCCTAATCTTTTATGTATAATTATGTGAAAAAAGTGTGTTTCGCAATACCGGAGGCGTGCCATAAGTTCTTATCAGCAGGCACAGCATGTGTTTATTTTGACCGGATATGTCACCTTTATGTCTAGCCGCTGCCGGTATACCACCCCCAGAGGAGAAGACTTTTGACATGTACACAGAGTGAATGTTATTTCCGGTACTAAAAGATTACAATTTTTAGCAATAATTTGAAATTCTATTTTTAAACACACCAATATTCATAGAATAATAATAATAAAACTGTTTCCAATCTAGGTATGAGGCACAGAATATATTTCGAAGAGAGAAAAAAAATCTTAAATGTACACGATGATGATAATGATGATACATGTATCAAAAATACATTTGTAAGGGAGTGTGCGGGCACACATGTGTGTGACTTATGGACTTATTTTTATATCACAAATGAGCGAATCATAGGGTATTCTTTAAAATATTTTGATTGTTAAAACGGCGAGTAAAATACACAGATTTTAAATAGACTTTTTTTTTTAATTTGTTCTTCCGATTGAAACCCATTGTGTCTACAAATCAAATTAAAATTAAAATTGTCTGCAAATTAAAATGTGTCTCGAAACCACATACATGATAACATTAATGACCATTAGCTCAAAATATAGGATGAGAGAGAGAGAGAGATAGAGAGAGGGAGAGGAGGAGAGATGAATGCATATTTATGCGGAAGACACAGTGAATTAGTGCGGGGATGATACATATGCACACAATATAAATTTTATATCATAAATATTTAATAAAATATTAAATACTTTACATTTAAATAATTTTACAATAATACTTGGTCAAAAACATGGATACCATTACAAAATATTGAAAGCCCAACACATGATGATATTTCCCTACTTAATAAGAGACAATTAGTTATATATCTTTTACATGTAGTAATGCATGTGTTAGACAATCTGGAAACATGTCTGGAAAGGTGTGAAATAACTTTATACGGTAGATGAACTGGGTGTAGTCAAAATGAGATATAACCGATTTGGCAACTATTTTATTCTTGTACTCGATTAACGAAACAAATCATATTAAACTGTATACGCATGGCGGCGTATGACATTTCTCACGAATACCCGGTTAAACGGCGGCCTCTTCACTCATGGCATCTTTTCGACAAAGATAGCTTTTCGACCCATGTTAATGTACATGTATTTAATTGTTTAATTACCAAGGTCAATTTCCAACAACAATTCTTCTGGCTTAGGGCTTTTTAAAACAATAGCGGATTTTCCGAGCTTCTGGTTAAAGTATATGAAAACATTTATATTAAATCTATACCTATGACAGTTACCTACTTGTAATATATACGAATATTCTAATAAGAAAATAGATACGGTGCTATTCTCCCACACTCACTCGCGTTCTTTTGATATTTGATACATCCAATAAATTATATATACATTTATGTTTGATGGATTAAATGCAAAGTTTGAAAAATGCCCGAAGATATTGTTTTAATTAGCACAAATGACAGCGTACTAGATATTAGATGATTACTGGTATATTTGTTTTTTTTAATGTGATTAATATCAAAACACATAATAACAAAGCATAATTAATACATTTTTTTATGAGTCCTCATTAGGAAAAAAATCAGTTTTTCATTACACGTGCTTAGGTTGTTTTTGACGGAGACAACAGAGTCCGTAACATTTCTAGAGGACCCGCAATTTAGTTTGTCCCCATTTCCTGTTTCCCGTTTTGTTTATTTCCGCTGTTTATTTCAGATAAAAACACGGCTTGTGATAAATATTGTTAAAAGCTTAGTTGATATTTCATATTTTTGAACTTATTGTTAAATCTAGTTGTATACAGTTGTAAAAAATGCCATTTATACCGTGCTTATCCTGTATTGTATATCGCATAACGTATATCCCAGATCGTAATTCGTATATCGTATGGTATCAGATTATAAACGCATCGCATCGCAACGAATCGTAAAGGTAAATCAGACCTGCTATCGCACATCGTATATCGTCCGTATTTCTATCGTATTCCAATCGTATTTTTTGACAACTGATACGTTAGCACCACTGTACAATGAGGGGTCTAGATTTTCCAAAAGTACAGCATATAATGAGGGACCTAGGTTTTCCTAAAGTACAGCATACAATAAGGGACCTAGGTTTTCCTAAAGTACAGCATACAATGAAGGGTCTGGGTTTTCCAAATGTATAGCATATAATGAGGGACCTAGGTTTTCCTAAAGTACAGTATACAATGAGGGACCTAGTTTTGTTCCAAAAGTATAGCATACAATGAGGGACCTAGGTTTTCCCAATGTACAGCATACAATGAGGGACCTAGGTTTTCCCAAAGTACAGCATACAATGAGGGACCTAGGTTTTCCCAAAGTACAGCATACAATGAGGGACCTAGTTTTGTTCCAGAAGTACAGCATTCAATGAGGGACCTAGGTTTTCCCAAAGTATAGCATACAATGAGGGACCTAGTTTTGTCCCCATGTACAGCGTCAACATTAATATGCCCTGTATGTTTATGTTTAACAACTAAACCATGTTTAACAATTAACTGGTGTTGTATGCAACACATAAAGTCCCCTACCGGCTCCACCTTGACTCAATATGGTAATCAATCCCATTTTTTGCCATATTTTCACTATTTCCGTTACCATAGCAACCACAATTTTAGTCGAAGAACAAAAATAAAATGACGTGCATAATCTACACATTGCCATCTAGTCATATAGCAAGTTTCATCAAGTTAGCTTGCTTAGTAAATATCGCGGGATCCCATTTTTGCCATATTTTCACTATTTCCGTTACCATAGCAACCACAATTTTAGTCAAAGAACAAAAATAAAATGACGTGCATAATCTACACATTGCCATCTAGTCATATACCAAGTTTCATCAAGTTAGCTTGCTTAGTTATTGCGGGATCCCATTTTTTGCCATATTTTCACTATTTCCGTTACCATAGCAACCACAATTTTAGTCGAAGAACAAAAATAAAATGATGTGCATAATCTACACATTGCCATCTAGTCATATAGCAAGTTTCATCAAGTTAGCTTGCTTAGTTATCGCGGGATCCCATTTTTGCCATATTTTCACTATTTCCGTTACCATAGCAACCACAATTTTAGTCGAAGAACAAAAATAAAATGACGTGCATAATCTACACATTGCCATCTAGTCATATACCAAGTTTCATCAAGTTAGCTTGCTTAGTTATTAAGTTATCGCGGGATCCAGATTTGAGCGGACAGACGGACGGACAGACGGACGGACAGACGGAGGGCAAACCTATAGTCCCCTCCGGTGTGAACACCGGTAGGGGACTAAAAAGTAATTGCGGTTGCTTACAACACAGTAGTACCCTACCTGTGAGGTACATAATTTTTCCATTACCATAGCAACCAGAATTTTGGTCCTAGAATATAAAGACAAAGTGAAAATCTCCATACACCCAACTATTCATACACCAAGTTTCATAACATTATCTTAAAACGGTTTTAAGTTATTGCAGGATCCAGATTTCCAGACATCCGGATGGACAGACAGACAGACACTGGTAGGGGACTAAAAACAACATTGAGACTATGCTGGTCGTAATAGGCTGACCAGAGGGCACCATGACATACTGGGAAAAGATCCACACATGGAAACAAACTGATGTGATATTTTTATCTTAAAAATACAAATATCACACAACTCCTGCACACCAGTCCATAGGAAATTGGTAGTCTGTCAATAAAACTGTATAGGAATTTAGCATGTTTACAAACACTGCTTGTACAATCCTTTGCTAGTATTGATAAATATTCAAGGAATTAAAATATAAACAGAAAATAAATGAAATATATGACTGGTATGCAGTTATTATCAGACATGATATTCTGGTTTGATGTGCACAAATCCAAAGTCTTGATATTTTTTTGCTGTTGATATGAGATCTGTTTATATGCATTTATCTTTGTTTTTCTCTCTTGGATAAGCCAATCTGATAATCCAATCTGCTAGCCTTCCATTACATCCCTGGACTGACTACAGGTCAGCTGTCTATCATTAATTAATGATGGACAGGAGTGTACACAACGTCAGTCTAAAGAACTGCTATGATCCGTAATTATTGATTTCAAATCAGTCTTGCGGACATTAGCTGATATAACATGTGTCATGAATTTAACTGGCATTTTAGTGACATACAACACTTTTGCTTAGAGTTAAACCATCTGTGCAAAGCCAAGGTTGGGTCTTTTACTTCCAAATTTCAATTAACTGGCTGGGAAATTTTATCTCCCAACAAAACTTTGGAAATGTGGAGGCATTAAACTGAAAACTTGTTTAGACCAATTCACTGTGTTCAGGTGAGCTAAAACAAGAGGCCCATGATGGCCCTAAATTGCTCACCTGAGATAAATAGGTTGACCCAAGGAACATCTGTACCAATTTATTTTAAAATCTGGCCAGTAGTTTTAAAGAAGATGATTTTTAAAGTTTTCATATTTTTTTTTCTTTTTGTTGCCATGGCAACCAGAGTTCTATATGGATCAAGTTTATTTTAGCAACTTTTGTGAAGGTTGACCCAAGGATCATTCCTGCCAAGTTTAAGCAAATTCTGTCCAGTGGTTTCAGAGGAAATGTTGATTAAAGTTTTCCCTATATACATATAAGGCAAATAAGCCCCGCCCCTGGCGGCCATGTTTTTTACGGATCGGAATAATTTTAGCAACTTTGGTAGAGGTTGACCCAAGGAACATCTGTACCAATTTTTTTAAAATCTGGCCAGAGTTTTAAGAAGATGATTTTTAAAGTTTTCATTTTTTTTTCTTTTTGTTGCCATGGCAACCAGAGTTCTACATGGATCAAGTTTATTTTAGCAACTTTTGTGAAGGTTGACCCAAGGATCATCCCTGCCAAGTTTAATCAAAGTCTGTCCAGTGGTTTCAGAGGAGATGTTGTTTAAAGGTTTCTCAACATACATATAAGGCAAATAAGCCCCGCCCCTGGAGGCCATGCTTTTTTACGGATCGGAATAATTTTAGCAACTTTGGTAGAGGTTGACCCAAGGAACATCTGTACCAATTTATTTTAAAATCTGGCCAGTAGTTTTCAAGAAGATGATTTTTAAAGTTTTCATTTTTTTTTCTTTTTGTTGCCATGGCAACCAGAGTTCTACATGGATCAAGTTTATTTTAGCAACTTTTGTGAAGGTTGACCCAAGGATCATCCCAGCCAAGTTTAATCAAATTCTGTCCAGTGGTTTCAGAGAAGATGTTGTTTAAAGGTTTCTCTATATACATATAAGGCAAATAAGCCCCGCCCCTGGCGGCCATGTTTTTTTACGGATCGGAATAATTTTAGCAACTTTGGTAGAGGTTGACCCAAGGAACATCTGTCCAAATTATTTTGAAATCTGGCCAGTAGTTTTGAAGGAGATGATTTTTAATGTTTTCAAATTATTTTTCTTTTTGTAGCCATGGCAACCAGAGTTCTTCATGGATCAACTTTATTTTAGCAACTTTTGTAGAGCCTCACCCAAGGAACATTCCTGCTAAGTTTCATTAAATTCTGTCCAGCGGTTTCAGAGGAGATGTCGTTTAAAGCAAATGGTTGACGACTGACGACGCACGACGACGGACGCCGGACGAAGGGCGATCACAAAAGCTCACCTTGAGCACTTTGTGCTCAGGTGAGCTAAAAACACCTTGACAGTTTTGGTTTGTATCAAGAACATTCTGTCTGTAAAAATTATTTATGAATTACCATGTTTCAACATATCGAAAAACAGAAGGGGCAGATGAAAAAATTAAAGCAACACTATCCTCTGAGCATGTTTAATCATAAAATATGTAATTTAGACATATATTCCAATAAAGTTTGGCCCCACTAATAATGAGGTTATAGTGCCTGTGGGTGTACAATAACATAAATGACCAATCATTCGGACAACTTTATACTTGTCAGATGAAGCTGGGAATTGATTTTACTGGACAGCTTAAATGTAGAAAAACTGTGATAAAAAATATTCAAAATGATTAAATCTAATTAATGAAAATTTAAAACTTATTAAATTCTATTTTTGCTCCAAAATGAGAGGAACCAATGCTTATCAGTTGAGAAGTTCCTACCTGCAAACTGTTCACATACTTTAAATAAGTGACAATCTATGCACAGCATACTTGAAGATGGCATTACATTAGACATAGTTCATACACAATATGGAGGAAAAAGTTTTCTTATTGTAGTGTCTCAAGCTTGACACTAATGAAACTATCTGGCTGTGGAATCCAGCAACAGTCACTTTACAGTCGAGATCACTGACCTTGTAGATCAAAGAGACCACAGGCAATGTTACAAATGAAAACAATACCAACAACATGATTGTTTCAGATAAAAAGCAATTAACTGAAGCTGGTACCAATTAATTGTCTGTATATCTTATCTATTATTTTCCCTGGATTATTGAAATCTGTCCATGTTCCAGACCAACGGTCCCTGCCTTTCTTTCAACATGGAATCCTCATACATGTAAACACATGGATTTGTATACATACAGCTGCAGCCCAAGGTAACAAGCAGCATGCTTCACTGTTGACCTGTTACAGGGAGCTGACATCTTGTCACCTGCTGCAGCAGTGACTTCATGTTGCCACTGGGGAACGCAGGGTAGATCCATTAATGCAATTACCAATCACACAGTGCTTCCCATAGGCCCATATAAATACAACACCTCCCAAGACATTGTCACAATGGACCTCTGTTGTACTTACATGGCATACCTTTTGGATTAAAAGTTTCTGGCTATATACTTGTCCCACTGATCAACTTCCTGATGGATTATACCTGATAGAGATGTGACAGATAGAGTCTGTGATAGTGATGTGATAGAAACTGTGATAGAGATGTAATAGAGACTGTGATATAAACATGATAGAAATGATGACAGAGATGTGATAGAAACTGTGATAGAGACATGATAGAGACTGTGATAGAAACATGATAGAAATGGTGATAGACATGATAGGGACTATGACAGAGACATGATAGAGATGTGATAGAGACATGATAGAGACCTAAAATACTGTGATAGAGACCTGATAGAGACTGTGATAGAGAAGTGATAGAGGCATGATAGAGACTATGATAAAGACTGTGATGAGACATGATAGAGACTGTGATGAGACATAATAGAGAATGTGATAGATACTGTGATAGAGACTATGATCGAGACATGATAGAGATGTGATAGAGACATGATAGAGACCTAAAATACTGTGATAGAGACCTGATAGAGACTGTGATAGAGAAGAGATAGAGGCATGATAGAGACTGTGATAGAGACTGTGATGAGACATGATAGTGACTGTGATGAGACATGATAGACTGTGATAGAGACTGTGATAGAGGCATGATAGAGACTGCGATAGAGAAGTGATAGAGGCATGATAGAGACTGTGATAAAGACTGTGATGAGACATGATAGAGACTGTGATAGAGACTGATCTAGACATGATAGAGACTGTGATAGAGAAGTGATAGAGGCATGATAGAGACTATGATAAAGACTGTTCAAATAGCAGAAGGATTCATAGCTAAGTCAATCATTATGTCAACTGCTCGGTTTAAATGCATTTCTTGCAAATACTTCTTTCAGCAACTTTCGCTGATAACGATTATTATTGTGCTTTTTTCATAAGGCCGAGATACATGACCTTTCTTTTTCATCAAATCATCCAGTGGTTCATCTGACTCTGTTGGCAAACCCAATATAACACAGTGATTTCCTTTGAATTAAGCACCTTTGGCTAAAAGCTATTGGGTAAGTAACTTGCATGCAAAACTTGAACCAAAGAGCTGCAACACAAACATCCATGCCAATGCAAGACAGCAACAGCTCTCATATTCTTCAAATAGTTGAGCTTAAAACAAATAAAAGAATCAAAGCAGTGTTTTTGCTAGTTCAAATTTGAAGAAGAAATTAATCAGTTCACAGTCAACCTGAAACAGTTTTTTCAATTGGACCTCACTGGATGAGATATTTAACTCTTTGTTATTTAAACCTATTTAATTACTTGTAGGACTGTCTTTTGATCATCCATTACTCTAAAATCCTTCCCTTTTTTTGTTTGTTTTGTTTTCATGATAATCACCAAAGTGCAGCCTGAACTTCAATCATAACTGACACATTTGCCTACAATCAAATGATTCAAAATAATTCCATTTCACAACAGATTTCTAAAAGCTTGCAGATATTTTCAATATCACACATAAAACCAGTCTTACACAGACACAGGGGCTATCAAAGGATGAAGGAAATCTGTTTACCTAACAGTACCATGCAGGAGCTATCAACATTTTAAATTCACTACCTGGGACTGGTGAAGAAGCCATCTTTCGGAAGGTGTCTCCTGGGACAGCAAGCACCTGCTACTGGGATACTGTGTTTTATATTTGACCATAATCCACAAAATGCATTTTTTTCACATGCAAATGAGACCTACATTTACTAAGTTAATTTGAAAGGAAACAAAAGACTAACAAGGGAGAGTAGAAAAAGAAACTAAATTAAATTTCTTCTGATCAACTGTGAATGAGGCTGCTTTAAAGGTGGCTTATTTTATTACAGATTCATTACTTATACACAAAAACCTGCCTTTTGATAGCAAATCCAAGACATCATACCTCTGTGTAATTACATATGTTTTTATTATACACTTTCACTGCAGCTATACTAAAATTCACATCATTAGAACCTGACAGCCAGAATAACACAATTGAACATGGATCCAAACCTTCAGTTTAATCAACTAAATGTAAAGAAACACGGCAGAAAAAAAACAAGCATCAAGGATCAATCAAGTGTCAATCATGGATCAATCAAGTGTCAATCATGAATCAATCAAGAGTCAATCATGGCTCAATCAAGTGTCAATCATGGATCAATCAAGTGTCAATCATGGATCAATCAAGTGTCCAGCACATTGCAGTACAGCTGGGAGTCTTGTGACTGTACTTACGATTTTTCCAGCACTTTGGAAAAAATATTACAAAATTCAATCAGACAATAAGTAAGAAAGATGAATGTAAAATTAATACCCAATTTTTTTTTAGATGGAAGGAAATTCCAACTTTCAGACTCAAAGTACAGGTCCAACTAATGAAGCATTATGAAAAATTAGTACATAGTAAGAAGTTGATAATTAACGAAGAAAGAAATTGCTGAACATGACAATATAATGTACAATTACCCATCTCGGTACACTGTATATCCTATTTTCATTCCCAGTAATTATGATTAAATATAAACATCAAATTTGAAATCATACATAATTATGGAAGAATGGTCACTTTTTCTCCAGGCAAATGTTATGAAAGAAAATATTAGCGCAAGACATTTTTTCCTTTGTAATTTTGCTCCTGAATGACATGATTTTCAAATAAAATAATATATTTCCAAAATCTAATGCAAACAAATCCAAAAACTAAAATAAAATTTCCAGTGCTTGTTTCATTTCCTAAATAGAATAGAAAAGAACAGTAAATGGCTCAAAGAATGGTTATCATACAATATCATGCCAATATATATATCTATTTACAATTCCTATAAGTATCAATTTTCTTTTTTCCAAAAATTATTTCTCAAAGTGCTGAAAAAACTTGCTGCAAGACAATCGTATCTGCCTATACAACACGTGAGTTACCTGTACAACTGACAGTTTGAACAGCTCTACCTCCACATCATACGCGACTGCATATCACACCATCAGGAACAACAACAATATTTACAGGATACTGTTCACTATGTATTTTGAATCATTTATCTCAAAATGTTGTTTCTTTCCTCCTATCTTATAGCACTTCAATGCAATGGAATGTAGCAGTGTGGCAAAGAAGGATTCGCCTGTCTTTGATAGCAGCACACAGCAGGTCGGCCTATTGATCTACCAGACATCTTCCTGCAATCCACTTCCCTGATTGATACAATAACCCTCCACACTATGTGACACTCAGGCTCCAATCAAGCCACATACACGCCACATCTCCACGTACTGGGAAGTCTTTCCACTAGTGCACCCCAGTGCAACCCCAGATTTGATCCAGGATAAGTCCAACTTTGCATGTACAGGGATTTGGCCATTCGTTTAAATTAAAATGTATGATAGAGCCTCAAGCTTTCACGTGTTACATGGCCATATTTTTTACTTTACGGTCAAGGATTTTCTCTTGTGGGTCCTGTTTTTTGCTGAAGGGACTGCATCGGAAAAGACAGTGGAGTCCAGGTGCGATACCCTAGCTCATTTTGCAAATTAATAGACCCATAGGTTCTTTTATGTGCCCGATGTATAGCACCAATACACAGGAGACAAGTTCCTGAGTAGAACCAGTACTGATGTTGTATTGGAGTTTACCGCCACTGCGATAGTATTTCAATCGTCCAGCTAATTACAGGTGGAGGAAAACCCCGAGTACACAGAGGTACCCGGGTAGAACCACCGACCTACCGCAAGCCAGCTGGAAGGCTTTCTCACATGAAATATCCGGAATCCCTACCGGGATTCGAACCCACAGCGGTGAGGGGCTGAGAGATTTGTAGTCCACGACTGTAACCACTCGGCCATGGCAGCCCCCTTGAACCAGTACTGAGGACTCTGAGTTCCCATAGCAACCCCATTTTGCAGAGTGCCAGGCAAGGGTGCATAATGGTACTAATTTTATGTATCTTTGGTTTGAGGCGGTCACTGAGGGAAGTGCCCCAGCTGGGATTTGAACCCTAGACCTTCCGAAAGCAAAGCGGACACTCTACCACTGAGCTATAATGCGGCGGTCCTGAGTTTGTCCTTCAGTTAAAGAATACCCTGTTCCTATCTATCTCAAATTGTCTTAATGAATACGAATTGAGATTTTTAAATTGGGAAAAAATGTTCATGTAAAGCAGGCCTTAGGCTCATTCTGAATCAGTAATGTTTACAGAGGATATGTAAAACATGGGGGATTACAAAGTAACATAACATATCATTTACACAGTTGAGAGCGTAGGTATGTGAAGCATAGTTCACCTGAGAAATATGTGACATTCTAGTTTTCCCTTCATGAAATCTAACTATTTCTTTATGAAAGTTTGCAGGTTGAATGAATCTTGGGAACCATTATCTTGCTTCTCCATTTCAACAGGATGCAGCGGAAAATTACTGAAGAAGAGAATCCTTTATCCTTTTTGTGCATAAAAAAAAAAGTTTAAATATCAAGCGTTACTCTTCCGCTATAAGATCAATGGTTTCTTTTGTGATAACCTTTATCTATCAATTTTCCATAAAAATATTTTTGTCTCCTGAGTGAGTTTGCTATATCATCAAAAGAATGGACTGGTTGATCTTAAAAGCCATTCTTTGAGGAAAATAATAAGATCAACAATGCAATTATCAATGGCTGACATAGGTGGTGATTGTAAAACAAGATCTCTATCTTTCTCTCATCATTAACACTTTAAGAAAAGATCGAGTCTGCTCAAATATCCTGACAAGATTTCAATACATTAGGGAATTGTAAAAAAAATAGTATAAACATCATTACTGCAAAATTCCAAATAAGTATAAACTCCTATAATCAGTGAGACCAGACAGCAGTCTGTGGCTGTTTTCTTATTGCACTTCTCTGTTTGGAATATATTACCATGATGATCGAGGGACTGCAATACTCATTCATTTCAAAAAGCACCCATTAGCATGACACTGCAGTGTCAATTCATTACATTACCTGGGAATGCAAATGCATCAATGTATTACTATATATATATATAAAAAAATTGTTGCTTTTGTTTACAGAGTTTTACATCACTGCAATTGATTCAGGATCAGTACTGGTACTTTTGTACTACAACTTTTCTAGAAATTACTGGAATTGTTCACAGGGAATATATGTAATTAATTATTTATGAACAGTTCATGGATTCACCTGAGAATATTTTTCAAGAAACGGATATGAAATAACTTATGCCTTAAATAGTTTATGAATAGGATAGACTTTCAGGAATACTAGCTAGAAGGCCAGTTCATGAACTACCTTTTTATAAACTTTATATCAAGTATTTTTCTTATTTGCACTTATAATGTCTTTGGAAGTAATTTAAGAACACATTCATTAAACTCAAAGTGATTTATTCATAAATTATTTATCAACACTTACTGTTCATTTAGCAATAAAGAGCAGCCAACCAACAGAACCTGTATAGGGACACCTTTATTAGGGCCAAGTGCAAATAAGGGTTCATTTTTGTGTCTCCAAGAATAAAACATAAATATCACCAAGGAAAATAATAAAGCAACTTTGAAATTGATGTTTTCTGAAAGGTATGATTGTGATGGTATTGTGGTGAAAATTTCAGGTTAATCGGATGATTGGTTCGAAAGTTATAGCAGATTGAAAAATGCAAAGAAGTCGAAAATCGCTGTTTTTTGTGTGACATGCACTTTATTACCTTTTTTAATTTTTGAATAAATAAAAATGAATTGCTTTTTGGGTGGGTTTTAACATGGATGTATCATATGTATCCATATATTTAGTAAAATCACCAACTGATTTTTATCAATAGTTAAAAGTTACATATTTTGACATATTTGAAAAAAAGGTCAAGATGTCTCCAAAATCTAAATTTTGAAGTCACCAATATAAAGGTAAATCAGAAATAAGCAAATAATAGGTTTACTTAATCAAACAAGACTGAAAATGGTGCAGGTAAGATGTAGCTTCAAATTTTGATCATTTGCTTTGATTAGTTTGCATGTCACATTGCTTGGTTGTATCATTTGCTACTATAAAAAATATGTCCCAACCATAACGGTTAACACCCTCCTTATGTTTATTGGTAACCTTTACCTTACAGTTATGCTTTGCACTTCTCACAAGCCCTGTTTTATTTTCCTTGATGCCTATCAGAACTTTTGCATTTCAAGAGATCTTTCAGCCAATCTATGGGAAAGCCCTAAGAGGAAGAAAACGTAATGTCCCAACCATAACGGTTCTGTCCCAACCATAACGGTTAAATTCCTCCCCTCTGACATTCATTTAACATCTTTTAAAATTAAATCAGTCGTTTATTTAGTTGTTTTATAGTTGTTTAAGTGACACAGGTCAGTCAGAATAACGGTATGTTGAATATTGTTCCTTTTTATTGTAATTCTTAAAATTAATGTTTATTCAGAAAGACAATTTGCAAACTCAAAACAACAAGCCCCATGCTTGTTTAAAGCTTAGATTATGTTACATTCATTAATTCTGCAACAGAAAAAGATATTTTATTTCACTCTCTTTATTAAAACTCTGTTTTTTAAGACTTACGCAATGCAGACAGCTACCGTTATGGTTGGGACAATTTTAAAATCGATTCTTGCTAGTTAATATATGGTGTTTGGTTGCTGTTTCAGACTATGATGGAGAAATTAGTCATTAAAATGAACTTTGGAAGGGACTTAAGGTCCAATAACTTACAAAAGAAAACAACTGTTGAAAAGAATGTTAATTAGCTAAGAGACAAAAAAACATATTGTGAAAAATAGAAAAACAATGAGCTAATGAATAAGAAAAAGTATTGCCCATTGTGCAAGTTACAGACAAAAAATGAAAGAACAAAGAAAAAAATGCTAAACTAGATGTACAGTTAAGAAAACAAGAATGGAAGAGAAAAGCTAAGTATTTTAAACAAGAGGGCCATAGAGGCCCTGGGACGCTCACCTGAGTATAGGGTTACCCAAGGAACATCTGTATGAAAACATTTTGAAATCTGGCCAGTAGCTTTATGGAGATAATTCTTAAAGTTTTCATAATTTATTTCTTTCCATTGCAACCAGAGTTCTACTTGGATCAAGTTTATTTTAGTTTATTTTAGCAACTTTTGTGAAGCATCCCTGCCAAGTTTAATCAAATTCTGTCCAACAGTTTCAGAGGAAATGTCGTTTAAAGTTTTCACTATATACATATAAGGCAAATTAACCCCACCCATGGCAGCCATGTTTTCTTACGGATCAGAATAATTTTAGCAATATTGGTAACCGGGCCAAAGAACATCTGTACTAAAATATATTGAAATCTTGCTAATAGTTTTAAAGGAGCTACATGATTTTTAAAGTTTTCATAATTTTTTTCTTTCCATTGCCATGTCAACCAGATCTTCATAGATCAAGTTTATTTTAGCAACTTTATTGAAGGTTCCCCCCAAGGATCATCCCTGCCAAGTTTAATTAAATTCTGTTCAACAGTTTCAGAGGAAATGTCATTTAAAGATTTCACTGTATACATATAAGGCATATTAGCCCTGCCCCTGGTGGCCATGTTTTTTTACGGATCAGAATAATTTTAGCAATCTTGATAGAGGGTTTCCCAAAGAACATCTGTACTAAAACATTTTGAAATCTGGCCAGTAGTTTTGAAGGAGATGATTTTTAAATTTTTCATATTTTTTGCTTCCATGGCAACCAGCGTTCTACATGGATCAAGTTTATTTTAGCAAGTTTAATCAAATTCTGTCCAGTGGTTTCAGAGGAGATATCATTTAAAGCAAATTGTTGACAACCGACAAAGACATGCAGACGCATGCACGGTGTGATCCTAATAGCTCACCAATAGCTAAAAACTAAAGGAACTAAAACAGGCTGTTTCAGGTACTGAAAGCCACAAACATGCACCAAATGCTGGTAAAAAAAAATCCACTACAGACCCGTGTGCAACCTGTGAATGTGCTTGTTAGTTAACAAAATGTTAGAAGGACATGCAAGAACATGTTGAAAAAGTCTTAAAGTTAGTTTATATAGTTCTAAGTGTTGAAGTATTTTTTAATGTTATGTTAGTTTGATGATGAAATACATCAGAATGACTTATTTCATCAGGAGATATTTAGCCTAAATATTTAGGCATATAAGTTGTCCCAACCATAACGGTAACTTAAATTATTTTGTGTGAATCAAACATTTATTGTGAAAAGTGTCTTACTTATTGCTGCAATTAACATAGATCTACAAGAAGACTTGTGCCATAAACATCAGTGACAATTTCAATGTATTTGAAGACTTTGAACATCATATATTAAATTAATGGTGAAATGAAACAACATAAGGCTTGATAAGATTTACAATTCAGCCTTAAAAACAAGAAGTGTAATATGTCCCAACCATAACTGTTAAACAGAAATTTCGCTACATTTTTGGTTTGGACGATGCTAAGTAATGCCTTTGAGTATCAAAGCCAGGTTGGTTTTATTTTGAAGGAATTTGATAAAGTTTTTATTTCAAATATTTATTTTAAGTAAATGTACAATTACAATCTAAGAATAAAAATTATTAAAGGTGTATTTCTTTGTATTGTTACATTTCCTGGCATCAAATTGCCATATTTTTTCAAGAATGTAGTTAATCTAAATGAAATATAGCTTGAAAGTTTGTCACATGCCCTTGCCTAATGTATAATGAAAAAATATTGTCAAACCCAATGGTTTACATAACAATTTTTAAATTTAAACATGCTTTATGAAGTGTAAAAAACCCCATCTTAGTTCTATCTAAAATCAATATATTTTTAAGAAGGCTGCATCTGTTTTAAAAAAAAGCATCCTTTCTGTGTTTTTCTCTATATGTACTATGAAAAAGAACTAGCAAAAGCAGTCTCAACAGCAGTTCAGTTTTGGACCTTAATGTCACACTTTATTTGCACTTGGCCTGTTTTTCTCTTTTTATAATAATTTCAAATAAGTTAAGATATATTTCATCTTTCTGATGTTTTCATAATATACATATAAAGGGTTAGATTATATTGGGGTATATTTATAGTTTTCCCAAATCACATGAATGTTTCAACTTCTAATAGTGATTGGCTATATTAGTTGGACTGGATACCCAACGAAGGCTAACAACTTTAATTTTCACAGTGGTTTTAAAATGGCAAATTTGCAAACAACATCATAAGATAAAATAGTTGATTTTCACAACATGAGGAAGAAAATTCCCCTTCGGCAAAGTTATCTTAAATCAAGCAAAACTTGAGCCTTGTAAATCCCCAATTTGGCAAATTACAATTTACGATACAAATTCACCAGTCAAAAATTCTGCATATCTCCCCATTATCCGAATGCATATAAATAGTGTCGACATTCTATTAATTTAACATTAGTCATAATTTACAATTTTAATTATCTCTACCCCCCTTTGGAGGGGGGGGGGCAATAAAAAGTAAATAAAATTTTCTGATAAATGCAGATTTTTCAATCCTTATCTGAAGGTCGCTGGAAAGAAATCTAGGTTATCCGAGATAAATCTGAAGTGAGGATGTACTGAGGATGGTAAGGATGCGATAACATGTAGTGAATTGTGAACTGTATACAGAACTTAATTTCCTTTAATATTTATAACAAGTTCAGCGGTTTTCTTAAGTGGAAGCCCACTTGCCCATGCCGGGTTAAAATCACCATGGGCAAGTGATTTTTCCAAGGAGATAGCCCGTCGGGCAAGTTTATTTTCTGCAAATAATATTTCATTTTTTTATATTTTTTTTTTATTTTCTACATTATATAGGGGGTGAGTTGCTTGCAAATTGTGTTTGATACATGTTAACTAAAATTCATCTTAATACTACTCATATTTAGTTTTAAACATTAACAAACACTAACTAACTTAAAGATCGGACAAGCTGTTTTCACTTGGGGCAAATAGATGGTCAAAGTAACTTGCCCCCTGGGCAAGTGAAAGTCAAATCCTTAAGGAAACCCCTGAAGTTATTAACAAGAGGGCCATGATGGCCCTTGATTGCTTACCTGAGTATAGGGTTACCCAAGGAACATCAGTTTGTATAGAAACATTTTGAAATCTGGCCAGTAGTTTAGGAGGAGATGACCCCTGCAAAATTTTATCAAATTCTGTCCAGCAGTTTCAGAGGAGAGGTCATTTTAAGTTTTCAAGATATACATATAAAGCAAATTAGCCCCGCCCCTGGCAGCCATGTTTTTTTATGGATAGAAACAATTTTAGCAAATTTTGTAATGCTTCACCCAATGATCATCCCTGTCAAATTTAATTAAATTCTGTCTAGCAGTTTCAGAGGAGATGTTGTTTAAAATTTCACTATACACATGTAAAGCAAATTAGACCAGCCCCTGGCGGCCATGTTTTTCTTCGGATTGGAATCATTTTAGCAACTTTTGTTAAGCTTCACCCAAGGATCATCCCTGCTATTTTGAAATCTGGCCAATAGTTTTGAAGGAGATCATTTTTTAAAGTTTTCATCATTTTTTCTTTCCATTGCCATGGCAACCAGAGTTCCATATGGATCAAGTTTATTTTAGCAACTTTTGTGAAGGTTCACCCAAGAAACATCCCTGCCAAGTTTAATCATATTCTGCCCAGGAGATGTCTTTTAAAGTAGATTATTGATGACGGATGACATACAACGACAGACGCAGGGTGATCACAAAAGCTCACCTTGAGCACTTTGTGCTCAGGTGAGCTAAAAATTATACTGAATATTTTTTGACAGTTCTGGCTTAGAAGCCTACCACAAATATAAGCAGGTTTAAATATCATTTTCCATGGTTATGTAGTAATTTTCCAATCACAGGGTGACATTTTTCTAAGGAAAATTCCTGACACTAGAGTGTTTTTGTGAAGAAAAAAAGAAGCACATATAATAAAACTTAAGTATTTTGTTATTTACAGGCTAACAGCTTCCTGTACAAATAAAAGCAAAGCTGAAGAAAATCCACCAAAGTGGAAAACAATACTTAAATTTAAAAATAACAGAAGCCTGGCAATTATCTTTTTCACACCAAAAAGATTGTTTTTTTCAAACCAGTTCTAAATTTTCCAAGTTTTTTTTGACGGAGAATATTCAAAAGCCATGAATATCTTTCCAAAGCAAATTTATGTTTCATTCTTAAACAGATGACATTTATCATCTTCTCCGTGATAATAAAAGCTTAACTGTTACAATACATAAATTGAATGACACTCACTGATCATATACAACATAAGAAATTCTTGTCTCAAGATAATTTAGCAAATATCTAATGATCCATGTTATTTGAATTAAATATATTTGACTCCGCTGATATTATTCTTTGATCAGTGTTACCATGGGTTTTCGCCGTTTTATATTCCAACTGTGAACAGTCATATCTAGATATTAACAATTAACAACATATCAAGTGACGGTAAACTAAAATAGTCAAGTCAAATCAAGTCAGATGCTAACAATTAACAACATACCAAGCGACAGTAAACTCAAATAGTCAAGTCAAATTAAGTCAGATACTAACAATTAACAACATACCAAGCGACGGTAAACTCAAATAGTCAAGTCAAATCAAGTCAGATACCAACAATTAACAATGTCATTGACATTAAGTATTACATCATATCAAATGTTAAATCATGAAGAAAAAAATGAAAATAATTTCAATATATTTCTTGTAGTTGTATATTTGAACTCAGCACCCGATATCATTGGCCCCTTTAATTAAGGACATTTCCTGAAAAGTTCCAATCATCTGTCTTGCTGCTTATTTTGCTAGAGCCAGATAAAACAACACTTACTTATCAACATACTTTATTAAGTCCAGGAAATGTTAACAGGCATAATGTCATTCATGCGGGTTAATCATGAAACAGCAAACCATAATTAGTTTATTAGCTGATGTAGTTTAATGGCATAGCTTTTGGATAAAAAAAGGATGAATGGCCTGAAAGTTTCTTCATTCTACAGAATAATTACAAACATACATGCATGCAGATGCTTTCAGGCTTAACTAAACTTGTGTGTCTCTATTACCTTGTAATGTCTCCAATGGAATAAACCACAATGACATAATCATTTCGTGTCAATACACACACACATATATTTGTGTCAAGTCTAAAATTTTACATATTCCCTCTTTATTTGGTTACAGTTAATACAAATACATGTCAAGATAGTATTAATGTAGCCTTGGGCAGTCTATACATAATGTGATGGACATTGTTACATTGTCATTGAGCAAACAAAGCTTTAACACAACACAAACTTTTGTTACCACCCTGCATATTTATCATTGAAGCACACACATACACACACACACATCTAAACAATGATAAAGTCCAGCAGTCTAATTAAACACTGCTATTCTTTAAAATTTATTCAAAACTTCTGAGCCATATACCAGCTTCCAAATTGGGTAGCTAGTCCACTGGAATTTATAAGAATCCTGGGACACTGCCTCTGAATCACCAAGGTAATAAAGAGAAGCAAATAGTCTCACTATAAAACCTGACCAGCCTGTGATACATGTATACTCCAGTTTAGTCAGTGAAATTTAAGTTTTGAGCAAAAGCAGAAGGGGAAGTTGCACAAACTCAGACAACGGGTGGTATACATGTATAATCAATTTTAATGTCCAACCAGTTTCAGCAGTGTTTGACATTAACATTTTTAGCCAGGTATCCTGACAGAACACTTGCTTTGAAATTCAGGAGTCCCTTCTGAAACTTTGGTGTCTCAGTTGTGTCATTCAGACATATGATGGCTTTATTCACATAACAATTGGTTAAAAAGTAATGATTTGACCAAAGAGAATTACTAATAAAAATGTTTTATGATGGTGAATACATAGGATTTCAGCAAATGTGGCTATTAAATTTAGTTTTAATCAGAAAAGTAAGTGGCTCGACGGAACACCTGGTATGAAAATTCTGGGGTCCTGAGTGGATCCCGGGAGACTGTTAGTTGTTAGTATCAACCCGTTTCAGTCTTATATAAACCTTTATCAGGGATAACAAATTATGATTTATATTTTACTGAAGTGTAAAAAATGAGGTACGCATATCATGTGATTATTCTATAAATAGAAACAAACAATATATAGATGCATACTCTTCAGTTCTTAATCATACGTTAATAAGTTTGGGGGTAGTTGCTATGACAGTTACAATAACGTCATCAAGGGTGTGATTATTTTTTGTAAAATGATGTGAGACTGGTTTAACATCATTATTGGCGCGAATATCTGCAAGATGGCCGTACCATATCTCCCTAAATGAATTACCTGCTTGACCTACATACTAAATGTTACACTGACGGCAAGTGATGAGGTAGATAATACTTGAGTTTTGCATAAACTATAAACAGGCCTGAATCCCATAACCAATATTTTCAAACAAAACTTACAGCAAAACTTCCTACATATAATTATAAATTTGATGAACCAGTCTCAAGGGGTGTGCTTGTTTGTTTGTTTGTTGGGTTTAACATCCAACATAAAGTATTTCAGTCATTTGGAGAAAATGTTTACTTAGAATAAAGTGCTTCCACACTGCAGTATCACGCTGTAGGTATGTGGCATGATACCACAGGCACACCCATTCACATTATCCTGACAGGCTGTGCTTATTTCTACAACTGTTGTACTGGTCTAACAACTTGTTACCTAGACAGTGTCTGTGTGGTGAAGGATACAGACTGAATGTTTACATCTCAAACACTAACTGACAACGCCAGAATGACCTTGTCATTATTCACAAGGTGACCACTATCATTTTAAGGAGGCCAGTCATTATGATTTAAAAGAAATAATGAAACTGGACACAATGTATTGGAAAATGCTTCAAATTAGACATTGTACTGAGTCAATGCTCAATAACAAGATCACCATTTGGACTGGTGTCCACTGGTTTTAGTGATGGAGAACTCTGATCATGGAGTTAATTAAACAGCAGGAAGAGGAAAATGGTCCAACAAAGTGTGGTCTTAAAACTAAGGTGGTCCTAATACTGAGGTGTTATTATACTTATACACATACCACAATCACAGCACTGTGAAAACCTGTTATAGGAGATAATGTATTCCTAGAATCATATACCCCAACCCCCTGAAAACTTGTTTCAAGAGATAATTGTAGCAGCCTATCATAAACTAGGCAGTAGCATAGGTAACTCAATGTGTATGGGTGGCAAACTTTTCATGACAATTTGTGCAGCATTTGACCAGAAGGCAAAAGGATCTGGGTTTGAGTCTTGGTCCTATACAAAATTATAAAATTCATTTCAACAGTAACATCACAGAATTTACAAGACTTAGTGGTTCCGTATTTTTATACACCCTCTAATGTGTGTGCTTGATAAAAATGCAGGGTGGTAGCATAGTTTTGTGTTCAGGTAAAGAATATCAAAAGTTCACTGATAGAAATATATAACAGTTTTATATAAGTGTATTAGACAAAAAAAAAAGTTTAAACTTATTTTACATAGATCATGAAACAAGTTCTCCCAACATATATTGATGGCTCTGGTAGCGGCGTATATGATCATTATTGTGGGGAGAACCCAGAGAAAACCCACGTGTCTGGACAGGCAACCACTGTACCCTCTCACATACGTGACAAGGAATTGAACTAGGGATGCATTGGTGAGAAGCTATGCGTTAGCACTACAATATCAACAGGCACCCGAACATGATTAAATAAATAAATATACTGTTAAACATCTCAGACAGTTGAGATTTATTTTACAAAATAAATTAGACTTGTTAAAATCATATTTTTTTTTCTAAATGAAAAATATAAATCATTATTTAGCATGAACACAAACCAAAACTGGGCTTGATTTCGTGGGGGGGGGGGGGGGGAATCTCATGTACACTTCGTACAGTAGTGAAATTGTATGGCAAATCAGAGTGGAAAAAATGTCATTTTTCCAATGGCCAGCTCAACAACACATTTTATAGAAATGATAAACAAAAAGATGGCTACATTCCAACGTCACATCTGAAATCACACGCTGAATTTGAAAGTGAAATATGACATCTAGTCATTTTAAAAAAATATTTATCATGATTGTCTCGCTTTTGCTGACATAAAATGTACAATCATGGAGTGTTTATAGAAACAAAATTATCCAAACATTTCATAATCTGCAAACGGAATCAATAAAAAAGACGTTTCATACCATAAAATGCTACTTCCTACCTGTTACAAAACTAACCCCCACCCACCCCACTTTTCCCATACCTGTGTTGTGGATTTCTCTAAAACTAAATGAGCGCTTACCTGATTTCTGACGGTCTGACTTGAATAAATAAGTATATCGCACCAATGATTGACAATAATTTTCCAAAATAAGGCACTATTAACACAGTGTCACATTCACTTTTTACGGAATTGTAGAAGTTTGTTGATACGGTAAAAAATAATAACCTAACCCCCTTAGCCTCGTTTTTAAGTCAGGTAATCCAGTGCGCAAACTCATAGCCAATACTGTGTAGATTGGTGTCAATCTAGATCATCGTTTCTAAATTTAGTAACATGCATTTACTTGTGTATTTATAGTAACAAGATGTTTTCCAATGCGTCACCATCGAAAAAATGTCACGATTTCTTTTGACA
>CM037786.1:26653617-26674774 GCA_021229015.1 Solen grandis
AATTGTTTCATCTTTCAGAGATTTCTTCAGAAAATATTCGAGGCGACTCATCTCAGCCAGTATATTGAGGGGTGAAAGCAAAACTAGGCTATGTGCATATATTTATATAGCACTTAGCCTAGTTTCACTTTCACTCCTTGATATGTACTTTTGACTGGAGGAATGGGGAGATTTTGTTACCCTGAACATGCAGGGCTGATTAGATGAATGTGGTCAACTTCACATTACAATCACCTGTAAGTGACTCTAGTTTTCCTGTCAACAAGGAAGCTATTGCTCCACACACATGATCACCTTGGACAAACAATTTAAGTATTTATACCTTTCCATTAAACAGGCTGCATATGAAGTTATGAATGCCTGTGTCAAAATATGATATCTGATGGGTAGGTTTGCCCAACATTCAGCTACAATTATAAGTCCCAAATGTCAGTGTTTGCATACCTGTTGTAGTGATGCAGACAGGGAGAATCAACCCACTTCAAGCCAACAAGAAGGCTGCCACAGCAGTGGACAACAGGGCCCTGACTGACAGGGGTTACCAGGTCAAGTTAAGACAACTGAGTGGTTTCTTTTTATGCTTACAGAACAAGTCAAATGAAGCGAAACCGGGTTTTTTCAAGTGTCGCTCAAGGCAAGCAAAACTATTTTTAGTAACAGTGACATTCTAATTGACCCTACTGACCTGAAAATCGATCCTAATCTTCGTCTTCAGATAAAGTATCTAGATCTACTAAATCTGATCATCATACCATAAAAGCAGTTATTTGACGGAAACAAAAATTCTATTTTTAGTAACAGAGACCTTGACCATGACCCTATCATCCTGAAAATCAATCCCCATCTTCCATCTACTTACCAAGCATGAAAACTGTACATCTATTCTAACAGGAGATATTCAATAGAAACAACATGTTTGATGCCTGCCTGCCCACGTCTGCATGTGGCCACAACAAACCCCATTCTAATTACCAGGATTTTTGTTGAAAACCTGGTTAATTAAATACCATAACCCAGGAGCACTCACGTTTTTATGAGAGTTTCTGAAATGTGTCTATATCTCCTATCATCATATTGTTTCTAGTTGTTACAGTATATAGTGGGTCTAATGCATGCAAAAAAATTTGGCATGTTTTTTAAAAACAATTGTTATCCATGCAAAAATCTTTCTAATCGAGGGTTTTTAAATATATTTTCTTTTTTTATAAAGGTCTGCTCAGTAATTTTTACCCATTTTAATTCCTTGTACACCTGCCCTTTGACATTACTATAGGGCCGCGACGCCACATGCACGATTATGTTATTTTAACACTACAATCTGTACCGTTTCACTTTTAACACACACCCACATTTGCCGTTTAAACGTATTAATACAAATTGCTCCAACCCAAAACCCATAAAATTACAAGACCTTAAGTCTTTATTTATTTGTCTAAAGATACGCATGCCCAAAATTTTAACAATATAACTTCAAAAAACACAATTATACATCACAAATACCTGTACAACATTGTGATTTTTTTTCCCCCTATTTCCTTATAAAAGTTGAAAAGGGAAATAAAAGCGCTGTTTGTGAGCCCCGATGAATGAAAAAGAAAGCGTCTTGTGAGCTCCCTTGATCCCCAATGATAAAGCAGCTGTCTTGTGAGCTCCTGTGCAATGATAAAGCAGCTGTTTGTGAGCCCTTGTTTTGCAATGTAAAGCAGCTGTTTTGAGCTCCTTATGCAATGATAAAGCAGTGTTTTGTGAGCCCCTTGTTTGCAATGATCCTGAGTGTAATTTTGGACTATATGTTCAAAGTTTTTTCCAAAGATTTTTTGCAATAGTGGCCAAATCTTTTTGACTCTGAGAAAAAACCATTTTAAAAGTATCTGAGATCAGTCTGATAAAGTTACATGAAGCCCGGGCTAAAATTGACTACAAAGGTGTTACAATCATTGTTGATGTTGCATGAAGGACCTGAGTGAAAGTACTCAAGTGAGCTAAAATAAAAATAAGGAAAAAAAAAAAATGAATGGGAAAAAAACGCTCATTAATTTATTTTTTTTTTTTTATCATTGGAGGGGGCTATACAAATTTCGGGAAATATGAACCCTGAAAAATATTTTAAATTTGCATATATCAGGGCTTTCTGCGGGAAAAAAAAGTTTGGTGAAAATTTTTTAGTGTAGGGGGGTTGGGACAGATGGCCCCCTTCCATGTTCAATTTTTTCAAGTAGTCCATTCGGATAGAAGAAAGAGCATCAACCACGCAATTACTTTTTTCGATAAAAAAATTTTGTTGTCGTTAAAGGCAATCCCCGTTATAGTTAAAATTGTCGAAATGTTATAAAAATTTTTAAAATTTATTCTTCATTTTAAATCTTATTTTGTGTTATGTAGAAATGAAATGATGATCAAAAACACATACTGTTGATTCCCTTTTTAAATAAAATCACTAAAGTTACCCCCTGCGACAAACAAAAAAAAACCCTTGTGTGATTTTTTCCTTGGGCCAAACGAGTGCCTTTTATGTTTGACTGTGTCACCCTGGTGGTGTGAGAAAATGACGACCTTCTTCGAGCGCTCATTAAACAAAGTTTATTTGGGCCTGGGGATTTTTTTCAAGGGTTGCTGCTCTTTTGTTTTTGATCTTTTTTTTCATTAAATAAAAAACAAATTTTGCCGGGACCCGCACTTATTTGCTTAGCCCTTTTGTTCCATCGTGACGAAACTGTTTCCCAAGTTTCTGTTGTACTTTAAAAGTGTTTGAGTAATAGGCTACATTAAAATTTTCCACAAAAATGACAATAACAAACCCGAGACCATAGTAGCTCGACTTTTTGTTTGAAACAGACAAGCTAAAAGGTCAACCCGAGAGGATGCCAAACCCCAAACCCGCCAAAATCATCAATTTAAAGGAAGAATTTTTCTTTTAAAAACGTCCAAAAAGGAAATTAATTAATTTATGAACAATGTCCATAAACTCAGTGCTTGTAAACTACATGATAAATACTACTCAAAAATTTTCTAAGGTCACTTATTTAATGCTAAGAACAGTCAAATAAATTTAAAACAATGATTGAAAAAATTTGAAACTTAATGCCAAAAAAAACCCAAACAACAAAACTAAAGTTACTGAGGTGATTATCCCCACCCCAGTGCCATGATTTCAAAAAGATTAAACAAAGGTTACCTAATTGAGTGTAGAAATACTGAATAAATGAATGAATCAATTTTCACTTTAAAAGAAGGGGGCCTACCCGTGGAATTGAAGCATGCGTTTCCCGGGGTTTCCCGCCCGGGAGACCGGTTTTAAGGCACTCTGATGGTGGGCCTGCAGAAGCAAAAAAGAAAACCCTGAACCCCCTGTACTTTCCCGCTGCAGCTGACAAGATTCAGAGGGAAGCACACCGTATTCCTGTACATGGGGAAAAAAATGCAAAAAAATGGCAAAATGGGGGGGATCTAAATGTATCTGGTATTGTCTTCTGTCCCATGTTCTTCTGATTCTAATCTTCATTCATGAGACATTGGTTCTTTTAAATACATATAGAAATTTAATTCTTTGTTATAAAAATGTGCATGGGAAGAGGTGGCCCTCTTAAACACTGCATTTGATTACCCCACTTAACCAGAAAATGCCCATTTAATTATTTTTTTTTTTACAAATAAAATAAAAAATTGGGGATGGGTTTTAAATACATCCCTTTTTTATGTTTTTTCTCAACACAAAGGATAACTCTTGGTTAAAATTTAAAAGTCGTCTCCATGGTCCTTTTACTATTATGTGGGTTTGATGATAAAACTGCTTGTCAAGTTTAAAAACTCATCTGTAATTCTTTTAAAAAAAACCCCATTTTTATCACTGAAGAAAGGGAGGGTCAGGTAATTTATTTTATCGGGTTTGCCTTCACAGGCCCAGATTTCAGTAAAAAGAATTCGAAATTTCTACAAGTTTTATAAACAAAAAGAAAACATATATAGGGCAGGCAAACAACGGAGCCCTCTTTTTTTAAAAGGGATAAACTTTATGTTAGCAGTTTTTAGTACCCATAGGGGGACCTTTGTCCCAAATTGAAATAAAATACTGACCATTGGTTTCAGAGTAAAAAAATTGAAATTTTTCTATGAGAGTAAAAAAGGGGCTGAAATGGCGCCTTTTTTTTTTAAAACCCCATTTTTTTAAAAGAATAAAAATTTTGAATTTTTATGTCAAAATGTTTTAAATCCACCGAAATTTGAAAAGAAGATTTTAAAAAAAAAAATTTTAAAACTAAATGTTAAAAAAAGGGCTTTCCCCTTGGCTCACACCCCATGTTTTTCAGCAAATTCAAATAATTGAAAAATTTGGGAACAATCTCGCCATGAATCATCTGTGCTAAAATACTTTGTACCAGTGTTATTTTGACTAAAAATTTTAAAAAATGTTTATTAAGAGATAACTTTGACCCGGAAACCTGTTTTTTACAGTGGATCCCTAAACCCAGGAAAAATCTCTGCCAACATACTTTTAAATACGCCATAGTTTGAACAAAAAAATTTTTTTAAGTTTTCATATTTCTTTTCCTTTTTTTTTGCCATAACCAAGCAGATTCTGCAGACTTTTTTTTTTTGAATACCTCTAATTTGGGGCCACCCAAGGAAATCCCTGTAAATTTTGATAAATTTTGACCAGTGGGTTTAGGAGTTTTTTAGTTAAACCCTTTCCCCATGAGGAACCCGAAAAATAAGCAAACACAAAAACCCGTCACCTGCGAGTACTTGCAGGGTGATCAGGTTTTATGCTGTTCCTGCTCCCCTGTCTGGTAATGAGGTTTTTCAATTTAAAAGGTAAGGTTTGAGTTTTTCTTTCTGCAGATCAGGCTTTATGTGGGGCCTAATGAGTGCTCAAAATGAGTCTTATGAGGGGAAAGGGGGAAGGTAAAGTCCCATAATGGTTCCCCCTATGTCTTTGACCACAAAACCCCTTTCCAATTTTAAAACCCAAGGGACCCAAAAGAACATTAGGAAAACCCTTGGGGACTCCATGAAAAACCATAAAGGGCCCAAAAGTTGTGGAACCTTACAGGACTTTACCTTAATTTTTGAAAATGGACTGGATATTCCTTAATTTAAATTTTAGTCACCCTTTTACACGTTTATGGCAAAGGTATATTTTTATACATATGTAACATTTTTTTTCACATGCCTTGGGCGCTGAATTGAAAAAAATTTTAACTCTCTTTTTTGTGTGTAAAACACTGTCATACAAGAGCAGGGAAAAACATCTGTTGTATAAAATAATGGGCTTCCAAAAATACAGATACAATAAGGGGACCCGGGTTGTTACAAAGTTCGACACAAAGAGGGACTAGGTTTTTTTTAAAATACAGAACACAATGAGGGGCCTGGTTTTTCCCAAATTTCGCATCAATGGCCTAGGTTTTCCCAAAATTTCAGCTACAATGGGGACCTAGGTTTTTTCCCAAAAACAGCTACAAGAGGGACCCATTTTCCCAAATTTCAGCATCAATGGGGGCCTAGGTTTTTCCTAAAGTACGCACCAATGAAGACCTAGGTTTTCCCAAAAATACACACACAATGAGAGCCAGGTTTTTTTCCCCCTTTTAATACAATGGGACCGGCTTTCCCAAAATAAGCATAAAAGAGAGACCTAGGTTTTTCCCAAATTTAGCATCAAAGGGGACCGGTTTGTTCCCAAAGTACGCAACAATGAGGGGCCTAGGTTTTCCAAATACAGCACCAATTAGGGACCTAGGTTTTCCCCAAAATTTTAGCATACAAGAGGGACCTTGATTTTTCCCCAAGTACGCACACAAAGAAAGACCTAGGGTTTTTCCCCAAAATACACCACAAAGGAACCCGGTTTTCCCCTTTAGCTACAATGAGGGACCTAGGTTTCCCAAGTACGCATACAATGAAGACCTAGGTTTCAATAAGTACAGCATACAACAGGGACCTAGGCATTTACAAATACAGTCAATGAGGGACCTAGGTTTTCCCAAAGTTCAGCATACAATATTATGGTCAAGGTTTTCCCAATGTACAGCATACAATGAGGGACCTTGGTTTGTTCCTAAGTACAGCATACAGTGGTGCTAACGTATCAGTTGTCAAAAATAGCATATATCGTTGTATCGCATCATATCGAAACGTATATATTACTCAATGCATCGTAACGTATGGAATGTATTCTATCGCATTCAATCGTATTAGGCATAATAAACGGGAATGTATCGCATCGCATCGTAAGGCAACCGTATATCGGTAATCGTAGATCGTAATCGCATAACGTATATCATATTAAAACCACCCAGTGGTTTTAGGACAGTGTAAGTTACGGGACACCATCGATATTTCAGAATAATTAATGTTGTGTCTTTAAATTTATATTTGCTTAAGTTTATTAATGGTGGATCATTAAATCAGTTATTGCAGTACATTTTTTTTCATATTTTACCAATTTGAAATGTTATTTTTTCTTTTACTTTATTATTTTAATACATGGGGTTAGGGCCCTACGTGACTTTCAGGAGCAGACGCCATGCGATGTTATATAATTTGATGCACGTGTGAAAAATACTATATCAGAGACGTAAATACCATTAATATAGCTTTGTGACTATATCAGTATTAAAGTGGAATAATTTAAAATATGTGTAATCGATATGTTTGATCAATGTTTGCTTTATTAACTGTCTAAAAACTAAAAAATTTTAAAACTTACCTACTTATGCAAGATCGTCCGAAATTTTTGCTTTCGTGTAGTTATTTATTTCCGGGAATTTTTTACTGCTGTTTTTACTCGAATGCCCATTTTTCTTTATTATTAATGAATTGTGAACAAAGATATTTGTTATTTACGAATATAGTTTATTTATTTAATTATTTCCTATTTTATTTGGGTTTCTCTATCTCTCTTTCATTAAGCACACGCGCGCGCACACACACACTTCCAAAAAAGTTGGATGAATGAGTGAAAATTATGTTTCTTTTTTCCCCTTTTTCATCAGTACGGAGATAATCAAAATTCAGGTAGGTGGAGACTGAAAACCCAAAAACCGGAGCATTTTTTCCGATGATCGCGTAAATCCTAATACGTATTATGATGTGTAAAAGATGCATCGGTATTGTTTTGAGAACACGGAGCTCTAAGTACTGTTCTACACAGGAACATGTTTTCAGTATATCGGTGCTAACCTCGGACAGTATATTTCGGGAAGAGCATTTTTTTTTTGCGAAATTAGCATGGGTATCACACCGAATTTAAATTTGTATCCACAACTGTCTCTTTCATATGGAAAAAAAAAAAAAAGATAAAACGGGACCACATTTTTGTGATATGCTTCATGCTATGTCTTAATATTTAATTGAAAAACCCAGGAATTATTGCAAGCCATAACAATAGAAAAATAAACATAAAACCTACATGGGAATGGAAGATTTGTTATAAAATAATGATGTACTTTATCCGTGATAACACGGGTTCACTGACATGATAATAGTTAAAAGAAATGATCTTGTTTCCATATTATACAGTTGCTAAAGATCTCATTTCCATATTATTACAGTTTGCTAGAGATATAATAGGTTAGAACATTTTCTTGCATATCCCTAATCTTTTATGTATAATTTGTGAAAAAGTGTTTTTTCGCAATACCGGAGGCGTGCCAAAAAGTTTTATCGAGGCACAGCATGTTTTGTATTTTGAGGATATGTCACCTTTATGCCCTAGCCGCTGCCGGTATACCACCCCCAGAGGAGAAGATTTTTTGACATGTACACAGAGTGAATGTTTTTTCCCGGTACTAAAAGATTACAATTTTTAGCAATAATTTTGAAATTTATTTTTAAACACACCCAAAATTCATAGAATAATAATAATAAAACTGTTTCCAATCTAGGTATGAGGCCAGAATATATTTCGAAGAGAGAAAAAAAATCTTAAATGTACACGATGATGATAAAAGATGATAATGTATCAAAAATACATTTGTAAGGAGTGTGCGGGCAACATGTGTGTGGGCTTATGGACTTATTTTTATATCACCAAATGAGCGAATCATAGGGTATTCTTTAAAATATTTTGATTGTTAAAACGGCGAGTAAAAATACACAGATTTTAAATAGACTTTTTTTTTTAATTTTTTCTTCCGATTGAAACCCATTGTGTTACAAATCAAATTAAAAATTAAAATTGTCTGCAAATTAAAATGTGTCTCGAAACCACATACATGATAACATTAATGACCATTAGCTCAAAATAGGATGAGAGAGAGAGAGAGATAGAGAGAGGGAGAGGAGGAGAGATGAATGCATATTTATGCGGGGAAGACACAGTGAATTAGTGCGGGGATGATACATATGCACACAATATAAAATTTTATATCATAAATATTTAATAAAATTAAATACTTTACATTTAAATAATTTTACAATAATACTTGGTCAAAAACATGGATACCATTACAAAATATTGAAAGCCCAACACATGATGATATTTCCCTACTTAATAAGAGACAATTAGTTATATATCTTTACATGTAGTAATGCAGGGGTTAGACAATCTGGAAACATGTCTGGAAAGGTGTTTAAATAACTTTATACGGTAGATGAACTGGGTGTAGTCAAAATGAGATATAACCGTTTTTGGGAACTATTTTTATTCTTGTACTCGATTAACGAAACAATCATTTAAACTGTATACGCTGGCGGCGTATGACATTTCTCACGATACCCGGTTAAACGGCGGCCTCTTCACTCATGGATCTTTTCGACAAAGATAGCTTTTCGACCCCTGTTAATGTACTGTATTTAATTGTTTTAAATTACCCAAAGGGCAATTTCCAACAACAATTCTTCTGGCTTAGGGCTTTTTAAACAATAAACGGATTTTCCGAGCTTCTGGTTAAAGTATATGAAAACATTTATATTAAATCTATACCTATGACAGTTACCTCTTGTATTTATACGAATATTCTAATAGAAAATAGATACGGTGTATTCTCCCCCACTCACTCGCGTTCTTTTGATATTTGTACATCCAATAAAAATTATATATACATTTTTGTTTGATGGATTAAATGCAAAGTTTTAAAAATGCCCAAAAATATTGTTTTAATTAGCACAAATGACAGCGTACTAGATATTAGATGATTACTGGTATCATTTGTTTTTTTTTAAAGTGATTAATATCAAAACACATAATAACAAAGCATAATTAATACATTTTTTTTGAGTCTCATTAGGAAAAAAATCGTTTTTCATTACACGTGCTTAGGTGTTTTTGACGGAGACAACAGAGTCCGTAACATTTCTAGAGGACCCGCAATTTAGTTTGTCCCCATTTCCTGTTTCCGTTTTGTTTATTTCCGCTGTTTATTCAGTAAAAACACGGCTTGTATAAATATTGTTAAAAGCTTAGTTGATATTTCATATTTTTGGAATTATTGTTAAATCTAGTTGTATACAGTTGTAAAAAATGCCATTTATACCGTGCTTTCCCGTATTGTATATCGCATAACTATATCCCAGATCGTAATTGTATATCGTATGGTATCAGATTATAAACGCATCGCATCCAACGAATTGTAAAGGTAAATCAGACCTGCTATCGCACATCGCATATCGAAGATCGTATATCGCATATCGTATATCCCTCCTATTTCTATCGTATTCCAATCTATTTTTTTACAACTGATACGTTAGCACCCCTGTACAATGAGGGGTCAGATTTCCAAAAGTACAGCATATAATGAGGGACTAGGTTTTCCTAAAGGTCAGCATTACAATAAGGGACCTAGGTTTTCCTAAAGTACAGCATACAAGAAGGGTCTGGGTTTTTTCCAAAGTATAGCATATAATGAGGGACCTAGGTTTTTCCTAAAGTACAGTATACAATGAGGGACCTAGTTTTGTTCCAAAAGTATAGCATAAAATGAGGGACCTAGGTTTTCCCAATGTACAGCATACAATGAGGGACCTAGGTTTTTCCAAAAGTACAGCATATAATGAGGGACCTAGGTTTTGTCCAAAGTACAGCATATAATGAGGGTCTAGGTTTTCCCAGAAGTTTGAGGGATGCAAAATCATCAAGAGGGGCATAACTTTAATAGGGCTAGGTTTCCCAATAGCTATAAGATAACAGGCCTAAGTACAGCTAAAGGGGTCAGTTTTCCCAAAGTTCATCAAATCCTTTTTTCCAGAAGTTAGAGGAGTAAGTGCCCAATTTTCTGTCCTACAGAGGGCCAGGACCCACGGACAGCATAAATGGGTTCAGTATCCCCCCTAATCGTTGCAGGTATAATGGGGGAAATAGGTTTCCAATGTACAGCATACAATGAGGGCCCTAGGGGTTTTTTTTTTAAGTACAGATACAATGAGGACCTAGGTTTTTCCCAATGTACAGCATACAATGAGGGACCTAGGTTTTCCCAAAGTACAGCATAAAATGAGGGACATAGTTTTGTTCCAGAAGTACAGCATTCAATGAGGGACCTAGGTTTTCCCAAAGTATAGCATACAATGAGGGACCTAGTTTTGTCCCATGTACAGCGTCAACATTAATATGCCCTGTATGTTTTATGTTTAACAACTAAACCATGTTTAACAATTAACTGGTGTTGTATGCAACACATAAAGTCCCCTACCGGCTCCACCTTGACTCAAAAATGGTAATCAATCCCATTTTTTGCCATATTTTCACTATTTCCGTACCATAGCAACCAAATTTTAGTCGAAGAACAAAAATAAAATGACGTGCATAATCTACACATTGCCATCTAGTCATATAGCAAGTTTCATCAAGTTAGCTTGCTTAGTAAATATCGCGGGATCCCATTTTAGCCATATTTTCACTATTTCCTTTTACCATAGCAACCACAATTTTAGTCAAAGAACAAAAATAAAATGACGTGCATAATCTACACATTGCCATCTAGTCAAAATACCAAGTTTTCATCAAGTTAGCTTGCTAGTTATTGCGGGATCCCATTTTTTGCCATATTTTCACTATTTCCGTTACCATAGCAACCACAATTTTAGTCGAAGAACAAAAATAAAATGATGTGCATAATCTACACATTGCCATCTAGTCATATAGCAAGTTTCATCAAGTTAGCTTGCTTAGTTATCGCGGGATCCCATTTTTGCCATATTTTCACTATTTCCGTTACCATAGCAACCACAATTTTAGTCGAAGAACAAAAATAAAATGACGTGCATAATCTACACATTGCCATCTAGTCTTTATACAAGTTTCTTTCAAGTTAGCTTGCTTAGTTATTAAGTTATCGCGGGATCCAGATTTGAGCGGACAGACGGACGGACAGACGGACGGACAGACGGAGGGCAAACCTATAGTCCCCTCCGGTGTGAACACCGGTAGGGGACTAAAAAGTAATTGCGGTTGCTTACAAACACAGTAGTACCCTCCTGTGAGGTACATAATTTTTCCATTAAACCCTAGCAACCAGAATTTTGGTCCTAGAATATAAAGACAAAGTGAAAATCTCCATACACCCAACTATTCATACACCAAGTTTCATAACATTATCTTAAAACGGTTTTAAGTTATTGCAGGATCCAGATTTCCAGACATCCGGATGGACAGACAGACAGACACTGGTAGGGGACTAAAAACAACATTGAGACAATGCTGGTCGTAATAGGCTGACCCGAGGGCACCATGACATACTGGGAAAAGATCCACACATGGAAACAAACTGATGTGATATTTTTATCTTAAAAATACAAATATCACACAACTCCTGCACACCAGTCCATAGGAAATTGGTAGTCTGTCAATAAAACTGTATAGGAATTTAGCATGTTTACAAACACTGCTTGTACAATCCTTTGCTAGTATTGATAAATATTCAAGGAATTAAAATATAAACAGAAAATAAATGAAATATATGACTGGTATGCAGTTATTATCAGACATGATATTCTGGTTTGATGTGCACAAATCCAAAGTCTTGATATTTTTTTGCTGTTGATATGAGATCTGTTTATATGCATTTATCTTTGTTTTTTTTCTCTTGGATAAGCCAATCTGATAATCCAATCTGCAGCCTTCCATTACATCCCTGGACTGACTACAGGTCAGCTGTCTATCATTAATTAATGATGGACAGGAGTGTACACAACGTCAGTCTAAAGAACTGCTATGATCCGTAATTATTGATTTCAAATCAGTCTTGCGGACATTAGCTGATATAACATGTGTCATGAATTTAACTGGCATTTTAGTGACATACAACACTTTTGCTTAGAGTTAAACCATCTGTGCAAAGCCAAGGTTGGGTCTTTTAAATTCCAAATTTCAATTAACTGGCTGGGAAATTTTATCTCCCAACAAAACTTTGGAAATGTGGAGGCATTAAACTGAAAACTTGTTTTAGACCAATTCACTGTGTTCAGGTGAGCTAAAACAAGAGGCCCATGATGGCCCTAAATTGCTCACCTGAGATAAATAGGTTGACCCAAGGAACATCTGTACCAATTTATTTTAAAATCTGGCCATAGTTTTTAAGAAGATGATTTTTAAAGTTTTCAAATTTTTTTTCTTTTTGTTGCCATGGCAACCAGAGTTCTATATGGATCAAGTTTATTTTAGCAACTTTTGTGAAGGTTGACCCAAGGATCATTCCTGCCAAGTTTAAGCAAATTCTGTCCAGGGTTTCAGAGGAAATGTTGATTAAAGTTTTCCCTATATACATATAAGGCAAATAAGCCCCGCCCCTGGCGGCCATGTTTTTTACGGATCGGATAAATTTTAGCAACTTTGGTAGAGGTTGACCCAAGGAACATCTGTACCAATTTATTTTAAAATCTGGCCAGTAGTTTTCAAGAAGATGATTTTAAAGTTTTCATTTTTTTTCTTTTTGTGCCATGGCAACCAAAGTTCTACATGGATCAAGTTTATTTTAGCAACTTTTGTGAAGGTTGACCCAAGGATCATCCCTGCCAAGTTTAATCAAAAGTCTGTCCAGTGGTTTCAGAGAGATGTTGTTTAAAGTTTTCTCAACATACATATAAGGCAAATAAGCCCCGCCCCTGGAGGCCATGCTTTTTTACGGATCGGAATAATTTTAGCAACTTTGGTAGAGGTTGACCCAAGGAACATCTGTACCAATTTATTTTAAAATCTGGCCAGTAGTTTTCAAGAAGATGATTTTTAAAGTTTTCATTTTTTTTCTTTTTGTTGCCATGGCAACCAGAGTTCTACATGGATCAAGTTTATTTTAGCAACTTTTGTGAAGGTTGACCCAAGGATCATCCCAGCCAAGTTTAATCAAATTCTGTCCAGTGGTTTCAGAGAAGATGTTGTTTAAAGGTTTCTCTATATACATATAAGGCAAATAAGCCCCGCCCCTGGCGGCCATGTTTTTTACGGATCGGAATAATTTAGCAACTTTGGTAGAGGTTGACCCAAGAACATCGTACAATTATTTTGAAATCTGGCCAGTAGTTTGAAGGAATGATTTTTAATGTTTTCAAATTTTTTTCTTTTTGTAGCCATGGCAACCAGAGTTCTTCATGGATCAACTTTATTTAGCAACTTTGTAGAGCCTCACCCAAGGAACATTCTGCTAAGTTTCATTAAATTCTGTCCAGCGTTTCAGAGGAGATGTCGTTTAAAGCAAATGGTTGACGACTGACGACGCACGACGACGGACGCCGGACGAAGGGCGATCACAAAAGCTCACCTTGAGCACTTTGTGCTCAGGTGAGCTAAAAACACCTTGACAGTTTGGTTTGTATCAAGAACATTCTGTCTGTAAAAATTATTTATGAATTACCATGTTTCAACATATCGAAAAACAGAAGGGGCAGATGAAAAAATTAAAGCAACACTATCCTCTGAGCATGTTTAATCATAAAATATGTAATTTAGACATATATTCCAATAAAGTTTGGCCCCACTAATAATGAGGTTATAGTGCCTGTGGGTGTACAATAACATAAATGACCAATCATTCGGACAACTTTATACTTGTCAGATGAAGCTGGGAATTGATTTTACTGGACAGCTTAAATGTAGAAAAACTGTGATAAAAAATATTCAAAATGATTAAATCTAATTAATGAAAATTTAAAACTTATTAAATTCTATTTTTGCTCCAAAATGAGAGGAACCAATGCTTATCAGTTGAGAAGTTCCTACCTGCAAACTGTTCACATACTTTAAATAAGTGACAATCTATGCACAGCATACTTGAAGATGGCATTACATTAGACATAGTTCATACACAATATGGAGGAAAAAGTTTTCTTATTGTAGTGTCTCAAGCTTGACACTAATGAAACTATCTGGCTGTGGAATCCAGCAACAGTCACTTTACAGTCGAGATCACTGACCTTGTAGATCAAAGGACCACAGGCAATGTTACAAATGAAACAATACCAACAACATGATTGTTTCAGATAAAAAGCAATTAACTGAAGCTGGTACCAATTAATTGTCTGTATATCTTATCTATTATTTTCCCTGGATTATTGAAATCTGTCCATGTTCCAGACCAAGGGTCCCTGCCTTTCTTTCAACATGGAATCCTCATACATGTAAACACAAGGATTTGTATACATACAGCTGCAGTCATGGTAACAAGCAGCATACTACACTGTTGACCTGTTACAGGGAGCTGACATCTTGTCACCTGCTGCAGCAGTGACTTCATGTTGCCACTGGGGAACGCAGGGTAGATCCATTAATGCAATTACAATCACACAGTGCTTCCCATAGGCCCATATAAATACAACACCTCCAAGATATTTCACAATGGACCTCGTTGTACTTACATGGCATACCTTTGGATTATAAAGTTACTGGCATATACTTTTCCACTGATCAACTTTCCTGATGGATTATACTATAGAATGTGCCCAGATAGAGTCTGTGAGTGATGTGATAGAAACTGTGATAGAGATGTAATAGAGACTGTGATATAACATGATAGAAATGATGACAGAGATGTGATAGAAACTGTGATATAACATGATAGAGACTGTGATAGAACATGATAGAAATGTGATTAGAGACATGATAGGACTATGACAGAGACATGATAGAAAATGTATAGAACATGATAGGACCAAAATACTGGATAGAGACTTGATAGAGACTGTGATAGAGAAGAGATAGAGACTGAAATAAAACATGATATAGACTGTAAATGAGACTATGTTTAGACATGATAGAGACTGTGATAGAGAAGTGATGAGACATGATAGAGACTATGATAAAGACTGTGATGAGACATGATAGAGACTGTGATGAGACATAATATAGAAGTGATAGATACTGTGATAGAGACTATGATCGAGACATGATAGAGATGTGATAGAGACATGATAGAGACCTAAAATACTGTGATAGAGACCTGATAGAGACTGTGATAGAGAAGAGATAGAGACTGTAATAAACATGATATAGACTGTGAAAGAACATGATTGAGACATGATAGAGACTGTGATAGAGAAGTGATAGAGGCATGATAGACTGTAATAAAAACTGTGAGACATGATAGACGGGTGATGAAGACATGATAGAGACTGTGATAGAGACTGTGATGAGACATGATAGTGACTGTGATGAGACATGATAGACTGTGATAGAGACTGTGATAGAGGCATGATAGAGACTGCGATAGAGAAGTGATAGAGGCATGATAGAGACTGTGATAAAGACTGATGAGACATGATAGAGACCGTGATAGAGACTGTGATAGAGACTATGATCGAGACATGATAGAGACTGCGATAGAGAAGTGATAGAGGCATGATAGAGACTATGATAAAGACTGTATGAGACATGATAGAGACTGTGATGAGACATGATAGAGACTGCAATAGAGAAGTGAAAGAGGCATGTTAGACTATGATAAAGACTGTGATGAGACATGATAGAGACTGTGATAGAGACTATGATCGAGACATGATAGAGACTGTGATAGAGGAGTGATAGAGGCATGATAGAGACTATGATAAAGACTGTGATGAGACATGATAGAGACTGTGATGAGACATGATAGAGAAGTGAAAGAGGCATGATAGACTATGATAAAGACTGTGATGAGACATGATAGAGACTGTGATAGAGACTATGATCGAGACATGATAGATACTGTGATAGAGAAGTGATAGAGGCATGATAGAGACTATGATAAAGACTGTGGTGAGACATGATAGAGACTGTGATAGAGACTATGATCGAGACATGATAGATACTGTGATAGAGAAGTGATAGAGGCATGATAGAGACTATGATAAAGACTGTGATGAGACATGATAGAGACTGTGATAGAGACTATGATCGAGACATGATAGAGACTGCGATAGAGAAGTGATAAAGGCATGATAAGGACGATGATAAAGACTGTGATGAGACATGATAGAGACTGTGATAGAGACTGTGATAGAGACTGTGATTGAGACATGATAGAGACTGCAATAGAGAAGTGATAGAGGCATGATAGAGACTATGATTAAGACTGTGATGAGACATGATAGAGACTGTGATAAGAGACTGTGATAGAGACTGATCTAGACATGATAGAGACTGTGATAGAGAAGTGATAGAGGCATGATAGAGACTATGATAAAGACTGTGATGAGACATGATAGAGACTGTGATGAGACATGATAGAGACTGTGATAGAGACTGTGATAGAGACTATGATAGAGACTTTGATAGAGAAGTTATACAGATTGTAATAAAGACATGATATAGACTGTAAAAGAGACTATGATTGAGACATGTAAGACTGCAATGGAGACTGTGATGAGACTCTGACAGAGACTGTGATAGAGACTTTATAGAGACTGTGATAAAGACATGATAGAGACTATGTTAGAGACAGTTCAAATAGCAGAAGGATTCATAGCTAAGTCAATCATTATGTCAACTGCTCGTTTAAATGCATTTCTTGCAAATACTTCTTTCAGCAACTTTCGCTGATAACGATTATTATTGTGCTTTTTTTCATAAGGCCGAGATACATGACCTTTCTTTTTCATCAAATCATCCAGTGGTTCATCTGACTCTGTTGGCAAACCCAATATAACACAGTGATTTCCTTTGAATTAAGCACCTTTGGCTAAAAGCTATTGGGTAAGTAACTTGCATGCAAAACTTGAACCAAAGAGCTGCAACACAAACATCCATGCCAATGCAAGACAGCAACAGCTCTCATATTCTTCAAATAGTTAGCTTAAAACAAATAAAAGAATCAAAGCAGTGTTTTTGCTAGTTCAAATTTGAAGAAGAAATTAATCAGTTCACAGTCAACCTGAAACAGTTTTTTCAATTGGACCCCCACTGGGTGAGATATTAAACTCTTTGTTATTTAAACCTATTTAATTACTTGTAGGACTGTCTTTTGATCATCCATTACTTAAAATCCTTCCTTTTTTTGTTTGTTTTGTTTTCATGATAATCACCAAAGTGCAGCCTGAACTTCAATCATAACTGACACATTTGCCTACAATCAAATGATTCAAAATAATTCCATTTCACAACAGATTTCTAAATGCTTGCAGATATTTTCAATATCACACATTAAAACCAGTCTTACACAGACACAGGGGCTATCAAAGGATGAAGGAAATCTGTTTACCTAACAGTACCATGCAGGAGCTATCAACATTTTAAATTCACTACCTGGGACTGGTGAAGAAGCCATCTTTCGGAAGGTTGTCTCCTGGACAGCAAGCACCTGCTACTGGGTACTGTGTTTTATATTTGACCATAATCCACAAAATGCATTTTTTCACATGCAAATGAGACCACATTTACTAAGTTAATTTGAAAGGAAACAAAAGACTAACAAGGGAGAGTAGAAAAAGAAACTAAATTAAATTTCTTCTGATCAACTGTGAATGAGGCTGCTTTAAAGGTGGCTTATTTTATTACAGATTCATTACTTATACACAAAAACCTGCCTTTTGATAGCAAATCCAAGACATCATACCTCTGTGTAATTACATATGTTTTTATTATACACTTTCACTGCAGCTATACTAAAATTCACATCATTAGAACCTGACAGCCAGAATAACACAATTGAACATGGATCCAAACCTTCAGTTTAATCAACTAAATGTAAAGAAACACGGCAGAAAAAAACAAGCTCAAATCATCAAGGTCAACAGGGTCAATCAAGTGTCAATCATGGATCAATCAAGTGTCAATCATGAATCAATCAAGAGTCAATCATGGCTCAATCAAGTGTCAATCATGGATCAATCAAGTGTCAATCATGGATCAATCAAGTGTCCAGCACATTGCAGTACAGCTGGGAGTCTTGTGACTGTACTTACAGTGATTTTTCCAGCACTTTGGAAAAAATATTACAAAATTCAATCAGACAATAAGTAATAGTACTAATACCGTGAAAGATGAATGTAAAATTAATACTCCAATATATTGATGTTATTTATGACATTATCAGATGGAAGGAAATTCCCAACTTTCAGACTCAAAGTACAGGTCCAACTAATGAAGCATTTTGAAAAATTAGTACATAGTAAGAAGTTGATAATTAACGAAGAAAGAAATTGCTTTAACATGACAATATAATGTACAATTACCATCTCGGTACACTGTATATCCTATTTTCATTCCCAGTAATTATGATTAAATATAAACCATCAAATTTGAAATCATACATAATTTATGGAAGAATGGTCACTTTTTCTCCAGGCAAATGTTATGAAAGAAAATATTAGCGCAAGACATTTTTTTCCTTTGTAATTTTGCTCCTGAATGACATGATTTCAAATAAAATAATATATTTCCAAATCTAATGCAAACAAATCCAAAAACTAAAATAAAATTTCCAGTGCTTGTTTCATTTCCTAAATAGAATAGAAAAGAACAGTAAATGGCTCAAAGAATGGTTATCATACAATATCATGCCAATATATATATCTATTTACAATTCCTATAAGTATCAATTTTCTTTTTTCCAAAAATTATTTCTCAAAGTGCTGAAAAAACTTGCTGCAAGACAATCGTATCTGCCTATACAACACGTGAGTTACCTGTACAACTGACAGTTTGAACAGCTCTACCTCCACATCATACGCGACTGCATATCACACCATCAGGAACAACAACAATATTTACAGGATACTGTTCACTATGTATTTTGAATCATTTATCTCAAAAGTTGTTTCTTTCCTCCTATCTTATAGCACTTCAATGCAATGGAATGTAGCAGTGTGGCAAAGAAGGATTCGCCTGTCTTTGATAGCAGCACACAGCAGGTCGGCCTATTGATCTACCAGACATCTTCCTGCAATCCACTTCCCCTGATTGATACAATAACCCTCCACACTATGTGACACTCAGGCTCCAATCAAGCCACATACACGCCACATCTCCACGTACTGGGAAGTCTTTCCACTAGTGCACCCCAGTGCAACCCCAGATTTGATCCAGGATAAGTCCAACTTTGCATGTACAGGGATTTGGCCATTCGTTTAAATTAAAATGTATGATAGAGCCTCAAGCTTTCACGTGTTACATGGCCATATTTTTACTTTACGGTCAAGGATTTTCTCTTGTGGGTCCTGTTTTTTGCTGAAGGGACTGCATCGGAAAAGACAGTGGAGTCCAGGTGCGATACCCTAGCTCATTTTGCAAATTAATAGACCCATAGGTTCTTTTATGTGCCCGATGTATAGCACCAATACACAGGAGACAAGTTCCTGATAGAACCAGTACTGATGTTGTATTGGAGTTTACCGCCACTGCGATAGTATTTCAATCGTCCAGCTAATTACAGGTGGAGGAAAACCCCGAGTACACAGAGGTTACCCGGGTAGAACCACCGACCTACCGCAAGCCAGCTGGAAGGCTTTCTCACATAAAATATCCGGAATCCCTACCGGGATTCAAAACCCACAGCGGTGAGGGGCTGAGAGATTTGTAGTCCACGACTGTAACCACTCGGCCATGGCAGCCCCCTTGAACCAGTACTGAGGACTCTGAGTTCCCATAGCAACCCCATTTTGCAGAGTGCCAGGCAAGGGTGCATAATGGTACTAATTTTATGTATCTTTGGTTTGAGGCGGTCACTGAGGGAAGTGCCCCAGCTGGGATTTGAACCCTAGACCTTCCGAAAGCAAAGCGGACACTCTACCACTGAGCTATAATGCGGCGGTCCTGAGTTTGTCCTTCAGTTAAAGAATACCCTGTTCCTATCTATCTCAAATTGTCTTAATGAATACGAATTGAGATTTTTAAATTGGGAAAAAATGTTCATGTAAAGCAGGCCTTAGGCTCATTCTGAATCAGTAATGTTTACAGAGGATATGTAAAACATGGGGGATTACAAAGTAACATAACATATCATTTACACAGTTGAGAGCGTAGGTATGTGAAGCATAGTTCACCTGAGAAATATGTGACATTCTAGTTTTCCCTTCATGAAATCTAACTATTTCTTTATGAAAGTTTGCAGGTTGAATGAATCTTGGGAACCATTATCTTGCTTCTCCATTTCAACAGGATGCAGCGGAAAATTACTGAAGAAGAGAATCCTTTATCCTTTTTGTGCATAAAAAAAAAAGTTTAAATATCAAGCGTTACTCTTCCGCTATAAGATCAATGGTTTCTTTTGTGATACCTTTATCTATCAATTTTCCATAAAAATATTTTTGTCTCCTGAGTGAGTTTGCTATATCATCAAAAGAATGGACTGGTTGATCTTAAAAGCCATTCTTTGAGGAAAATAATAAGATCAACAATGCAATTATCAATGGCTGACATAGGTGGTGATTGTAAAACAAGATCTCTATCTTTCTCTCATCATTAACACTTTAAGAAAAGATCGAGTCTGCTCAAATATCCTGACAAGATTTCAATACATTAGGGAATTGTAAAAAAAATAGTATAAACATCATTACTGCAAAATTCCAAATAAGTATAAACTCCCATAATCAGTGAGACCAGACAGCAGTCTGTGGCTGTTTTCTTATTGCACTTCTCTGTTTGGAATATATTACCATGATGATCGAGGGACTGCAATACTCATTCATTTCAAAAAGCACCCATTAGCATGACACTGCAGTGTCAATTCATTACATTACCTGGGAATGCAAATGCATCAATGTATTTCTAATATATTATATAAAAAAAATTGTTGCTTTTGTTTACAATTTTCAC
>CM037786.1:26674874-26724874 GCA_021229015.1 Solen grandis
CTATATATTGATAAGATTTTCCTTTAGAATTTAGATAGTTAATTTTTTGGCATAACACTTACCAGGGATAATAGTTGGTATCACAATGGGGATACACACGAAGGTATTCCACATAGGTTGTATATGGAAGATCAATATCAAGTCGAGCTTGATTTGTATGAGCAATATACATTGTGTTCACAGTGGCCTTGTTGTCAGAAAACATCTTTCCAAGTGGATATGGCCATATTGGTGCAGCACTCGTGGTCACATTAATTCCGCAATATGAGTGATACGTCACCTCCGTTACATTTGTGGTGGTATACGAGCCTGTCAGATTCAGTCGCTCTATTTGCTGAATACGGTTGCTGATGGAGTTTCCGGCATTGTCAGTGATGAGATGGCGGAACTCAGAGTTGGTTTTCTGCGACTCGATGTACACAGTTCCAGCCCCACCGTACTGGTATCTGCCCCGTCCACCGTGCACGATGTAGTCTCCAGTAAAGTGGTTGTTGTCTGTGTGGTAGATTGCAATTCTGCCACCACCACCACCGCCACCACCACTAGTGCCTCCTACAGTGGACGAAATCAAAGCACTTCAGCAGGAAAAGTACTGAACATTTCTATATCACGTTATTGATACATTTAAACAGAAACTTGTGCATGCAGTCAAGTCAAATATCAATTGAACATTCACTTTTAAAATCTAAGCAAGAGATTCTAGAAACAATGAACTCCAAGTCTGGCTGTTTATTTAACTTATCTAAATTAGTGTATTTTGTACTTACCTTTTATCTATCAGAAGAAAATTTAAAATGAAACTTAAATTTAAACAACGTGTCAACATACATGCTTTTTACTTTTACTTTGCTCTCTGTAATCTGTGAATTTTATGGGAAGAAACAATTCAAAGCTGGTCAGCTTTAAGAAAAATAATTCATAACTCAATGTAAACTGTGAAATTTATATCAATACAATAAAATAATTGTTTTCTCACATGACAACATAAAAGCAAACAATAAGGAGGGGACGTACCATTTCCTCCCACTGCCTCAATACTGCCAGTACCATCCAGATGGTAGACAGATAGATACATGGAGCCACCAGCACCACCCCCTGCTAATGAGTTTGCACTGGCCTCTCCGTTGGCATGGAGACGACCTTCAACCCTGAGGTCATCACTCACATACAGGTATATGATACCTGGCAGGTGAGAATATAGGTGATTTAATCATGGATTTAATATGAAAGAAGATTTCAGACAAATTGAACACCATAAAAATATGAAATATAACAATATAAAATATTTCAGTAACAGAGACATAAAATTCTGTAAATATGCATAATATTGTTTTGCAGGAAACACTGTGATAAGAGTACAATAAGATGGTAGCATGGGGCTGTTAAGGTAATCCATCCATCATTAAATTGTGTTCATGGTCTATCAAGTGATTGTGGGAATTTTATTGTAAATGCAATCCTTTATACAGATGTAGACATAGAGCAATATAGGCTATAACTCTAGACAGGGTCTCTTTAATACTATATACTGTACTGTATATAGAGACCCTGCTCCAGGTCAATGGATGCTTGCACCTGAACTGAAGACTTTTTAAACATTTGAAGGACCATGATTATAAGTCATATAATTTAATGATAAATGGATGACCTCAAAGATAATCTCACTTTATCTTGTAAACATACAGTTTGGTTTGGAAATTATTTGTTGATTTTTCATCTTGATATGTGACCTAAATATGGCTCAAGATCATACATCTATATAAGCTTTCTCAATCTTTTGGTGGAATAGGACTTAAGAAATAAAGTTTAAATAATTTTTATATAGGCTATCAACCTGATCTGAGTGATTTTGTTTCTGTTAATACTGATCTGATAACTATATAAAATATCACTAGACACAAAAAAGATTTTCATACACCAATGTTTCAGCATAATCATCAGGCTACAAAAACATTACAATGAAAATGGCATTACCTACAAGAATATAATGAAAACATGCATTTATATTAGGCATAATAGGGAAACAATTACTTGTATGCTGCCATGGTATCATAAAACAATGAAATGGAAACAATAATATATAAAACTATTTATACAATATGATATTGGATCATTAAGATATCGAAAATTCTGTACTGAATATATATAACTGATGTTGTGTAATTACATTAAGGTAATCCATCCATCATTAAATTGTGATCAAGATCCATCAAGTGATTGTGAGAATTTTATAGTTAATGTAGTCAATGGATGCCTGCATCTCACTTAGCATTTGAAGGACCATGATTATGATTTAACGATGGATTATCTTAACAGAATACAATCCCCTTCCATCCCTCACTCACCTCCGCCTCTGCCTCCATCCCCTTGTATGGAGTTACCCCCACCACTGCCTTTCTCAGCAGGTGTATACAGGGAGTCGTATGCATATGCAGAGAAGTACCCTGACCTTGACCTTCCTCCACGACCTCCATGACCTCCGCCTGACCCTCCACCCTCATGCTGATTGGCAGTGCGTCCAGCTCCTGGACCTTCTCCGCCCGGGAAACCAGTGAAGTCAGCATGGAAATCACCTGGATTATAAAGTAAGAAACCATTGAAGAACTTATGAATAAAAAAAAAAAGTTAAAAAAAATCTAAAATGTATATTGTATCCTAACTCAAAACTTTATTTTTGATAAAGTAAAGCGTAAAATACAAAAAAAAAATACCGGTATTAATTTGTAGATAATAACACCCAACAAGAAGTGTTGGAACACATGTGTCACCTGCTGAAAGAAGCATGACAAAGTGTGACAGACAGACAGACAACAGAGAAGAAATCCCTCTTTTTACAGCAGGTGATATGAAAAAGGGTTAATTACTTAATGTGATCCATAGAAAATAATCAAGGTGTAAGCTGAAATCTTTCTAAATACACAAGATTCAAAAATGGTAACATACCAGAGAGATCAATGGTGACATTGGTAGCATTCAGTCTAAGATTGTTGGTCCGTACATATCCGTTTCCATTGATAACCATTCTGATGATATTCAGGTGCATCAACTTCTCAGCTGTAAGTGGCTCAAACTTGCCACCTGCTCGCACCGAGATGTTGGTTGCCACCAGTACACCTTCATCATAACCATCAGAGTTGGCATAGGACCAGATGTAGAGCTCTCCATTATTTTCTACCGTGATTTCGTCCATACCCTCAATCGTTCCGTTTATTTCTGCCCAGACTTCTCTCAGCGTCACTCGCTGGGGTACTTCTATACGGCTATACCTGTTGTATAAAATATACACTGGTCGCTACAATGCTTTTCTTCGGTATAACCTGTATGGATTTTGACCTAATTTTTGATCCAACAAAATCTTGGAGAACAACTGTTAACTACCCAAAACAGTAAAAAGCACCTGTTTCATTGGTTGGAATAAATCATTTTAGGATATTTCATCTTAAAATGAGAGTTTCAGGGTATATAGCTTTCTACATGATTGTCAATGGGCAGATATCAATTTAAACATCCTATTTAAACATAAAAACAAGTTTTTCGATGAATGATGTTTCTGATACGCAGCAGGTGTATGTTATTTTTAGAAACATTATCAGTGTGAACTCATCCTTTAGTCTCAATGCATAATGTAAGCCACATAAATAAGTCAAAATCAGACACCTGAATGGCGCAGTTAGCTTAAAATCAGTCTATTAAAACCAGAGGCCCTGGGTTCAAATCCTTCCTGTGGAACTTTGTTTTATTTTTGACTTCTTTAAACCTTTGTCCTTTCTTTTCTTTCTTCTTACTGAATAACATATTTACAGCTCTTAGATTTATTGACAAATGCATTTTCTAGCATTATTTTTAAACCACAGACTATTTAAAACTGTAATAAAGAGGGTAAACAAAACATACCATTTTATGTGGCTTTAAAAACTAGCATTCTTATTGTGACATTCTTCAACTTTAGTATCCTTTATAGTATTAAAGTCATTTACATGTAATAATTGCATTATTTGATGTTTTTTGAAATGTCACATGTTTTAGTTTTTAGTTAACATGGTTATTCTGTCTCGGTCTGTGTATCCATAATATCTTATGTTATTTTAGTATTTATTTTTATTACTTTGTAATTATGTTTCATTTGTGGTATTCATATTTGTATATTGTATATGAAAAGGCATTAGAAATAGTTAAAGCCCAGTGGCTGAGGAAACTGCATCCAAATGTCATGAGTTCAAGCCTCCAAAAAGGTTAATATTCACACAGTACTGTTTTCCAGGGAAATCAATGAGATAAAGATATGTAAAAGTTATTAAAACTTGTTCCTTAGTGAACAGGTAAAAAAACTGTCCTCCTTTAAATCTCCCTACCTGTATGCTGCAAGGTTTGTAGGCAGGTAGACATCCACCTCCCGCAGTCCGAACGTCTGTCTCTTCCCAGCATGCAACACGCCAGATCTGTCACCCCACAGGAAGTCCACCCTGACATCAATATCCTGACTGCTGGTGTCACTAAGGATCGCCACGTGGGCATTTCCCCTTACATCCAGCTCCTTGAATCTGTAGTTGACCTCGTCATGGAAGATCCAGGTCACGCCCCCAGCAAGAGTGATGTTATCATACACTCCATCCAGAAGGTTTCGTAGGTTTCCATTTTGGTACTCGGCAGCGTGTGGGTAGTCATGTCCGTTGTTATCGACAGTGAGTTTCTGTGTGACGAGATTGTCAGCTTCATCGCAAGATTCCAGGTACGCTGTGCCAGCACCTCCTGTCTCACTCTGGCTCACACCTTCAAGTCAAAAATAATATTAGATCATACAGTCAAGCAGTTTATACATGATGGCTGAGGTTATCACATTAACATCATTATAAAACTTCATGAACTTTGACATATTTTTCATCTTTATTAAGTTTTTATAATGTTACATTTCCAAAAACTCATAATTGGGGGAAAATTGTGGCTGGATGATTCAGTTGGTAAAGGATTCATTTTTAAAATGAAAGGCCCTAGGTTTGAGTCTCATTCAAGACTGCTCCTTCTTTTTGCCTTGCAAGACTAAGTTAATTGTGTTTTTTATTTTTTATTTAAGTTTTTTTTTTCAGGCAAGCAACAAAAAATTTAAGGCAAGCATACAAGACCACTGATAAGAGAACATGCTTAAAGCAGATTGGACTGTATGAAAGTTAAAGTTTAAAAAATTTCATGTTTCAGAGAAGGGAAAAATTAACCCTTTACCTCATAAATATTCATGTAAATATTTATGACTAACTAAATACATGTATTAATTAACCTAACTTAAAATGGTACATGAAGCAATATATTTTTTTGCCAAGCAGACTGAGTAGAATTGAAGCAATAATATTGTATGAGCATAACAGAAGAGACCTTGATCAGACAGAACCTTCCAGGAGTTGTCTGATTAAAGTCTGCTTTGTTAGCCAGTGCTTCAAAATTAATGTATATGAGGTACAGGTTTAAACTGACATAAGAAAGTCAGAAAAGACAGAGATAAGAGATAACACAGATGGCAAGCTTTTATTCTAGGCTTTTGGGGAGAAAAAAAACCCAACCCAAACCATAGAATATAGTATTTTATCAAATTTGTTGTGATGAAAGTTTCCTGCATTCCTATTTGAAATTGGATTCATAAAGGATATCAAACTGATATGATATCGGATATCAAACTGATATGATATCATATAACTAAAGGCTCCAAGTAAATAAAGAGGAACCATGAGAAAGACTGCATGAATTAAATAGAACATTTGTTGATTTTATTGTGGTCAGTGTGTAAATATATTTAAAAAAAATCAACACATATCTTCTCTAACATACCTCCGTAAGCTTGCAAGGTGATATTAAACTTGTGTATATTGCGAGATGTGACACTTATCCTGCCTCCAGCCCCGCCCCCTCCAGCTTCCCCAGCCACGCCCCCACCATCTCCACCGTTGGCTGTGATGGTCCCGTGTCCCACTATCTCCTCACATGTGATCCAAACAGCTCCACCTGCCCCGCCACCTGGATAAGGGAGATAATCCATGCCAAAATAAAAAAAAAAATTTTGATTGATTGAAAACTTTTATCCCCTTCCCTACCTCAATCAGCAAATTTCATTGATAAGGGATCAATATTAATACTGCCCATTTGGTGACAAAATTAGTAAACAATCTGGCAGGGATGCTGACATCATGGCATATAATGTGCTATACAGTATAACATTTGCGATTTCAAAATATGTTTAGGCCAATAGGGTTCCTTATTAAGTGCCCATGAGGCATAAGAATGGATCTGTGTAAGTGAAATGGAATTATTAATACCAACATAGTTGTAATTATTTAAGTAGAAAATAAAAAGTGTAAGAGGAAGACAAAGTAGAAGGGCTGGAATTCCTGCATGTAACCTTTGACCTGAGTTTAAAGAAGCATTATTTCTAAAAAGAATCACTAAAGAAATATATGTACCTGCTCCCTCATTGAATCGGACATCAGGGGCCAAACCGTTGACCGCTATGAGACCGTCAATGTCAACATGGCGACTATTCAGGATGAAGTATCCGCCCCCAGCACCACCTAGGCATTCTGGGATGGGACTGTTACCATAGCGATTGTCACCAAAATATATGGAGCCTGTAGGCAATGGGTTGCACACAACATTAACTGGGCTAAATACTTCTAAAGCTTTATTATTAATTATATTTAAACAGAAATATCAGTTTTATGTAGATCAAGGTGTAATTATATGAATAAATTAAGACTGATACAATCAATAATTTGCTATAGGTACAAAGAAGCCAAACATTCACCTTCACCTCATGTATATTTCCATATAAAAGCTCTCTTAATAAATGAATAAAAAACAAAGAGATTATTTATAAGTCCATAACAATGTATCATTACTCCATGTTCAACCCAAGTTTTAAAGATTTGATACTTCTCAGCCTCTAATTTAACGGATCAAGTCCAAAGATCTAACTGTCCCTAATAATAATAATATAAAAATACATCTATAAGTACTGACACCCTGTACACTTCAACTCACCATGGCAGATTCCATATCCGCCTGCAGACCCATACTGAGTGGGATGGTATAGGTTGTCATATCCTGTCCCCACCCCCTGGAGACCTGAGCCACGCCCACCATTGCCTCCATGTCCTCCTCCACTGCCGCCCTGTGGTGACCCTGGGGCACAACATATAGTCTGTTATAGACTCTGTCTTTATCTGTTCAATTCAACTTTAATTCAAAATGTTTATTAGTTTTTCCAATTAAAAAATATTTACCCAATAAAATCTGTTTGAATGACAGGTGTTCTTAAGGACGTTTCAGCAGGTTATGGCTGATTTTGATTTTGGTAAAAAAAATTTTTTTTGAATTTCTCATTTATTTTGTTATATGATAGAAGAAAGCCCAAATTTTAAGATTCATATAATAAGAATATCATCAAAAGTATATTTACCAAATTTTGAAGGTACAAAAAGTCACATTTTGGTGTTTTTATGCAAATTTGGCTAAAATTTCAATAAAAAAAAACAACAGTTTTAGTTAAAAAATCTGGTGAGGTATGTATTTTTTTACATAAAAATTTTAATTAAATTAGAAACAATTTTTTTATTTTTTAATGTCATGTTTTTTCAACAAATTTTAGCAAATAGTGATGCTCTATCATAAGCTTGTTCTCTAAAACAAGCATGGTGACCCCCGATTTTTAATTCCTATATCTTTTAGTTAAAGTCTAAAGTACTTATATGCAAATTTTTAGAAAAATCTGTCCGTCAGAAAAAACCCGCTCAAACGCCTTTAAGTCAATAATCAAAATGAAAATCACTCAAAAGTTGAATTTATGACAATGGTAACCTTTGAAATGCTTTTTAATTTTTTTCGTTACTTAATATGTGTTCCACACTACACAAAAAAGAATATTACTTATATAAATGATATCTTACAAAGCCATATCAATAACGATAACCAAAACAGGATGAAAATAATGCACTTTCCAGTCAAAGCATGAAATAATTAAGAAATAAAAGTTTCTTTTTGCGTGATATATACTGAAGAATAATGCATGCTGAATTCAGATGCACAAAGGCAGGAGGTCTGAGTGATTAATTACTAAGCATCTGAATGCAAAACTGCAACTCTACTTTCATTCTAACAAGTTTACCAAACTGTAAAGTTTTAAAAGGGTTACAATATTTTGCGCTTTTATTTAAGAGTTATGTAATGCCATATAGTATAGGTCATCTTTAAACTGTGCACATATTGGAAAACACATGGCACTCCTTCTATCATTGTATATGTGGGCTGGCATACTTGTTGATTGACGTATTAGAATTATATACCGTATATCACAGGGAAAAGGAACAATTCTTAAACAGAATTGTCAAATTGTGTCATGACAACCAAGAGATCATACTTATGATGCTTACCAGTACCGGTACCTGGTCCTTCTGACAATGTATTGGGCTGGTGACCGGCCCCACTGAGGTCCAGCTTCCCTCCAGAATACACAGCCATCAAGTGATGGGTGGTCAGGTTGAGACCTGCGTTCACCTTGAAATGACCTCCTCCATATATCTGCGGAAATATAAATTTCAACAGTGCACCGTAATGTTTATAAAACATGCAAGTGAAATATGAAAATTTTATCACTTTAAGTAAGATATATTCCATAAATACTCAAAAAAAAAACTCAACCATTTTCTTTTTATATTATGCTAACTGCTGCTACATAGCTACCCTTATTCATATTCTTTCTAATTAAATGTTCCAGCAGATCTAGATCTCTCACACTGTGGGATATGGATTTGATCTCACTGATAAAACACACAATTTTACTTTTTTAACATTGTTTGGGACAAAAATCTTTCATGACCTACTCTAGTGCAGAGTACTGGTCCACCCTGGATGTGTCCAGAAGTGTCAGTAAAATTCAAATCAATGGTCAGACAGGTTTGTGACCATGCAGGTTTTGAGCTGTGATACTTACAAACACGTTGGTGGCATCCATGAGGAAAGTGTTGGCATCAGCATAGGACAGCAGCTGGAAGGTCCCACCTTCCTGAACGTGGAGTGTCTTTAGTGACACCTGGCGAGGAAAGTGGTTGGTTGCCAAGCTGCCATTGGAGTCCACTGTAACCTGACCTCCTTTGAACACGTACAGATCCTCAATCCCTGATATCTATTGGTGAGTAGAATACACTAGTTGGTAAATACTGTCAATTCATAATTTTTCAGGGGGAACAGAGGAGTAATTTTTGTCGAATGCAAAGATAAATTTTAGGTAAACCCTCTGACTTACCCCAAGCCAACTGGAAGGCTTCCTGACAGGTAAAATCCAAGTGACCGGAGTGGGACTAGAACACACAGTTGTGAGGGACTAACTTAGTGATAGCAATTTAGCAACTAAGGCTACTTGGTCACAGAAGCCTACTTTTTGCTTGTCTCTTAAATGGCACTACCAATGAAACTTAACCTCATTCATTTATGAGTATAGATTTTCTGGAAATTATGTATATGAAATTGCTTTTGATAAAAAAATTCAACAAAACTGATAGATTTCACATATGGAAAAGACAATCAAAGTTCTATAATACATGTGTAAGCTATCCTCACCTTTCCTGCAGAAATCAGTTTTGTTTTATAGAAGAATGTTCTGGGCGGGTATGTCGCATGTCCAGTCTCGTACACATGAGTGTTGAAGGGGATGTCATAGTCCGTCTTAAGGAAGGTCATGTCCTGGTTGTAACCGACATGAATGTAGCCTGGAAAATATTGACAGAAAAAAACTTAACTTATTTCTGGGATCCTAAACATGTATACTGGTATGATGGGAGTTTGTGTGTAATTTTAATTTACATGATTACACTCAAATTATTTTGCAAAATGAACTTTGTGAAATTTAAAGTTTTGGTGAAACCTAAACATGCTTTAACACTTGAAGAAAATACAGAATTTGTTTCTCTGAAGATGCAAGTGGGAGACAAGCTATAAACTGACCAGTTTTGTCACCGACAATGTTTGCAGCGATGACGGAAGCACTGTCGGTGTAAGTACCGGTCGGCATAAAGCCAAGGTGGGCGTCGCCTTGAATATATATCTCTGTGAAATTGAACATCTCCGCATTGTCAGTCAGGATCCATGTAGATGCCCCCTGCAGGTCTATGTCTTTGTACCTTGACAAGAAAATAAGAGGAAGTCTGCAGTTTGTTTGAAAAAAAAAATAAACTAGAGCTATCGATGAGGGTGGTTCATACATGGCTATATACATGTATTCCATATTACTGCATTCTGGTCGCAGTGACATATGATCCAAACTTACTTTTTTGAAACTGAAGTTCCAGTTCTGCTTAGATACCAGTAGCTGCATTAGAAAAAGTCAGGAATGGAGGCAACAGGATGCATTGAAGATGTGTGATTTCAAAAAGGAAAAAGATGTTTCAGATAAAAATTAATTTTCCTCATGCGAAATCTTTGTTGCTGTTTATGATGCATTTATCATGATGTTCAATTACACACACAAAAATGAAACCATATAAAAGACAAGTAAGAAAACTGCTTCAATAATGGCTTCTGGTGGATATGACATCTCCTTCAAGCGCTCGATGTCCTAAGGCTAGAAAAACCCCTACCAAATATAATAAAAAAAACCTAGGATTTACTGAACATGAGCTTCATTCCTTTTAAAATATGGGTGATGATACAAATAAAATAACTTCACAGTTCATAAAATCATATAGATAGCAAATCGACATGCAATCAATACCTCCTGTAGTCATATTTCCCATCAGCATATATTTCAATTTCGCTAAGGGCAGCATAAAGGTTATAACCCAATCTCTGGAGATGGAACTCAAACTTGATGGCTTCACGCATGACAGGAAGATCAACATACATCCCTTGAACCTTCCTGGAGCTCGAGAGAATGTAGTTGGAAGTGACGTCAAACATGTCTCCAGATGATGTGTAACCTGTCACCTGAAAATATAACATTTAGTACATTTAAACAAGCAGTATGGTTTATTTATTGAACAAAAATAATCTCGAAAGACATTTCAATTTTGTTTTAATTACAATGAAAGATGAATTTTCCAAAAATTGAGAAAATGTTGTCTTGGCACTTACTAGTATCAAAAAAAAATGAGGACAATAAACATGCATGCAAAATTTAAGTTATTTGACTGATTGTATGTTAAAAGCTCATAGCAAATAATTTTTTGGGGTTTTATTTGAGACAAAGGCTACCAGTTTGAAAATCATGACTTGAAGGATTCAAGAGAAATTTAACACAAAGTGATATGAACAAAAACAAAAGAATAGCAAGGTCACAAGTATATGAATAATAACTGACACAATATCGAACACTGTCCTTACCTTGACCTCAGTGAACTCGGAATCGATTGGATAGACCTTGACCTTGTTGATGAAGAGCTGCTGGGCCAAGGTGATAGTCACTGTTGCCGCACCTGATGCTGCTCTGAAATAGTCTAATCCGCCAGTACGCAGGGTCTGGTCAAACAGATGGTGTAGCCTGAAGTAGGAGGGGCAGCCATCGCTGTTGTAAATTGAGGGACAGTGGTAGATGCCAGCACTAGATGAGACCTGAAACAGCAATACATTTCCATCATCATCATCATCACTGTCATGTTTTTTTATTACCACTGATTAAATTACCTTTTTTTTTTCAAAATTATAATAATCATGATTTAATTTAACCATGTGTTTGAGACTGAGAGAACACATAAACAAAATATGTGAAGTCCCATTTCTTTTATGGAAAAAAATGGCATTATGTATTCCAAAAAATGATATGTCACAGTTTTTTTTTTTTTTTTACAGTTAGGGGTTACATCGCTGCCTAAACTAATTGAATATTGAAATTCACAACTTCACATGAAAGTAAAAAAAATCTGAATTTTACAAATATCTAATATTTTCACAACATTTGGGGCCTTGAATCTAGAATGACTCAATGAATTCTAAAACAAAACCCAGGTGCACAAATTCCATTCTGCTGAACATCCATATAAAGCTTTGTGCCTCTTATTCATATAGTTTTAACCCTTTCCCTCATAGAGGATACCATGAAAAGACCTATGCGAACAGCATAAAACCAGATCAGCCTGCGAGTAACTCGCAGGCTGATCAAGTTTTATGCTGTTCGCTGCTCCTCAGTGGTCTGGAAATGAGGACTTTGTAATTAAATTTTGTAAGGTTTACTGTGGTTTTCTGCAGATCAGGCTTTATGTGGTACCTATTGAGTGCGTCAAAATGAGTCTATATGAGGGAAAGGGTTAAAGATAGGCACAACTTATGCCATATCAAAATATCACATATTTGCAAAGTAAGGGACCACAGTCAGCATTGTCTAAAAGCATTTCAAAGCTAAACTCAGGGCACACAACTTCTCATTCTGGTAAACATTCCTGTACAGCTTTCTGACTCTGGCTCATTTACTACTGGAGATATGCACTACACAATATCACAGTATCTCATAAAGTAAAGGGACGTAACTCATATTTTGTGAAAGACAGATTAGAATGGGCAAATTTTTTGTTTGTTTTTTGTGCATTCCTTGAAGAACCTATGATGATGACAGACATACAGTTGGAAACTTGGACAAAACATGTAAGAGCAGGACTGACTGTGTGTCCTTGACTTGTGGTGAAGCTTGTGGCCTTGCTGTAGGTGGACAGTGGCATGGACAGGTCCACACGGTACCCTTCATTCACTATCTCAGTGTACTCGGCTATCTGTTCTTGTCCATTGTTGTCTACCTTCAGCATGCTGGAAGAGATGAGAATTATTGATTAATCCTCATTATTGTTAACATAACCATCATCATCATCATCATCATCTCTACATCATCATCCACACCTTAATCCTCCTCATCCCTATAATCCTCCTCCTCCTCTCCTCATCATCATTACATACACACACACATAGTTAAAACTCAAACCCCAAAGGTAAGAAGATTACATGTGTATCACCCACCTGTAGTCTCTCTCAGCATCACGTACATATGCAGTGCCAGACGCCCCCGCCTCTGCCCCAGTCCCGGGGGTCCCTCCATACACGTCAAAGTACCCCCTGTAAAGAGGGATGGTCTCATGCCGGGCGTGGTACAGGGCTACCCTGCCTCCTGACCCACTGCCACCCCTGGTGGGATCCCCGGACCCTCCCAAGGCCTGGATATGTCCTGTATGGCTCCCTGTATCAAGAGTTACAGCAAAAATGAAGCTGGTTCCAAGCTTATAACAGTTTTACTTTGCTTAGATTCATAATTGTAGAATCTGTGTATCGAACCTTAACGATTTTATAATAATCACAATGATTTCTTGTGAATGAACAGACATGTTTGCTGATTAGTAAATACTGATATAGGACATTTTAGAGAATGCTTTACACCTTTAGGAATACAGTTTAAGTCCATATATTTCAGATAAATTAAGATATGAAAACTGAATACTAAACAAAATTTAACAAAAAAAATGTATAGTATTTATCAACTGATCAGAAAAGAGTAATATCATTTTAAATTTTTCTTGAAAAGACTTAATATGCCATGTGGCTAGCCTTTTTTTTTTTTTTTTTTTTTTTTTAACTTTTTAAGCCAGGAAAATTTAAGCCCTGCCTTTCCAATTCATAGTTTGGTCATCTGCTCACAAACAGTATCATCAACAAAACCTATTCTTTTGTTTAAACCAGGTTAACCATTGACTACCCTTTATCCTCTTTGAGGAATAAATGTGACTCACCTGTAAAGTTGTGGGTGTGGATAATTATGCTGCCCCCACTGCCACCACTTGCACCGGTGTTGGTAGCTAACGTCGAGTCCTCGCTGTTAGCGCGTATATAGCCATCCACTGCCAGCGTGTGGGCCACATTCATCAATAGTACCCCACCCCCTGCAGATATAATGGAGTACAGATCCATTAAAATGCTGTAATGCTTCCTTGCAAGAAACATTAACCTATATAAACCCAAGCTTATTTCATTATTCTTTGAAGATTGTAACAGAATTTGATCAGTGCACAAAATACTGAACGACATAAACAACTTGCATTTACCTGGTCATCTGATTTATCATTTCTTAAACGTTCATTCTAAACCAAGCAATTACATAGACATGTTGAGCAAATCTGTAAAAACTATTGAAAAGAAAAGGGCCAAAGAAACAAAATGTAAACATACCTGTTCCACCTTCAGCCTGGGCCCCTCCCGACCCGTGGGCATTCGGGGTGTATAGATGTCCGTAGGGCCTGTTGCGGGGCAGTCTACATGTGACATAGCCCCCACATCCTCCTCTTCCTCCCAGACCACCATGGGACGCTCCACTCGACCCTAGTCGACTCCATCTACCCACACCTGTATCAAACATACATTAGGCATAAAAAAAAGAATCTCAAAATTTTACAAATTGAATGCAATATATAATTATACAGAGTATATTATAATGCATACCCTGTTAGGGTGGCCCTAGTAAAAATCATCTCTGTGTATGAAAATTTAGACATTATGTTACAATCACAAGGGCACAGTGTTGGATAAGTATACATATTAAAGTTCCATCCCATTTTTGATTTAAAACCTTATACATTAGACTAAATTTTACACATGAAAAATGTATAAAAAATGGGGTGGTACTTTTACACAATCCCAACACTTTGCTGGGCCCCAGTGGTTGCCATGATAGTTTGGAAGAATTTGGTATTGTCTTTATTTTTCCTTCTTCATTCTCTTAACTGATGTTAAGGAAAAATATTCAAGTTCACTCACCTGGTCCAGCTTCTGGCAAGTATCCTCCATTGTTGACATCCACTGCTCCACCATCGTCTACTGTAAAGTCAGTGGCCTCAATATGCATGTTACCTCCCTTGATGATTCCTCCGCCTTCTACAATAGCCCAGCCAAACCTCAGGTTGTACTGGTCCGTGTCAGCATTCGGGTTGGAACAGTTGATGTAGGACTTTGCCTTCACCACAGTCAGACCAAGGATGACATATTCCCGTGCATTCCGGTTGTTGGTTGATCCGGTTTTAAACAGCCTAAGTCCACCTCCTTCAACTAAAGTGAGGTTGTGAATGTGGTCAACGGTACCTTCAACATGAACAAAGACTTTCTCGAGGAATGTTTCTGGAGCCAGACCTAGGTATCCCCCGTTGTACACATATGAGCTGAAAGGAGTGTCAATGAAATTCCTACTGAGGTTCATCACTTGATATGGTCCAACATGGACAAATCCACTGCGGTCTCCAATCATATGCTTGAAGTGAATGTTGCATCCCCCTTCGTATGGTTTTGGCAGTATTGCCAAGTGAGCATTGCCATAGATCTGAAACTCGTTGAACCTGTAATCATCATTGTTCCCAGCCAACCAATGGTCTGAAGACTGCGGTAGAATCCAGCCTTTGAAACGATCCATTGACAAATCTTTATAATCTCGGATCAAATTGACTTCCTCGGTTGTTTGGAGATTGTTATTGTTGATGTACAGGGTGCTGTGGTTTTCTTCAATGTTGTAAAGGAAGACAAGACCTGGCCCTCCAGGCTCGGCATTACCCGTGGAAAACCCACCGTGACACTGGTACGTCCCCCAGTATGTTACATTCTGGTGAAAATATATTGCTATCCGACCACCTGATCCTCCACCCCCTGTTCCAGAATGGTACCTTCCGCCACCATTTGCTGTAATGTTGCCCATGCCTCGGAAGGAATTTGTCAGGATTCGCACAGTTCCCCCAGATCCACCTCCACCATGTAGTGCCTTTCCGTCACCACCATTGGCTCTTATTTCTCCGTCCACTTGCAGCAATCCTGATACATTGATAAATATCAACCCACCGCCTTGACCACCGATGTTAATGCCACCACCCCCAGCACTTCCCAACTGGTAAGGTTCAAACAAGTGTCCATATGGCTGACCAGTGAGCCTGGTGCCTGCACCTTTACCGCTGGTTCCTCCATGGCCAGCACCTGATGAGCCACTTGTATTAGTGGTGCCTAAACCAATGTTGATGGCCGAGGTTTGTGGGTCTTCAGGGCGATATCCAAGGGAATCTGCATGCAAAGTAGCACCATGGTCTATAATTATATCAGAGGCATTGATAAGCATATTTGTTCCATAGAAATTTCCACCACCTTCCATTGATATCTTATTTTTTACCACAAAATTTGACTGAGGATCCGACACGGGATCTGTCAAGATACTAACTGTTGCGTTGTCTTGGATACGAACCCACAGGAAAAAGTAATTGTCTGGGTCTTTGTCTGTTGTTTTACCTCCTTTTTGAAGAGCAAGATGGCCACCATGGTGCAAAGTTATATTTTCTACATGGTCCAGTTCACCATGCAGCCATATTGTGACACCATGGACAATTGTCACTGGGGCAAGTCCCAGGTAACCTCCTGGGTACACTCTGGAGTTGAATGGTAGATCTATCTCATGTCTCTCTAAATCCATTACCTGGTTGTCAGCAATGTGGACTGTACCAGACCTATCTCCTATCATGTATAGGAAAAATATATCCACTGGCGTACCAACCGGGTAGGGCAATATTGCCAGGTGAGCAGCACCGTAAATCTGTAGCTCATTGAAACTGAAAGAAAATTTTCCATTGGCGAAGTCATTGTATCCTGATTCTGGAAGAATCCATGTCCGACAGGAGTCCAAAGTGAGGTTATTATAGTTGTCAATGACGTTGAACTTATTCCTTGGGTGCAGACCATTGTTATGCAGGACAAGTGTGGTGTGGTTCTCTATCATGTGGTATATAAAGGCCGTACCTCCTCCTCCATTTTCAGATCTTGGACCACCTGCCTTTCCACCGTGGGTGACATAGGCAAAGGCTGACATAGTTTCATTGATCTGAAAATACACAGCTACACGTCCTCCCGCCCCACCACTTCCTGTCATGGAGGAGTTTTTAGATCCATCTCCTCCATTGGCTGTAATACTACCATATCCCTGAATCCTGTTGCAGTGCATCCAAATAGAGCCACCTGACCCTCCTCCAGCCCCGCTGTTGACCCCATTAGCCCCATTTGCACTCACAACCCCATCTATGAAGATCGTGTCAGTAACATTGAACCACACCCTACCGCCCCCGGCTCCACCTGCCATTCCATTTTCCCCTGCGCCGCCTGAAGACCCCATCTTTTGAGGTTCATACAGGTCGCCATAGGCAAACCCAGCTGTGCCTGTCTCCTCTCTACCCCCTGATCCACCATGTCCAGCCCCACCACCCATACCAGTGGTCACACTTGGAGCACCTGGGTTGACCGTCCCATGTACGGAGGAAGATCCATGCTGTGCATGGCTGTGCTCAAACCTGTATCCTAGTCCATCAGCTGACAAGGCACCACCAGCATCAATTGTGATATTTTCTGCTCTGATTGTCATAAAAGACCCATGCATTACTCCGCCTCCTTCTATGATCAGTCCTATCATCGTCATGGTGATCCCTTCCTCAGCAATAGGATCAGTGGTTGCATTCAGTATGGAATCATCTTGAATTTTGATAAAGTCGAACAGATAGTGGCTGGCAGGCTCCATCGTTGTTCGTCCACCATGTTTGAGCCAGAAATAGCCCCCTTGTCTCAGCGTCATGTTATTGACATTTGCTAAGATACCACTCAGATGGATTTCCACTCCATGGACAAAAGTGATTGGTGCTAGACCAAGGAAGGATCCAGGATATGTGTAAGTATTAAAAGGGGAGATCACTCTCCTCTCTCTGCATGTTGGTTAAGAGATCCATGGCTTGACTGTGTGCCACATGGACTGACCCTGTCCTGTCACCTATCATATACTTGAAGAAGATGATCACATTATAGTCAGCTTCATTGACATTTGACCCCAAGTTGTCTGCATCCACCTGATTGTTAATTGACAGGAAATTACTCTGAGATGGAGGCATCACCGCCAAGTGCCCATTGCCATAGATCTGCAATTCCTCAAATTCGTAAGCAAAGCCTCCGACAGTCCCTTTTGCAAAGTCATGTGACCCAGATATTGGGAGAATCCATGCTCTGCCCCCATCATTCACAGTATTATCCCAGTTGACATATTTTTCCCTTGGAGAAGGTCCTCCATTGTTGTCAATGATCAATGTTCGATGGTCTTGCTCCATGTGATACAAGAAAACTGTTCCGGGTCCACCTGCCTCACAGTCCTCACATGATCGTCCTGGATACCCACCATCGGCAAGGTAACGGAATTCACTGAAGGTTGCATTTTCCCTAAAGTACATGGCGATTCTACCACCAGCTCCACTTCCTCCGGAGGATTCAACAGTTTTTTTAACTAAGGTGTATTTCCTGGCGGGCGGGAGAGTGGTTGTAGGAGGTAGTGTTGTGGTTGTCGTTGTATGGACTGTGGTAGTTGGGGCAACTGTGGTAGGAGATGCAGTTGTTACCATCGTTACATTTGAAGCTGTTACATTACCTGCTAGGTATGTCACATTTGACACTGTGCTTGTCATATTTGACATTGGTGTCGAAGGCACTGGTGTTGTGGTTGTAGGCATTGGCCATGTGGCAATTTCATGTCTGCTGCACACTGATGTTCCATTGTTGTCATAGCAACAGGACTGGTACCTGAAACAGTTTACTGTATCACATTCTTCCTCAGCATAGCAGCATTCTGTTGCCAGACCCCAAACACCTGGGGAAACCTCAATCGATGCGTTTTCGTAGCAACAAACCTCACCACCTGGTTTGGACAGATCGTTATGACAACAGACATGTTTGTGTGTCTGCTGTTGAGTTTGCCTATCAAGGAATGTATCGAGAGAGTCATAGCAACACTGAGAAAAATCATCAGAGCAACATACTTCTCTGTTAGCACATGAAGATTTATCATAGTTACATTTTTCTTGTTCATTACAGAGGTTTGAGCATTCTGTTACATCTTCACACGTTCCAGAACTGCAGTCTTGTCTCAGGTAACATCGTTTGTCAGACAAGGGGAGACTACTGATGGTTGTGTCTGTACAAACAGCACTTGTGCCAGAACTATCACACTCGGTCTTAATACATGTCAGTTCATCATGGCAGACACCATCTTGACACTTATGGACAGTTTCGCAATTTATCTTTTCCAAACCATCCTCGCTCAGTAGTTCTTCCACATTTACTTCTCCAAATGACCCACGTCCTCCACCGGCATGGATTGTACCAAATCCGGTTATCCTGTTGCAGTGGAGCCAGATACTGCCACCGCTCCCTCCACCACCCATTTTACCCAAAATACTGACAGCATCGCCACCATTTGCGGTGAGCTCTCCATCAATAAGGATCGTATCTGTAATGTTCAGCCAGATCCGACCTCCCCCTCTACCGCCACCTTGTCCGCCCCCAGCAGAGCCGAACATCGTTGGTTCATACAGGTCTCCATATGGCTGTCCCGCTTGGTCCTCACCTGTGATATCATCATCAATAATTGAAAAATGTCTCAAAAATAAGTTAAGAATGGATTATCAAAACTGATATTTAATTTTTAAAAAAAAGATTATCAAAACTGATATTAAATTTCAAACAAGGGATTTTTTTTCTCATACTGTTAGGCATTTATTTTTGCAGTCAAAAATGTTTATAATTTAACAATTGCGAAATTTTTTGCATTAATAATGTACACGTAACATAAAATCTAAAATGGTAATTAATAATGTAAATTATTTTTCAAAGTTAACAAGAAAACAGAAATATCATTGATTCAATGAAAATGATTATGCAGGTTTTTTTTACAAAATATGAAAATGGAGTTTTCTCTTAAACAAGAGCACCACATGTGGATGCAAACGCTCGTCTGTTTGTCTTTTCTTTAAAATGGGAGATCAATAAAGCCAAAATGGAGCTAAAGTTATGGCCCTTGATGGGAATGTAGCCCTTGTGATAGGGAACAAGTCGGTGAAGTTTGATGACAGATGGTTTAATATTTTAGAAGTTATGGCTAAAGTTAATATTTTTAACCACCAGGACATCAAGGACAACACCATCAACAACAATACAGAGTGATGACAATACTTCAACTTTTTTCAGTGAAAAACAGGTGAGGTAAAAATCCCACTCAAGTCAATATACATATTAAATAATAAATAGTTTCCATAGTTATATAAAGTAATGATGACACAAACACAGGACCATACCTTCTCCACGTGCTCCGCTGCCACCATGCCCAGCCCCTGAGGCCGACATTGTACCAGTGTGTCCAAGACCTGGGTTGATTTTACCATAAACACCAAAAGCTGACGTATCCACATCTGTCACTCGGTAACCCTGCTCATCTGTACTGAGCGATCCTCCGGCATCTATTGTAATGTTTGTTGACCGAAAATACAGATGGGTACCCCGCACCAGTCCTCCCCCGTCAATGTGCGTGGATATCGTTGTCAGTTCGATGCCCTTCGTTGTGACTGGGTCCGTAATCATGTGAAGATATCCTCCTGTCTTAACGTGGACAAAATCAAACTCGTACTGCTTTGGATCCAGATTGTTGGTACGTCCATCTTCATACAGCCACACGTTACCATCATGGTGGAGAGTGAGATTCTTTATGTAGGACAGGGTTCCATTTAGATAAATGTTAACACCCTCAACGTACGTGTCAGGAGCAAGACCGAGGAATCCAGTTGGATAAACGTGAACATTGAAAGGGAGGTCAATCCTTTCTCGTTGCAGGTCCATAGTCTGCCCTGGGCCAACATGAATTGCACCTGTTCGATCTCCAATCATGTTGCGGAAATACAGAGTGGCATTAGTTCCGACAGGATTGGTAAGAATGGCCAGATGAGCATTGCCAAATATCTGTAGCTCGTCAAACCTGTACTGATTGGTTGCTATGGAGAAAATCAAGGACAATTAAGACATAAGTCTTGATAGCAAAAAATGTATTTAAACTAAGTAAAACAACAGGTATAATGCATGAAAAAAAAATTATAGATTAAAACCACAAATCAGATCCCTTTGAATTAACACATTCACTGTTAGTATTTAATTTATATTTCTTAAGGTCTTGATTTTAATACAATTTATGAACTTGAAATTTTTTAACATGGAAACAAATAAAAGACTTTCCTTCTTAATGAAAATTATGGCATAATTATCATAATAAGGTATATGTAAAAATTTAATATTAATCAACAAGGTAACGAAAAGGCTTGATTGCTCACTTAAACGTGATTTACAGGTTGATTCATTGTAAAGGTCATTTCTCTGATATAGTTTCATATGGCAAAGCTTTCACTTAGAGGGAATCCCTTAAATAATTGATGTCCAATGATAAAAGGTTGATAAATATGAACTATTTACGAGATGGATGCCTGGAATTGTTGCCATGGTGAGGAAGGAACCAGGTGTGTGTGGTGTCTGTAGACAGCTGGTTGTAGTCTGCAATCATGCCCTGGTCCCCAGGGATGCCTCGTCCATTGTTATTCACCAGCAAGGTTGAATGTTTGTAACCTGTTTATTTATAGGGGGAAAACAATGTCACTGAAATGTTATCAGTTGGCAATAGAAATTAATCTTAAAAAAATATATACATTTCATATATAATAATTATTATACAAACCATAATGTTATGTAATAACTGCTTCAGTTAAAGTTACTCTGAGATATCCACCAAAAAAGCAGTTATGACATATACTTCAATCTTTTGTAAGTAAAAAAAAAATGTAAAAATGTCAATGTTTTTCATCATGTTTTACATATCTAAGATAAACTATCCATTCAATTTATTTATTAGATATGGATCAAGCAATAAACAGACTAGTATGAACAAAATTCAGACTGAAGCTTTTCATTATATTATGACCTTTTTGGTGCACTTTTGCAGGGCAAGATTATTTGCCAAAGTCTTTAATCTGATTTTGTTTAGATTTCAAATAAATGTTGTCCTGGACTTAAAATTTGCCACAACAAGTTCACCCCTGCTGTGACAGTATTTAATTTAAATCACAGTAACTAGCTCATTACTGGTACAGGAAGACAGTAGTATGCTCAGTGGCACCCAGGTTTAACCACCTGCCAACTGCAATCAAGCTGGAGGGCTTCCTCACATTCAAATCTCTGAGTGACACATACTTGGATCAGCATTAATCATTATTGCAAAAATCTACTTACCATTATGATAGAAGAAAGCTGTTCCTGAGCTGCCATCACACTCTGGGATGGGCGTGTCACCTCCATAGATGTCCCATGAGCCAGTGAAGGTGAAGTTGCTGTGGAAGTACATGGCGATACGTCCGCCTGAACCCCCACAGCCCTGCGCCCCACCCAGGGCAGATCCAGACCCACCAGTAACCTGGACTTCTCCATAGCCCTGCAAACAGACATTTGATACCCCAAAATATTGTCAGATCTATATGTTACTTACAGTAAAGTCATTATTTTTCATCGACATTAAATTTTGTGGAAAAATAAATTTCATTGGTACATATATTTGGTGGATTAATGCTATTAACAATGTGAAGTCTTCTAAATGAGCAGAATTTGTTGATTTTAATATTTGTGGATAGCACCACCAAAGAATCAACAAAAACTAGTCTTCCATGAAAATTAATGATAATTTACTGCTATTGTATTCAGGCTTTACTATAAAACAACAATATATCAACATAGTAAGCAAACATTTTATTAATCATTAAATATATAAACAAGAGAAAATTCAAATAAAAAAAACAATAAACATTAAACAGTACTCTTCAAATATATGAATCTTAGCACTAACCTTGACAGTATTTACATCCATCAAGATGGAACCACCACTTCCTCCACCGCTGGCACCCGTTCCACTCTCTCCATTACAGCTGATCTGACCATCAATCTGCAGGGTACCAGTCACATTTACATAAATGACTCCACCTCCCCTTCCTCCTGCCACACCTCCTGTTGTGGCTCCTCCTGCACAGCCTCGGTCAACTGGTTCAAACAGCTGACCATAGGGTCCACCGGTCAGTTCATTGTCCGCACTACCACCACCTCTCCCTCCGTGTCCAGCTCCTAAATATAAAAAAGTAAAATCATAATATTAGATCATACAAATCCTTTACTAATATCAGCACTTTTTTTAGACATTGATCAGCACTCTGATGTACAATCAGAAACCTAAATCAGATTGAAAGCATTTAAGCCTTCGTACAAAAAAAAACAAGAAGTTTTCAGTATTACTGTAAAATCATAAATTTTCGTTGGAAACTTTTGTCCATTTCATGGAGGGTTTTATCCACGAATATTAATCCCTGTGAATATTTGTCTCTTATATAGACTTCACATTTTCTAGAACATAGATCCACAAATAAATATACCCACGAAGTTCCCTTAGGTACATAATCAATAAAACTTAATGTCAATGAAAATTAAATATTTTACAATAGTAAAGTATTAAACTAGTCTATAGCCCCACCCGGCTCTCCATACAGTTGTTTCTTAAAGAAAAACAGAACCTAATTCATCTCCCTTTGCAAACAATCTCACTACATGCACATCACCATATTTATAGTGTTTTACCTTTGTGTTAAGTTCCTTTGAAATATATTAAATCATTTTCGAGGAACAACACTAATGAGGTCAATGATATGACAACACTTAGATAATATTAAGTTCAATAAGTTCAACTATTCATTGTATATCTTACCTTGGAGATGTTGGACAGAAATTATTTTGCTTTAAGCATGAAAATATTTAAAATCAACCCGGTAGTTTATTAACTAGCTTATGAACTGAAATAAGAAATAAGGACACTGAAAACAACCTGAGCCAGCCGTGCCTGTTGTGCCACTGAATTCAAGGTCACATGGGATGGTGTGAAGGTCACCAATCACTTCCCCAAGGTCATCCACCACCATGTTGTGAGCCTCTATGTTGACATGGGTGGCATGGATTCTGCCCTCACCTTGCACCCTGAGGTTAGTAGCCTGAAACAGTGTATGAAATCAGTAAGAATGAATTACTTATTGTCACACATGTATTCATCTTAATTTTTAATAAAACTTTTTTTTTGGCACAAAATCTCATCAGCTTAGACTTTTTATATCATTTTGGTTAAAATCACATACAGTCTAACTTCAGTGACTCGAAATGGCTGGGGGAATGACAATTTGTTCTAGTCATCGGTGGTTCGACCCAACTGTGGTTATAATGATTTTCATATGTACATGTATTAAAAAGAATACCACTGATTATTAGGACTTCCTTTAGAACTGATCAATTAAAGTAGATACCATATTTTGTCTTAACGTCAGCAAAATAATAATAGAGGTAACATTAAATATAAAAAACTTATCTTTGTTATTCTCTTAAAACATATATAAATCAATAAAACAGCAGCTGTCAAGATCAAAGCACAAACATCAATGATGACATATAATTCGTACACGTACATGTACACATACATTGGCCTACGTGCAAGTCGTAACGCTTCCTGCATACGTTTTATTTTGCATAAAAAATGAAAAAAGAAATATGTATTGTAAATAATCCACGCATATAGCTGAAAACAAATAAATTAATATTCCATTAAATAAGTTTAAAAAATTCCTTCTCTAATTTTCAACATGATCAACGTTAACTTATATCATCTTAATACACTTTTATGTGTTAATTATTGAACTGCAGAATGTGCCAATATCACAATGTGTGAAAAACACGCTGAGCCGCAAGTTGTAATTAAGTCCCCCTGCGAACATTGGTCGGCAAACATCACGGGTAGGGAGGTTCAACCGATAGGTGTGAAATACATCTGGGGCCGGAAATTTAGTTTGAGATTCCAGCCATCAATGTTCGACATATCCCAGGTCAAACAATATAGAATTAAGAACATGTAATGCCGGGATCGTGAAATGTGTTTGAGTAAAGTATGGTGTTCCAGTTTTCAGTGTTCGAGTCACCAAAGTTTGACTGTATTTCCAATTTCCAATTTAAATCACATCATTAAGTCTGGATTACACAATTAAGAGGGAATAGCTCAAGTCTGGTCAAAATAACATCAAAATCTCATGTCATAATTTGGTCAAAATCATCTTGCTTTAGTTCAATGTTATCAAATTCTTTTTTATTCAGTCAATCTTTATTCAGTCAATCAATTACAATGTACATCATAGTGCCCATATTTGTCAAAAACATTTATAAAAACTTGCAAAACCATTCTCTCATCCTCTTCATTATCAACTTGCTTTTTAATTTTACTATACAAAGCAAGTCAATATCTATTTTTTAAATGTGGAAATATCACTGGAGGAGCAAAATATCAACAACAACATGAAATATGAACAACAAAATAAACAACAACAAAAACTTTTCTGTAATACTGACCACTTGATAATGTTTGCCACATAAACAGAACACCTACCCTGATATTAATCTTGTCCGCTGTTCCGACCAGGTCCCAGGTTGATGTGACATCACCCCCTGCTGCCACCGTGAGAGAGACGAAGGAGAATGTCCCCATGCTCCCAGTATCCAATGTCCGCCATGTTGTCCCTGTTGCTCCGAGATACAGGTTACACCCGGCCCCGACAGTCATCTCGTGGACTCCCAGGGTGCCCCTGAAATTGATCCAATGGTAGGCCATAGTCAAGAAAAATCTGTAAATTACTATATTACTCATAATTGAGTGATTTAGTTTAAATGAAGGTAATAATTGTTTCCCCTTTTTATTACTTAGCTAATCAAAGTTTTCTTAGATCTGACTTACTTTGAAGACAATTTTAACCATACATTGAACCTGCATTAGTGGCTACCTGTACTAAGCAGTCAACCTGTATTTAAAGCTCTGTTTAATACTACTAAACTAGCAGTTTGTTATATGTTTAACCTTCATTTAGCAGTCACTTCTGTTAGGCAGTCACTTTTTCTTCTTCCCTTGACAGACAGCTAAAGACAGGTTTAAATGTATTTGTATGAATTTGTGATCTGAGAATGATTAAAAAAAACAACAACTGTAATTCAATTACCAGAAAAATCCCAATCCCAAACTGATATACAACACTTCTGTGCTGTATCATGTGATTCCTTCACCGTATAGGTAAGCTATCTTTAATTTTATCATAAAAAGTTAATATAAAGTTGCATATTTCATTTCAGATTGTAGATATGTTGTTGTTTCTCACATGTCAAATGCATACCTTTGAAAATTAAACTCATTTCCTTGTCTATGATATTTAGACACAGAATGGACCTGTCAAAGAGAGTTGACCCAAGGTAAGGCAAAAAAAAAATGTTTTGTTTCTGGTCTACAGCAAATAAAAAAAGAGGGTCAGTAGGTCGATATTTTTTTTTTTTTTACATGAAATGAAGGAAAAAAAGGGAAATATTTCTTTTAAAGGTGGAAAGGTAAGAAAAATTTAGAGTTGGTTGTTTAAAAAGAGGTTCGGTCGGGAGACCAGAAACAGAACTATTTTTTGTTTTGGCCTAATATGCTGTCCATGCCAAATATTACAAGGAGTACCATCAGCAGATAACATATCTCAGAGTAGGAAAATGATTATAACCAATACATTACAAAGGAAATAAATTTTCCTGATTCATCACTTATAAAGTGTCATGGATTGCAGTCACAAAATTTGTTGTCAGACTTATCAAATTCTCTAATGTTGTAAAATTCTCTAATGTTGTACTCAAAAACTCAAATTCTCCAATTCTATACTCAGATTGTCTAAACCCAAAAATTTTTTCTCATTTTAAAATTTAATCTTCAATTTAATTTCTTGAATTTTATTCGGGGGAGCATGGGGTCTCATGTTAGGAAAGCCATAGCTTGTATCATATAGGCAATACAATGCAAGGTCACCTTTATCTCTTATATCAAATACAAGGCATACATATTGTAGATGGGCTGTTAAAACAAAGAACAAAACAGAGTTCTCACCAGATATGCATGTTGACATCATGGCAGATGAAGTCGGTAGGCATGATCAATGTACCTCCACTGTACACGTAGACATTAACGAGGAACTCCAAGTCATCTGGATGCTGTATCACTGCCATCTGACCCGGACCGACATGCAACGATCCCGTTGAGTCACCTTCGAACATGAACCCTCTCAGCTCAAATGTATTCCTGTAAGGAGTAGTTAAATTTTAATTCAGGGAAATGTAAAAAAAAAAAAAATCATTGAAAATATCGAAAGAACAAACAACACCACTGAAATATATAATAATAATTATAATAATAAACAAAGGACTGAATAGAACATACAAATTTGCTTTATTCTGAAGAAAAAGGGTTTCATATTGAAGATATTTCTTTTGCAACATATTCTTTCTTGAAAGAACAAGTATTTTACGCTTTTTATTGACTGTCATGAAAGAATATTGTCTCCATCCCTGAATAAGCATAAACTCCAAAACCTTCATATTCGGGGTAGTCTGGATAGTGTATTGATAAAGCATTCAGCTTCTCATCAATGTATACCAGTTTCGATTTGCGGTCATATCGCTGCAACATTATAGTGGTCACCTGCCTAGACACACTGGTTTTCTCCTGGTACCCCAATTTCACTTCACAATTGGACCACATAAACCTCCACCCATGCCATCAAGAGAGAATCAAACCTTGTTTGGCAATCAACTATTTTTTTTTCTCTTATGATACCAACTACCACTGAATCACTTAGTGCCGTATAGTTACAAACATGTAGATGACTTACGACTGAAGTTCGGGATTAATGGCAACATGGGCATATCGGACCAGACGAATTGTGTCCAGTCCACCCATAGCGGGGTCAGAGAGCCATGTTATGCCCCCCTCAACAAGATGGTTGATATAGGTGTGGTCGACGATTTCCAGATGTTCTCGATGTTGGTTGAAGTTGTCTATGATTAGAGTCTTGTTCTGGGCATCCATTCTTGTATCCTGAAATAATTATATATGACAAGGTTACCATAATGAACTCATTGAATGAAATGAAACAAAAATGTCTTTACATACATTATTTAAAGCAGAGCTTCAGAATCAAATAATTAAGATGTAAAGGTTAGTTCAACAAAAGTTTTTTTTTTGTTTTTTTTTCAATGATTTATCTCACATTTATATTCTAATCACTGCCAAGAAAATTAAACTGGAGCTATCTTGCAATAACTCAACAATATGCAAAGATTTTTAACTTTGGGTAAAGCAGATAGTGACAGGACAGGATCGGACAAGAAGGGATAACATGTGTGATTCCTATAGAGCCCCCACATTACTTTGTAAGGCTGAAAACAATTAACATTTCTGGTGGGATCTGAATCTATTTGCAAGAAAAACAAATCAATGTATATACCTCTAGATACACTGTGCCTGCGCCCCCTATCCCCTGACTGCTTGTGCCGCCCTTTGCATTCAGTTCACCAAACCAGAACTCCATAGTCTTGTAGAATATCGCCATTCTCCCTCCACCTCCTCCTCCTGATGACGATGAATCGCCCCCGGCAACCTGTATGCTACCAGATCCTTCCAGATCACGAGTGTGAGCCAGCAGACATCCGCCGCTGCCACCTCCGGTGTTTCCGTTTCCAGTGGCACCGTTCACTTCGATAACTCCCTCGACCAGCAGGATCTGACTAATTGACAACTCAAGTATTCCTCCCCCTGCAACAGTATAAAAAAAAAAAGATATAAAATTTAAAAAAAGGTTTTCTTGGCTTAAAACTTTTACTAAAACTAAAATTGGAGCTAGTAAAAGTCCTTTGCTAGTCATATTACATAAAAATGTACTTTCTAGTCTTATTTGAGTGATATCAGGTCATTTTAAATTGTATTTTGTGAATAGTTATCAATGATAATTATACAGTAATCAAACAGCTGACAATGGTCACCTGCACCATGATCAGCAGATGCCGAGAAACCACCACTGCCGAACTGAAGGTCGGAGTTGTTCACGCTGCCATACGGTATCCCAGGTGTCCCTGAAATGATACAAGTCAAATTAGAACCTTTTATTTACCAAAATGTTTGTTATATGATAAAGACCCTAGTGTTATTTTGTCCAGCTGCAAACCAGCTGGAATGCTTTCACACACAAAAAATCCAACCAAGCAAACCAGGACCTTGAACGGTAAGGGACAGATTGGCAGTTACATGTAGGCATCAAACATAGCCACTTGGACATGGAGGTTCCTGATGTTTTCTATCTACCTTATGTAGACTCGTTTTGATGCAGTGGCAAACAGAGCAGACCCAGATCAGACAAACAGGTGCTGTCTGATCAGGGTCTCCACTGTTTGATCATACTATATTGTTTCCCTCTTTACACAGTCTGTACACAAGGAAAATCTATTGTTTCATATTAAAAAGTTCTGTAAATTGATATTCATTAAGTCATCAAGTTGTACATGAATATTCAAATTTAAAACCATATGCAAGTGGTTGGAAATAAATCCCATATATTTAAGCCTGTTTAACAAGTGTTTGAGAAATTAATTTGACAAACTTTCATTCTTTCTACTATTTTACTGTTATGATAACAAAGCCATTTAACTAATCTTTTACCCATTCTTGAAGTTCATAAACATTTTTTAGTTGACTTATGGACTTTTCTGACTAATTTTAACACAATGCTTGAATTTAACATTAACTGTTGATATGGGACAATTGTTTGTTTTAGTTGAGATGTGTATTACATATGAAAATGTTAAAATCTTATCACTTAGAGATGAGACATATTCTACTCAATACAAACACATTTTCTTTTTATCTTCGAATGAAAGAATGGAAATAATTTGTGTTTTTTTTTATCCTGTTTTCATGTGGATGATGCCATTTTAAGAAGGAAGGGAAGCAACTAGTAAATTCTAGAATCATACAAATCCATTTACATACCCCAATTATCTCCCTTTATGAGTCACCTTCATCTCTCAGTGTGTGGGTGATATGAATTTTATCTTACTTACAGAACACAGTATTTCATCAATTAGTACAAGGTCTCTAAATATACAGTATGAAGAGACCCTGATTAGCAGTAAATAAATAAGGTCATGATTACAAGGTAATCTGTTTTACACACAATGTCTATAACCCCATATTCACTCTCCACAGAGGATTTGACAGGAGAGAGAGAGAGAGAGAGAGAGAGAGAGAGAGAGAGCTGGACAGCAAAGATCCTTAAAATGAATGATACTCCACATACCAGCATCTGAGGTGTTGGCACTGCCACCTCTGCCCCCAAAGGAACCACCGGCCAGGTTCAAGCCCACACCAGGCCCATCGGTCAGCCCCTGTCCGGACAGCGTCAGTGTCCCCATCTTGTCCACCTTAAGGATGTCAGTCTCTACCTTCAGGTTCCTGGCTATCATCTGACCACCTGCCTCCACTGTGATCTGACCAGTGTTTGAACCCCGTCGAACCTGGATATTCCAGGTCATAGTCATTACAATTTAAGTATGTCAATCAATTCACTACTGAAAAATAGCTCTTTTTTTAACCCTTTCCCTCATAGAGGACACCATGAAAAGACCTATGCGAACAGCATAAAACCAGATCAGCCTGCGAGTAACTCGCAGGCTGATCAGGTTTTATGCTGTTCGCTGCTCCTCAGTGGTCTGGAAATGAGGACTTTATAATTAAATTTGGTAAGGTTTAAGAGTGGTTTTCTGCAGATCAGGCTTTATGTGGTACCTACTGAGTGCGTCAAAATGAGTCTATATGAGGGAAAGGGTTAAAAAAAACACCATAATTTCAAATACAAATGCAAATAGTAAAATTGTGATTACAGGGTAAATGAAATGCTTGGATAACTGTAATGAGTATTTATCCTTTACATCATATGGACTTATTTTGACACATTGGCAAACAGAGGAGACCCTGAATAGACAGCGTCTGTCAGGAGCTGTCTAATCATGGTCTTCTCTGTTTGCTTTCATATTATTGTAGTTCAGATTCTACACATATCATGATGCAATTACATTTAACTTATTGACATGGCCCTGTGTTCTGAAAAATAAAAATGGTACTTAAGTATGATTTTCAAACTCAGACTCAAATATGCCCATTGGTTTCAAAAGGAATAAGAGTATGATACTCAAATTTGAGCCTGAGATCATACGTCAGTATTTCTGAAAACATGGGTCATGAGGTGGGTTATGCATGCTTACAACAAGTGTGGAGACATCAGCCATATCGCCATAGTTACTGAGTAGCCTCAGTATCCCGCCGTATCTGATTGTCAGATTAGCAAACACATTCTGACCTTGACCGCCCAGTCCTAGGATCAGCTCAGCTCCTGTAATGACCAAAAATGACCAGAACAAATAAATACTGGCTTTTTGTATAGCCCATAAAAATACTGTACATGATGGGTGATGTCAGCCGCTGAGGCTCAATTCCACCTAAAATACTTAGCAATAATTGGTGCTCATTCATAATTGTGAAAATAACAGTGTTCAAACCATGGTTAACAAATTTGTATTTCATCTACTATAATCATAAACTGAATTCTAATATATTAACTAGATTTGGACCTTGAATACAGATAATATCAATTTCAATCTGCTTATTCAATCTTTATTTCTTAATCAAAAGTGACTTATCCTGACCTCAAATCATATCTATAAATAGGGCAAAAGGAACCAACCTGTAGATACAATAATGTGTGACTTGGTCCCATCCAGTGTTCCCCATACATAAGCTGTGGACATCCTGAGATGGGAACCAGGACAGGAAGTGGCTGTAGTGGGCATGCCCAGAGCCTGCTGGTCCAGAACTTGCCGGAACTCTACCACTGATTCAGGGAGAATCCATGTAGCTTCATCATATATGTAAACTTCAATTGTGATGTTAGTCCGCCTGTACTCAGACACCTTTAAAATTAGAGCAGCTTGTTCACAGATGGTCATTAATGGCTGAGTTGATTTTGAAATATATGTGTGTATATGCCTATCAATGCTTATCACCCAATGCAACCATCAGTGATTGTAAAATAATGAGTGGTTTCAACATCACAGGCAATACCATCACAGACGGTATTGAAACTATATTTAGAATTATAAAACCTATATTAAGATTTTCTTTTTTCATTGCCGTCATTTAGCTGATCATATTCATTTACTCTTCAACATATGCAAACTTCATAGGCTAATGTGATAGTGAACAAGTATGTGAAGTTTGATGACAGAAGGTTTAATTGTTTAGAAGTTATGGCAAAGGTTAAAGTTTTTCCATGGTGACTACGCCACAGACAAAGACGACACCAATGCCGATGACACCATTGTTATGATAATGCCTTGGCTGTTTTTTTTTAAAAGTGACAAGCTAAAAATGACAACAAGTGACTGACTGATTAAACCATCTACCTAATACAGATGTGTTTTGATTTCTTGACAAATAGACCCAGGTTCTCAGTAACTCAAAAAGATGTAAGATTAACCCTTTATCTCTTTGAAATTCATATACTGGTATATTTATGCATCAATGCATATCTATTTACTGAACTTCAATCTATATACATGAACTAATGGATTTTTCTTTGCTGTGCAGACTGAGTAGAATCTGAGCTACAAAACTGTATAAGCAAAAAGAGGAGAACCCTGGGTCTGCTGTATTTGCCAAGGCATCAAAATGCATCTATATTAGGTAATGATTTAAATCAGTCAATCAGTCGTTGTCATCATTTAGCTGATTTTTACAGAGTACTGAACACACTTAACCGGCAGCAAGACTGAACAGTATACACACAAACCTCCGTGATTTCAAACACATGTCGTGGCGGGATGTGCAGGTGTCCGCTGTCATCCCCAAACAGGAACTCTGTTTCCAGCCTTGTCCTCTCCTTTGCAAGGGTCAGGTGTGCCCCGCCGTACAGTTCTAGGTGGGTGAATGAGTATACAAAGTCGTCTGTATCTGGGTCAAGAGTTGCTATGGCACCTTGGTTACAAAAAAATAGAAGGAAATATTCAATACTTTTATCAATTTACTGATATCAATGCATTTAAGGTTCCAATATAGAAAATTTATTTCATATGCAACTGCTATGGGTAATGTATGAGTCATGGTCATGGTCTTGATGTATTTCATAAGAATATGAAACAAAATATTTCCAACAAAGTAAACTGTGGAAGTTTCAAACAAGCTCTTTAAGCTTGTCTGATTAAGGCCCGGTGGTCCAGTGGAAATCTACCCGACTGTGGATCCAAAGGTTGCAGGTTCGAACATGGTTTGGGGCAAAGATTTTTCATGACCTTCCCAGGTGCACAGGTCCAACCCAGGAACTGTCAAAAGGGGTTGGTTTAAGTTGTAAGAACTTGTTTCCAATTGATATAAAATAAATAAGTTGAAAATGAAAAACATATCTCTCATCCAAAGTGATTTAAATAATGCCAGAATAAAAATACAGTACAATTTGCCAACTGTCTTAGAACAAAAAAAAGCTAACAGACACCTGAATTGTTTCTATAAGATTTCAAAATTATTGTACACTCATCTGTGTGTGTTTGTGTGTGTAAGGGGTGTGCCTGCATATGTGAATGCATGTTTACCTGTCTCTGTATACTGCTGGTACTCTGTATCTCCTGCTGTGGATCCAGTTGGTTCTGTGACCTGAAGTACAACAAAATCACATCACAGTACACAGGTATGGAACTTAACCTGATGAAATGGGCTCCTTTAGGCAATGGCCATTTTCGCATTCTCTTAAGATTTTAAAATGGGGTCCAGCACATGACCTGATCAAAATGAATTCATGATGGTTATCACACGACAAAATTTGTCAACCAAGAGAGAAAATGGCTACCAAGAACAGGCCTATGTTTTATAAAGAAAAAAATCAAAAGAATGCAACTATTAATGGAATGATTAGGTGACATTATAAGACCTGGCAAACTTCTCAAGTTGAGGTGTTTAGTGGAAAACAAGTGTGTTTTTTGGAACATGTGTGTCACCTGCTGAAGCATGACGAAAAAATGTGTGAGGGACAGACAGACGGACAGACGGAAAGATAACAGAAAAGTGATCCCTAAGTGTCATCTCTGCTAACAGCAGGTGACACAAAAGCAAGCCTAGATGTTGTCAGTTGGAACATGATCTTTGGATGGCCCATCTGAGTGATATTTGAGGATTAAGAAATGCTCACCTGTGGTGGTTGACAGCCGTTGTCCACCCGCAGGTTCCGGATATGGGGACCCTCCAGGTACGTCACACCTGGCCCCCCACTCTCACCACTGCCTGAACTACCACCTGGAAACAGTACACTTGTGCATTAATTTCGGTATTTCAGCCCCACCTTTTTCCATTCCATGCTTAGATCAACTGCTCACAAACAATACTCGCTCAGCTACAGACAATATCAGGAACTCAGGTTTTCCAGTAGGTACAAACAAGGTGTTCATGCAATGTTGCTGAAAAGCATGCAGCACAACAGTAATTCTTTTATTACTCTTGGTTGACATTTATTCATTTTTAATGGTAAAATTGTGTTTGTACCTACATGGAACTGGGAAAACCCACTGTGTTTGTAATTCCAGAGTAAGTCTAATGACTACCTACATGTATAAGTCCACTTTAGCTATTGACTTGCCTGTAAGTCAATTTGAATAGATCTGTCTCCTTTATTGGGATCAAAGTGTCAGATGACTGACCTCGTATTTGATGAAAATTCTTAAACTGGATCCCTTTCAACTTGACATTTTGAACACTATTACATATACTCACTTAAGGAGTTTTCAATCTATTGATTTGAAATCTTTAGGTATGATTATCATATTGTTTCTCAAAATGGTTGAATATCTGCTAATTATGAGATTATTTTTTTCAGGAAAACTTAATGTTGAGATGTTTCCTGAATCCCTTTGACAGTATTCTCTAAACATTTCAAGAATTAGGTGACAAAGTAAAATTGTTATATTTTCTGAAAAATGAAATTCTCAAAGCATGCAGCTAATCATGTACACTATAAAAAAAAACATGCATGTCAATTCTTATACATGTAGACCCTTGTTTACAGGTTATGACCCAAAAATACAGCTTGTCTAAATCCAACCCTGATGGTCAAAACACTTACAAATGCAATACAGTTTACACCCATCTTTTTTTTTTATCGATATACCCTCTTTACTTTCCCTCCTTAATTTGTATATGAATATACATGAGGTAAAGGATTAAGAATAAGAAATGCCGTAAAGTTAGACTGAGTTCAATCATAACATTTACCTTTAGCTTGGATAAAGCCACTGTAAAAGTTTCCAGACTGGAGAAAAACGGAGACACGCCCACCTGCTCCCCCACCACCTGTCCCAGAGGATGCCCCTCCGTTACAGTACATCCGGCCGGTCAGTGTGAACTGACCACTGGTCCGAATGAAGATGTTGCCTCCACTACCACCACCTGCACTGGACGCCTGCAGGAGCAAGGTGAAAGGTCAAAGTGCACATACAGAAGGCTTAGTGGTTAGACAGCATTGGTAGACAAATGGGCTCACTTTTAATTTAACTGGAAACCAGACCTTTATCACACAATTATGTTATGCTAAATAAAATCCTTTAAAAACCATTATGGAAACATACACTATTGTATTGTTATGTTTTAACAAAGAACCACTTAAAATGTTTTGTAGTGGGATTTAGTTGGCTTATTTAGGAATCAAGAGGCTATGATTTATGTAGTTTGGTAACTAAGAGACACAAAATACCAGAGGCCCATGGTTCAAATCCCAGTCAGACCACAATTTGTTCATGGGTTCCTGTTACAGTTAATACCTTTCTACTCCTGTAATATATAAATGATGTAAATACTAAATATCAATACACAATATATCAATTTACAAAAAAGACAAGTCAATAAAGACAATAAAGACATGAAAAATAATCAGAAAGTCGTCTCTACATACAGTTGAGGACAATCCATTGGCCTTTACTGCTCCACTGATCTCCACTACTGTGGTCACATCCAGATGAATATAGCCTCCACCTCGTCCACCGGAGTTACCGCTGGTCACATGACTTCCTCCACCAGACCCCCAGGTGCTCTCTCTGAAGATGCTTCCATAGGCGTGGCCTGCATACATGGGTCCGGCTCCCCGGCCTCCTCTCCCCCCGTGGCTGGCCCCGCTTGCTCCAGATGAGGAGATCAACCCTGTACCTGGACATCAATAAACACATTCTGTTGTTTTTGGTGTTTACCCACAGCATTTCAGTCACTAAGTAACATCCAGTTAATTGACAGGTGATGAAAGACCCCGAGTGAGCGGCATTTGGGTAGAACCATCAACCTATGGCTGAAACGTTTCCTTTGAGTGGATTAACCAGGCCTTGTGGTCTCAAAAATACGTCAATAAGATCTCAGGCTCAAATTTGTGTATCAAATCTCTATTGAAGCAAACTGGCATAGAGATATGACTCTGAGTAAGAAAATCATATTTAATACCAAATTTATTTTCATGAACACAGAGCCAGAATTCAAACATTATATTATCTTTATGCATTAGTATTACTTAAGGGCTTAAGGTTTTGAGTGTTACTTTGGATTTAATGTCCCACTGACAGTATTTCAGTCATTTGGAGACGATGTCTACTTGAGACAGATATAGTGCTGCCACAATGCAGTATCACGTTATAGACATTATCCTGTGACTGGGCCAACCAGTCCTGGAACTACCCTTACATGCTGAGTGCAAAGCAAGGGAGCTATACCAGTACCATTTTTTATGACTTTAGTATGTTGCAGCCGAGGTTCCAACCCACAACCTTCCACTCCTGCCTTATGGTTAACCAATATAGGCTTGCCCCAGTTTGACCATCCATCTCTTAAGTGGTTTTATCTGTATAAAAGAGGAGGACCAATGAAACAAATCGAACCCATTTATTTGCCATAATCCTGTGGACCAGATTAAATAATCATGACAAAATTACATAATTAGTACAATAATGCTGGTTATAAATATAAAAAACAGCAAAATAGCATCTTAAATGATTTACCTGGTCCATTGTCCCATATGTAGCCCCCTCCGCTAACATCTAGTGTTCCTGACACATGGAATGATTCACATGCCTGAGTCCCATCACTTAGGGGACCAGCATGCAGGGAGCCAGTTCTTAGAGTGCCAGATACGCTGATTCTTCGATACAGCAGTTGAGTTGCTTCTGTGCCTTGTGTGAGGTTTTCGGGCTCGTGTTGGTATGCATTATCTACTGTTCCCTGTACATCCATGTAGACACCTTTGAAGGTCGCAGGTCGGGCAAAGTCAACTTGACCAGATGTTAGAATGGAGAAAAAGACAAACTGGACATCAGCAGTTGTGTAGGAAAATAGTCTTCCTCCAACAGTTGTGTTCATGATTTCCCATTTCACATGCCCTGACTGCAAATAAGAACCAGTTTCCATGTAGAGTATATCTCCAGTGATGGAAGACTCTCCTGTCCATTGCGATCCTGTGGCAAGGGAATCCAAAACCATGACGCCCTTGCTGTTGATTGTCAGTTGAAGCTCGGTGTCTTTAGAGGACATGTTTATTGGGGTGAAGGATTCAAAGCGTCCATTTATTACAACATTGTCAACAGAGAAGTTACCGTCAGGCTGAAACAGAAAGCTTCCATTGACATAGATGTACAGGCTGTCCCAGCTGCCTTGATCAACTGCTCTGTTTTGCATTTTCCCTGCCAGAAATTTGCCATACATTTGAACTGTATGAACCCCAACACTAGAAGTTCCTTTCCAGTTCTTTGTCACCTGAGAGTCTGCATCCAGTGTGATGTTACCGCCATACTCTATGTGGATCAAATGAACTTTTTCAACTCCTCTTCCCTCCAGCGTCAAGGGACTGGTTGATGTGATCGAACCATTTGTATAAATTTCATGGACTTGGAAAGCATCGCAAGGAGTGAATGACCAACTTCCATTGGTGTTGACCTCGATCTTATCAATACCTGTATCAATTGTGGTGTTTCCACTTTCTAATGTCCCATCTACGGTCAGGTAGCGGACGCTTAAAACATTGCATGTCGCATTCGTTTGAACACCCCCTTGGTAAGATGGAAGGGATTCTGTATTGAGAAACAGCTTTCCATTTGGATAATGCACATGTAGATATTCTGTTCTCTGATCTGTGGTGTTGTATGCTTGGAAATGAACAAGATTTCTCACGCTCATCTGTCCTGCAATTGAAACAGTGTTGGCACGGATAGGTCCATCAGCAGTCATTGAGAAAAACCCATTATTCCCAACTGTGAGTTCGTCAACACCAGATCCAAAAGATACAACACCAGGGTCAAAGTGACTGTTAATCTTCACAATGCTACATTCAACTGTGAATGTGTCACTTGTCGATGGCCAAGAAATGATTCCTCCTTCTAGGATAAACTGGCTACACGGGGCAGTGAATGAAATGGGCTTGTCTAGATCGACATGTCCCCGTATGTCTATGTTCTCTCCTAGGTACAAACTGGATGATATTGGTTTCATTGTGATATGACCTGTAGATCCAACTGTAAAAGAATGCAAATCTAGGATGTCTACCTCTTCAGTTGTGAGTGCCCCGCTCACTGCTAAATTCCTTGTATCTATTGTAAAAGTAAAGCTGCTGTTGAGAATAATCATTTCGGTACCTTCTCGTATTTCAGTTTCATTGATTTGCAGAGTGGTCATCAAACTGGAGTCAATGGTGAGCTTGCCATGTTCTTTTAGAATCAACTTTTGATAAGTGTGGTTTGCAAATTCTAGACTTCCCAGGATGTAGACGGAGCTTGGTATTTCTACGTCAGGATCTGAAGCCATGACTAAATGTGAATTAGTATACACCTGGGCGTGGGCTGTTAGGTCTCCCAGAACTGTAAGAGTGGCAGTGTCTGTCACATGCATCATTGCTTGTCCGTAACCAATGACATTGGACACGGTGTTATCAGTTGCCATGACAACATGGGACCTGCTGTAAATAACAATATCATCCAGCTCTGGAGCGTTGTCAAGTAGGTAAGCAGCAGCCCCTGTCAGGAAATAAATGAGAAGATTTATATACAATTCAATATGATCAAAAGCAGTGATGATCACTGATAGACAGCAACATGGTCATGGTTATATATTTAGTTTATTACAGGAAATAAAAGTTATATTCATTATATTTAATAACATTGAACTATGCTCACCTTTGTAAACATACACACATCAAATTTTACTGACCTATGTAAACATTTACAATGTTCACCATCAAATTGTGCTGACATATTGATCACCATCAAATTGTGCTTACCTATGTAAACATCAACATTGGTCACCATCAACTTGTGCTGACTTATGTAAACATTGACATGGACATCGAATTGTCAGACTTGACACTTCCTTGACAGTTTTGGTAGTTTTACTTCACCCAGGAAATTTATCAAGTTTTGTTCACAATAAGTCAAAAGACTGATACACTTGGAAAAAAATCAAAAGGCCAGTGCAATTTTTTTTGCAGAAACGAGCTTGTAAATGTAACATTACCTAAGAGAAAAAGCCAGCTACTTGTAACCTACTTTGCCTTTGAGAAGTAGCCAGCTACTTGTAAAAAACCTGCAGAAACTTTTTGGGGAAGCCAGCTACAATTATTAGGACTTTCTGCCCTTTCGGCAGAAAGTCCTATTGGGTTTGTACTGTTTATTCTTCTTCTTATTATTATTATTATTCTTTTTTTCTTCCTAACTAAACGCTTATTTTTCTATGTTGCAATACTCCTAGGACGATGAAATTTTTATGACTTATTAGCCACGTCAGGAAATTTTGATTTCTATGATTTTCATATGCCTATGACGTCATATGACGTCACATTTGAAATATGCTACAAAAGTTTGTACGCGGTCTACAGCCATTGTTTGTGAACCGATTTTCATCAAATTTTCACAGATTGTGTATATTAAGTTGTAGTTGTGCATCCCGGTGTCCGTTTTTCAAAATTCGAAAAGTCCATGGTTCTATAGCGAATCCAAGATTCGAACCAAGGTCGGAAATTTTTAAATGCTTATAAAATCTGTCCTATTTAAGAAAGAAAGTTGATATTTAGTCAGTATATAGGTCTCTAGAAGTTTTAAAAATTTTGTGAAAATATTTCTCATATGACGTCACGTGACGTCATTATATGATAATGTATTTCTAATATTAACAAGAATATTTCTATATGTTGAAATTTTTAAAGACACATGTTCAAACGCTAAATTTTGATTTTATTTTTATATGCCTATGACGTCATATGACGTCACACTGGAAATATGCAACAAAAGTTTGTACGCGGTCTACAGCCATTGTTTATGAACCGATTTTCATCAAATTTTCACAGAATGTGTATATTAAGTTGTAGTTGTGCATCCCGGTGTCCGTTTTTCAAAATTCGAAAAGTCCAAGGTTCTATAGCGATTCCAAGATTCGAACCAAGGTCGTAAATTTTCAAATTCTTATAAAATCGGTCCTATTTGAGATAGAAAGATGATATTGGGTCAGTATATAGGTCTCTGGGAGTCTTAAACATTTTGTGAAAATAAATGTCATATGACGTCACGTGACGTCATTATATGATAATGAATTTCTAATTCTAACAAGATTATTTCTATATCTTGAAATTTATGAAGGGCAATGAAAAATTAATGCCGCATGCTTCAGATGCTGTAATTTCGATTTCAAAGATTTTCAGAAGCCTATGACGTCATATGACGTCACACTTGAAATATGCAACAAAAGTTTGTACGCGGTCCAGAGCCATTGTTTATGAACCGATTTTCATCAAATTTTCACAGAATGTGTATATTACGTTCTTATTGTGTATACCGGTGTCCGTTTTTCAAAATTCGAAAAGTCCAAGCATATATGGCGGATCCAAGATTCGAACCAATGACGTCAATATTTAAATGCTTATAAAAACTGTCCTATTTGAGATAGAAAGTTGAAATTTTGTCAGTTAGTAGGTCTCTGGGTGTCTTAACAATTATGTGAAAATAAACGTCATATGACGTCACGTGACGTCATTTGTTTATTATTATTATTCTTTTCTTCTTCCTAACTAAACGCTTATTTTAATATGTTGCAATAGTCCTAGGACGATGAAATGTTGATGGGTTATTAGGCACGTGAGGAAATTTTGATTTCACCCCTACTGCATATATGTAGCCATATCTCAATAAATATCGATTTTTGTAAATATATGTATGAATACGAATTATAGCTGAATAATTGATTTTTAAAATTGGTTTCGAATACAAAGTTATAAGCAAAAAAACTAAATGAAATGAACTAATTTTGCTGATAATATGCTTTTTCTTGAGGTTTAACAGTCAATATCTCAGAAACGACTGAAGATAAGTTTATACATTATGCATGTAAAATGTAGCATGTTTTAAGAGCTTTCTAACGGTACCAAGTTTATTGAAATTGGACTTCATATAAGAAAGTTACATGGAGAATAAGATATTTCATAATCATGCATCATAAAAATATGGAAAAGGTCACGCGCAGGGGTCACCAAGCTAAAATAGTTGCGCAACGACTTAAAAAAAAAAAAAAAAAAAAAAAAAAAAAAATCAAATTGCAATTGATGGGCTATATCTTGATTTTTTTTTTTTTTTGTTGTTGTTGTTGTTTTTTGTCGAATGTTGACTGTTTCCAAAATAAGCATTGAAGTTAATACATGTACAACGGCACAAGACAAAAATCCGTATTTGCAACACTATGTAGCTAGCGAGCAGTTTGCAAGCCTTGAAAAATTCACACGCAGCCCCACATTTTAGACCATCTAAAAACTGCATTGTTATGCTAACGATATTCATATTGCATCAGTTTGTAGGCTGGGATGTTACCTTTCAAAATATCACCATAGTTCGAAATTCCAGGAATTTATGGCAAAACTACGGAAGCCCAAACACGCCAAAATCGCTAAATACGATTAACTACGTTACAGGTGTCGAAAGGATATAGCACTATACAAATATTCAATACTTCTTCCTAATGAGGCTAAAATTAAACAAGGTTACAACTGAGCTGGAGTGATGAAATTCTATGTGTGATGAAAGTTAGAAACTTACATTTGAACACTGTTTCATTTTTCTTTCATGTCATATGACATAGTATAAATGTTGTATGTAAACTACATGTGCAAGATATGGGCGGACTTTTATTAAAATTCACAGAATGTGTTCTATTTGTGCTATTTTATATAGAAATAGAGGAGATAGAAAGTTGCAATTTGGACAGATTATCTATTATGTCATCTTCTATATATACTATATAAAGCAGATGTTGCAGAAAGTCCTATCATTCGTTTAAACGAATGACATCTAGTTATTCTTTTTTTCTTCCTAACTAAACGCTTATTTTTCTATGTTGCAATACTCCTAGGACGATGAAAATTTTATGACTTATTAGTCACGTGAGGAAATTTTGATTTCTATGATTTTCATATGCCTATGACGTCATATGACGTCACATTTGAAATATGCTACAAAAGTTTGTACGCGGTCTACAGCCATTGTTTGTGAACCGATTTTCATCAAATTTTCACAGATTGTCTATATTAAGTTCTAGATGTGCATCCCGGTGTCCGTTTTTCAAAATTCGAAAAGTCCATGGTTCTATAGCGAATCCAAGATTCGAACCAAGGTCGTAAATTTTTAAATGCTTATAAAATCTGTCCTATTTAAGATAGAAAGTTGATATTTAGTCAGTATATAGGTCTTTAGAAGTTTTAAATATTTTGTGAAAATAAATGTCATATGACGTCCCGTGACGTCATTATATGATAATGTATTTCTAATATTAACAAGAATATTTCTATATGTTGAAATTGTCGAAGGGCAATGAAAATTTAATGACACATGCTTCCAATGCTGAAATTTTGATTTCTGTGATTTTCATATGCCTATGACGTCATATGACGTCACATTTGAAATTGACTACGAAAGTTTGTACACGGTCCAGAGCCATTATTAATGGACCGATTTTCAGGAAATTTTCACAGAATGTGTATATTAAGTTCTAGTTGTGCATCCCGGTGTCCGTTTTTCAAAATTCGAAAAGCCCAAGGTTCTATAGCGATTCCAAGATTCGAACCAAGGTCGTAAATTTTTAAATGCTTATAAAATCAGTCCTATTTGAGATAGAATGTTGAAATTTTGTCAGTTAGTAGGTCTCTGGGTGTCTTAACAATTATGTGAATATAAACGTCATATGACGTCACGTGACGTAATTTTTTCATTATTATTATTCTTTTCTTCTTCCTAACTAAACGCTTATTTTGATATGTTGCAATAGTCCTAGGACGATGAAATTTTTATGGGTTATTAGTCACGTGATGAAATTTTGATTTCAATGATTGTCAGCACCCTATGACGTCACATGACGACACAGCTAAAAATAGTGAAAAATGGTGTTTGCGCTCTACAGCCGTCATTTATGGTCGGATTTTCTTCAAATTTTCACAGATGGTACATTTTGAAACTAAGGGGTGCACATCCTGTCAGCTAACCGAAATTCCGAAAGACCGAAGTTCTGTAACTGAATTAAGATTCGAACATAGGACCGAAAATTTCATTTTAGGATTTAAAGAGCTCCAGGATGAGAAAGAAAGTTGAAACTTACACAGTTTGCAGTTCTGCAGAATTTCTACATATAATTTGAGTCTTGACGTGATATGACGTCATGTGACGTCATAACCATACTTTTTATTTTTTATTTTAGGGCAATGATTTCGAAATAATGCCAGTTGTTCAGAATAATGAACATTTCAGTATTATGACAGTAAAATATGCTCTTTTGAACAAAAGCATCTGCAGCACCCTATGACGTCATATGACGTCAGAGCTAAAAATAGTGAAAAATGGTGTTCACGCTCTACAGCCGCCATTTATGGTCGGATTTTCTTCAAATTTTCACAGATGGTACATCTTAAAACTAAGGTGTGCATATCCTGTCAGCTAACCGAAATTCCGAAAGACCGAAGTTCTGTCGCTTAAATAAGATTCGAACATAGGACCGAAAATTCCATTTTAGGATTAAAGAGCTTCAGGATGAGATAGAAAGTTGAAACTTACACAGTTTGCAGTTCTGCAGAATTTCTTAATATATTTTGAGTCGTGACGTCAAATGTCGTCATGTGACGTCATAATCATACTTCTTAATTTTTATTTTAGGGCAATGATTTCGACATGATGCCAGTTGTTCAGAATAATGAACATTTCAGAGTTATGACAGTAAAGTATGCGCTTTTGAACAAAAGCATCTTCAGCACCCTATGACGTCATGTGACGTCACAGCTAAAAATAGTGAAAAATGGTTTTCGCGCTCTACAGCCGCCATTTATGGTCGGATTTTCTTCAAATTTTCACAGATGGTACACCTTGAAACTAAGGTGTGCATATCCTGCCAGCTAAACTTAATTCCGAAAAACCGAAGTTCTGTGGCTGAAGTAAGATTCGAACATAGGACCAAAAATTTCATTTTAGGATTGAAGAGCTTCAGGATGAGATAGGAAGTTGAAACTTACACAGTTTGCAGTTCTGCAGCATTTCTACAAATATTTTGAATCGTGACGTCATAGGACGTCATAAGCATACTTCTTAATTTTAATGTGGGGCAATGATTTCGACATGATGCTAGTTGTTCAGAATAATGAAAATTTCAGAGTTATTGCAATAAAGTATGCGCTTTTGAGCAACAGCATTTTCAGCACCCTATGACTTCACGTGACGTCAGAGCTAAAAATAGTGAAAAATGGTGTTCGCGCTCTACAGCCGCCATTTATGATCAGATTTTCTTCAAATTTTTACAGATGGTACATCTTGAAACTAAGGTGTGAATATTTTGTCACCTAACCTTAATTCCGAAAAACCGAAGTATTGTTGCTGAAGTATGATTCGAACATAGGACCAAAAATTTTAGGGTTAAAGAACTTCGGGATGAGATAGAAAGTTGAAACTTACACAGTTTGCAGTTCTGCATAATTTCTTAATATATTTTATGTCGAGACGTCATATGATGTCATAAGCATACTACTTCTACTATTATTCCTAAAAAAATTTTTATTCGCTTATTTTTCGCGGAATATAATGTCATTTGTTCAGCATGAACATGAAATACTACCAGAGGTGAGTCATTACATGAAACTTCTATCTCCTGCTTTTTGCATTAACACAGGTTGCAGAAAGTCCTATCATTCGTTTAGACGAATGACATCTAGTTTACTTTGCCTTTGCTACTCACTTTGCCATGAAAAAGTAGCCACGTTCTAGCAATTAATGTAGACTGCTACTAGAATCTAACTTTGCCTGGAGAAGTAGCAAACTTCTTGTAACCAATTTTGCCTTGATTTAAATGGAAAATGGAAACCCTTGCGTACAATCATACAGATTTTAAATATCAGGGGAAGTAACCACTACATGTGTTCGATGCAGGCTCTATTTCAAACTGAATTTCCTTGGCTTTTTGATTATATTAAATATATTTTTAAAGTTTATCATTTATTCTTAAAGTCAGCAGAAGTATCGGAAGATAAGGCCCTAAGCTAGTAGGTTCACATATGAATGTAGTGCATAGAACTTCCTTACTTCTAACACCTACTGATTTTTAACCCTTGCAATGATGTGTGCTCTTGTGACTGTCTGGGTAACCAGTGCAGACCAAGATCAGGCTGCACATCTGTGCAGTCGGATCATCTTCTGTACAGTTCACTGTTCAGTCAATAGATTTTTAAAAAGCAACCCCCAAAACACCTAATGGTACTGTCCAAAATACGGAAAGGACAAGTCCAATGTAGAAATGTTGCATGGTTAGGGATAAATAACCTCAGTACTTGACTGGACTGAGCAATGTATAATGACAATGACCTTCACAATGTTAACAGGAAACCTACAATTTGAATGTCTCTAAAATATGGTAAGTTGTAATACATTTGGAGTAAGGTAGTTTTTAAAGGACAAGTACTTTTCAGTTGTCAGTGACCAAAACACTATTGAAAGTAGTAATAATTTGATAAATCATTGTTGAATACACTTTACTACCTTAAAGTTTCACTGAAATGGAGATCAAAAGAATGAGTTGCTCATGGGTTTATGATAATGCTTTAAAGTTTTTTTTATCACAGACCAACATAATGAACAATTAAATCAGTTTTTTTAAAAGAAAAATATATATACGCGTACAAATCAATTCATTTTTTTCCTCGTGCTGAAGGCCCGCTTTACTTCAAAGAATGTTACATTATTTATTACATTACTAAGTCCACACATCTCGTTACATTTTGGTATTTCCAAGTGATAACAAAGAACTTTCAACATACAGATATACCACCAATAAATTACAATGAAAAACAAGCTTTTAAATGACCGAGATGCACAGTTTATAAAGACAATCTCGCTGAGGACTTGATCATGTTATAATTTACTGCCCATTAATTTGAGAAAATGTTTATAGCAATATTTTTTAACTCTTCATTAGCGTATCAAGAAAGCTGACACACAAATACAAGTCTTTCATCTAAGCTTTTAAATGTCCTACGAAGTAAACTGTGTCACTACGATATCTCCGCGCAGGACTCTTACATGCAATAATTTACTGCTTATATGAAAATATTTACAAAGGACTGGATTGTTAACAGATGATGTTCACAAACAATACGTTGTATATCTTTAAATCTGAGATCCTCAGAAGTTGTTAACCTTACTGCTCTCTCTTAGAGAAAATTTATATAACCCATATAAACACTTGTGTTGGACTAATTAATCATGTAGGGCCACAAAAACCACACTGATTAATCGTCGACGATGATTTGTTTTTTATGCATTTTCTGAATTTAAAATGTTTGACTATAGTTTTTACACTGTCTATCACTGCGTTTTGGTCTACGTTGCTACAGTATCATTTTGACTTACAAACCATAAAACTGATTAAATATTTCAAATAATAATAAAGACATAATTTACATTTTATTTTAATGTTTTGATATTTATAAGTTACACAAGCTTTGAATTCTTAATATAGCCTGTATCTGAAATAACAGTTTGCAAGTATTATAATGATTAAAGTCACTGATAAATCTATTAATCCTTTCCCTCATATAGATTCATTTTGACGCACTCAATAGGTACCACATAAAGCCTGATCTGCAGAAAGCCAAACTCAAACCTTACCAAATTTAATTGTAAAATCCTCATTACCAGACCACTGAGGAGCAGCGAACAGCATAAAACCTGATCCGCCTGTGAGTTACTCGCAGGCTGATCTGGTTTTATGCTGTTCGCATAGGTCTTTTCATGGTATCCTCTATGAGGGAAAGGGTTAATTCTCTTCTCTAATGTTTTTAACAATTCCTTACTGTAGGAAGAGTAATGACAGATAAAACGACCATATACTATCAAATTTTTAACTGATCGAGATACGCTTAAGAGTCACAAAGACTATTCAACAAGCTGTAATTAATTGCCTATAAATTAGTGACATTATTTAAAGAGAACTTGATGCTTTTTTTGTCTTAAAAGCTGAATGATCCAGACGATGTATTATATATTCACTGATAACTTTACTGGGGCTCTCTCAGAGAAAAATGAATACAATACTTATCACTAGTTACTTTAAGAAAGACGTGTTTCCACAATATCCAGTGTATCTTCAGACTGTACAAAGGAAGGTAACACATTAGGTATTGGCATTCTATCAAGATTCTCTTTGATAAGTTTTTTTTCTTCCCGTTGCTAATTTCTAATAAATATATTCAGGTCATGTCTGCTTTCTTTATGGTTAAGCATTTTTTTTTGCTTTAAAAATATGTGTTTCCTCAAGATATCTTAACATTTTCTTACTGTTCAAAGGAAAATGACATAACGTACTGGCATACAAAGTTTCTCTTTGGTAAGAAATAATTTCACTCCGTTGCCAATTGTTTTGAGAAAGAAAATCGATTTTAATTATGCCCCATTTTCTTAAGGGTTTAACATTTTAGCAAATGTTTAAGTATCATTTTACTTAAAACAATCGTTGAAGTCTCTCTAATACCAGGCAACCCGAGTGATAAGGAAGTCAGGTTGCTGCACTGTAACTGACATACTGACTTAAACTTGTATAGGGAGCACCATTCACTAGCCATACTAAATGTGAAATGTGAAGAAAAACTGTAAATCTAAAATCCATCTACCAATAAAGGTTGAAACTAGTTATAACTTCAGTCTGATATGTGATGCGAGCTACTAAGTCAGTTACTAAATTAGAGCTCTACTGTCATTTACGAGATTACATTTACTCAGCTACTAATTCAGGCACTTTCTTGTAATTCAAATTAATTCAGTTCCTATTCAGCAACTACCGGTAAAATACAGTATATGTCCCCAGATTTTGATCCTTAGATATCATATCGGTAAGAATCGAAAGTATAATAGGGATCATAGCTACTTCTCTCTTATTATTTCAATAAAACTAAAATAAAAAAGATTGATCAATTTGTAAATATTTATTTTTGATAATTAAATAGAATCATCAATTTAAATAGATAGATGGACAGACAAAGAAAGAATGATGAATAGAAAGATGGACAGATGGATGGATGGAACTAGATGTATTTCTATATACCTATAATGTTCATGTCTTATACTTTGTATAGTCTGAACTCATTCCATTAAATATACTTTGTGATTTGTAAATAGATCTATGTCAGATCATGAATATTTTATCAAAAGCTGAATGACCCAGACGATGTCATATATTCACTGATAATTTTACTGGGACCTCTCAGAGAAAATGAATACCAAGGCCATTATCACTTAGTCTGGTTACTTTAAGAAAGGTGTGTTTCCTCAATATATCTTAACATTTCCTTACTGTACGACCGAAGGTGACATTTAAGATACTGGCATACAATCAAAGTTTCTCTTTGGTAAAAAAATAATTTCTCTCCGTTGCCATTTTTTTAAAGAAAATGTCGATTTAAATCATGTTCGTTCTTCTTCTTAGTCAAACATTTTATCATTTTACTTAAAAACTATCTGAAGTCTCTCAAACCAGGCAACCAGAGTGATAAAGGGGTCACTGTAACTACACTGTAACTGACAAGCTGACTTTTAACTTTTATTCACTAGCCCACTATCAGTTTCTTCCGTTACTCTCCATATTGCAATAACAATCCTGTACCATTTAGAAGATGCCTAACAAAGAAAAAGCCATACTTAACATTTTTCCGTCACTATATTAATCGTGCTATTGTATGCTAAATTTCAACACCATTCTTCCAAAACTGTGGAAGCAGTTTGTGCCATTATCCAATATGAGAGTCAGAAAAAACAACAACACAAAAACACCGGAATACTATAAAAGGTTTTATATACAGCAGAACGCCCGCCTCCGGCAGATCGATCTGGGCGGCCCTTTTAAAAGGTTGTTTGCAAGAGCATGACTTTTGTTCTAGACATACCTTGCTGGCGCACATCCAAGATGCTGCAGTCTGCGTCGACATACTTTACGAACGGATTTTTCCCTGCGTTGTCAATGACAACTTTGCCTTCTCCAAGATCTTTGTTCCAGAAGTAAACGGTACCCGGCCCACCAGACCCACCTGTAAAGCAAACACTCTTGTCATGATGGAATTCGGAACTCTTTATATCACTGTAAACATGTCCACTGCGCTATTTCGGAAGTCACCCCAAATCACAGGGTGTCGAGCCCCTGTGCCTTAAATTTGCGCTCAATCAGGAGGCTCAGAAAATTCAAATTTATCAGTGATTTATTTCAATAGAACACCTTTCTGTTTTCTATCTTAACATGTTCAAAATAGATCGATCTATTTGACAAAATCAACTGTTTTACAAATTAAGGGGACTTCTTTCTTTATTAAGTTTTTTCGCCAGACAAGAAAAGCCTACGTTCACTATATGCTCGCTTCTGTCTGTTATTATCTGCATAAATGTCCTCATAAACGCTATCCTAAACATATTGCTGCAACGGACATAAATAGCGACTGCTGATTTAATCCGTTTCACTTCATGACATCAAGCCAGCAAAACGTTTTTTCAGCAGTCGATGACTAAATTTCGACCATTGCAAACGCAACATATTGGGTTACGTTACAGTCCCTGGTAAAATCGCAATGGAACCAATGAAATGGCTTAATTTGACACACTAA
>CM037786.1:26724974-26774974 GCA_021229015.1 Solen grandis
GCTTCACAGCCACATACACATCTTTCTTCCCTATTGTGAGTAATCAGTACTGTGACATTATCCCCCTTCATTTTAGAATTTGTCCCTGAATTCTAGGAGTTATAGGGTAATTATAACCATGTGTAGGCATAATTAGACAGACCTGCCACTTATGTTACAGTCAAACATTGGGCGCCTTATATATTTATCCCCTATTGTGAGTAATATGCAGTATGTGAATCCAGTATCTCTGGAATCTCTTTCTAATTTATGAATTAAATTATGAATATGCAACTAATTATCTTCATTTTTCGACTTTTTTTTAGCTTGCAATACATAGAAAATGGGAGTGGCTGCGAAAAACCTGGTTAATTGGACACTGACAATACATAAGTGCTTAAGAAAGGCCAAGGGCAGCTACATAAGTGTTTCAGAAAGGTCAGGGGCAGCTTTTATCCAGTTTTCAAGCCAAAATTCAGCATTCTGTTCACCTCAGCAGCAGTTAACACCTCAAACAACCAATTGACCATTTCATCAGGGGTTTGGCAATACATTTATGTGGTATACTTTGTGACAAAACTGACAAATCCGTGACTGGTGGGAAATCTGATGCATATGTTTACTACCCAACTGAACACTGTGTGGAATGTTATACCAACATGAAGAAAGACTTGGTGACAGTCAGAGAGGACTTCTTGACTTAAAGAACGTCTGATTTCAGAGCGAAATGGTCTGTATATATGTGCATGTCGGCCAATGAACGGATGCACAACAATCACTGACAAACCTGTTATACTATATTTTCTCTTTTTCTTTTAGTTTTATTTTGATGATTTGTTGTGTTTCAATTTTACCCTCATAAAAAAATGACATTGCTTGCATTTCACAACATTTCAACTCAGATTTCTATTAACTTAAAGTTCAGAAGGTCTAAAACTCCCTTATTTATTGATCTAGTGATTAAAAAGTTTCTCATGAATGTTCTTATAGCAAATGGTATTTAATCTCATGCTCTGAAATGTAAGAAGAAACTCTGAAAAAAAAGTTTTGAACTTATAGATTTGTTTATTGAGGAGAAAATATGGCAGACTGTCATTCAAGATTGTCAGTCATCCTTTCTAAAGTGTAAGCACATCAGTTTGTTTCCAATTTAATTTCAATCAATCAATGAATAACTTTAACGATGTATCCTGATCATAACCATTCTTAGTTCAACATAGCACATCAAGCTGAAGGTGAGCTATTCTGATCACCTTGTGTCTCATCTTCTGATGGCAACAATTTGCTTTAAAAGATATATCTTCTGAAACTACTTGTCAGATGCCCATTTGTCGGTTGCAGTGGAAACCAACAAAATTTGATTTTGAAAAGCTGTTCCCTGAAACAAAGAGCCAGAATAATTCAATTTCATCAGTTACAAATTGCCACCTCATGACTATCTACTGTCAAAATTAAGTTGTCCCTTAAATTTCTTCCCTTCTGAAACCATTGTCAACAATGTCAAAAGAAATGTTAAGGTTTTGTTTAATGTTGCCATTATCTGCACTATTACTAAACTGATGTCCCGCAAACTTCAGACATGTGTTTATTATCATCAGACCAACCAGTAGAAACAGAACTTTTCCAAATATTTTGCATATTATGGCCCTTTTTGGACTTTGAAAAATGTTAAACTTTTGTTTAACATTGCTATTTCTCCAGTTTTACTTGATAGATGTCCCCCAAACTCGAGATCAACAAGAAGAATAAGGAACTGCAAATCTTCCATTTTTTTATATCTGTAACCCTTTTTGGACTTAGAAAAAACATTAAAGTTTTGTTTAATAATGCTTTTATCTCCACTTTAACTCAATGGATGTCTTTCAAACTTCACACATGCATCACATGCATCATCATCACACCATCATCATCATCACACCAACTAGTAGAAATAGGGACAGTAACTTTTACAAATACTTTTTTTGCAAATTTATAGCACTTTTTTAAAGTTTTATTTAAAGTTTTATTTTACATTGCTGTTATCTTCACTTTCACTCAATGGATGTCTCTCAAAATTCACACATGTGTTTATCAACATCAGACCAACCAGTAGAAACAGGAATGTATGTCCAAGTAGTTACAGGAACAGTAACTCTTAAATATTTTTACATATTGTTGGGCCTTTTTGTACTTAAAATGTTAAAATTTGTTTAACATTACTTTTTTCTCCAACTTCTTTCCATGGATGCCCCTTATAGCCCACGCATGAAATTGCATGCCTGTGTTGGAGGTCAGACTGTCATGAATTATAAAACAGTTATGCCTTTTTTTTTTTCTTTTTTTTTTTTAAAGAATCTTGGTTAAAGTTTTCACACCACCTCATTTTTTCACTTAACCCTTTGAGGTATTGAAACTTTAAATACCTGTTTATGACCATGACCTCTATTTGTACATGTCAAGAGTACATAACTCTGTTCTTTTAAATTATGCCCCTTTCTGACTTGATTAATCTTTTTATACTAACTTTTCCTGAATTCTTTGAGATTTTGCTTTAAAACTTAAAACACATATTTATTGTTCATGTGTATATTTTGATAATACTGAGATTCTTATTTTGCCTTTAACTGCAATATTTTTATTGACAAGCATTCAAATAGTCGAGAGCGTTGTCTTACAGACAGCTCTTGTTGAAGAATGTTTTAGTTCAGTAAATCAATATATTTTCTCATAATTTTAATTTGTAATATTTTATTTCAAATATTCCCTATTCTAAAAAAAAATATTTTTAAATGTGATACTAAAATAGTATATTATACATTGTATATCTGAAGCATCTTGAAAACAAATTTTCTATGAATCTTAAAAATTTTAATTTTAAAATTTTAAAACCTTCCAATCACCAACCATTTTTAAACTAACTTTGTAGTGCCAATAAGTAACACTTATCAGTCAGAGACTTTTAAGTAGTCCAGTAACTTAACCAGTAGAACAATCACCCTTTAGGGTCCCAGGCTGAAGTCTTGGTCTGGCTGCACTTTTTTCTCTCTTAGTTATTTTGCACCAAACAAGTGATCATTATAGTATCTCCAATGTATATACTGCCTTTTTTGTTTATCAGGATCACTATCAATTTGATCTCTGTTATTCTGCAACAAATTCCAAATTTGCAGGGAATATGTAATCGTTATCGGTGGGAGACTTTTGTAAGTGGTCTCGGGTTACAGTCCTGGTCTGGCTGCACATTTTTCACACTTTCGTGCATTGAAATTGTGTGTGTCCTCTAAATATGTATATTAGGCCTTTGTTTTCATATTTAAACATATTGTGTGTCTTTCTTCATTTTAAGATCAACTTCAAGTCTTGGAACTTGTTTTTTATTTATTCAATTAAATAAATATACTTATGTAAACAAGTTCACATCTCAATAAAAGTTATGTTAAAAAAAAACAATTTGTTTTCCTGTTTACCCACATAAATTTTATTATCAGACATTTTTTTCTTTGTCGCCGTGCTTATTTCAATGTGCTGCCTCAGGCAGCACTTTTGTACTTGTTCTCTATTGTTTTAACTATGCTTCAAATTATGTTAGGTTCTTAAGGCCACCAGACACACCTGTACAGCATTATGATATAAATACCATATTGATACCATTGAAAATATTATTTACACTTTGTAATTTACTTTATTTCAGAGTGTGTATGTTTCCTGCAATAAAAGTATGAACTGTAATACTGTCTTCTGGCATCAGGATTGCTTGCAAGGACCCTCAGACCCCCAGTATTTCATAAGAAAAAAACAACAAAAAAAACAACAAAAAAAAAAAACAACAACAACTTGATATTTAATATACTTGCTACACTTATGAATGTCTTTAAATTGGCACCATTGTTTCTGACATTTAAATCATTGGAATCATAGGTAGCCAGCACGTGTATTTTATCGTTTAGACATATACACATGTACACTGACAAGGTCTCCGAGTCCAAATATGGAAAATCTGCACAGGAGTTAAAATGAGGGCTTTTTATAGACAACATATTCTGAAAAATCAATAAAACTAAAGGCTATCATATAGCTAATAAATGCCTCTACCAATAAACATTTACCTTGGAAGAATCCGTTCAAGCATCTCCCCACATATTACACTAAACTGTGACCAAAGTCGTCTATTACCCGTTTTTTCACTACTGAAACAGGTCATGCATTAGTTTCCCTGATATCTGGAGGATGCGGGTCACAGTTTAAAATTTGCTCACGGGATTAGTTAAAATATATCTCTAATGATTTGTGCAATTAAGCATACAGTCAAAATATAAGATTGATTATTTGCATACCGTTCTTTAAAGATGAGGCATATATTATAACAATAGCAAATATTGCATTTAGAAATACGTAAGTAAGATTTGATACATAGACCGGTGTAACGAAGCAAATATTTGCAGCTTTAAAATTTGAAATAATTCTAAGACGCAGATAATCAGTGTGGGGGAGCAATTTCTTTCAACATCACTTTTTTGAAACTCAAATGCGAACGTACACACCGGAATGGTAAGTTTTCTCATATTTCAACAATATTATCACGCTCCTGATTTTAAGACCTAGCCTACCGACCGCACCAGTTAATAAGCATTGTCTCTCGGCACCTTTTAGTTTTTGAGAACATTCAAATAATATTTTGGCATGTTAACCTACACATTTCAGACTAAATTCTTATAAAATCAACCCACAGTACCATGCCTATACGTTACAACAGTTTTGAATAGGTCTTGTGTCAAATGCGCTTTTACTATTCCTAGAGAATTTCTAATGCAGGGATTTACACACAAAAAAAACAACCCCACATCGAAACCGACAGAAGTGTAAGGATGTCAACGTACACACTAGAAGAGGAATATGTCAAGTAACACCTCGTATACTGACATATTTACTGACAAACTTTTCTCGATGGGAAGAAAATATCTATAGTTTTCTATAGGAGGTCAACTGTTAGCGTTCGTCTTTTCTTGATAGATAAGATAAACGTTATGGCTGAGGCCAATTTTCTTTTTATTTTAGTTAAATGATTCATTGTTTTCATGGCAATATGTAGTGCTCTCTATCTCTCGTTCTCTCATTTTCTTCCATTCTCCTTTTTTAATCTCTTTCTCATTCTCGTTCACTCTCTCTGAAAAAAGTCATTTACCTAAGTACAATCTATTTTAAGCAGTGACCTTGCCTTGCCGGTTAGTTTTCATCATGCAGACAAATGTGCAATCTGACTAAAGTACACGATCTTCCATCGTAGCGTTGGTGTTGGTAATATTATATCAACTCACTACATAGAAAAGGTGTATTTTAGTTAGATTGGACAAATATGTTCATATTATGTCTACATTATAAGAACCTTTTAAAACAAAGAAAAACAACAATTTTGTATTTTTACAAACAAATGAAGGGAAAGTAAGTGGCGCCGTTTGTTTCTTTTTTCTTTTTTCTTTTACTCTTGAAATGAAGTTCATCAGACTTCGCGAAAGGTGTCAGACCAGCAGACATGTCTAAAAGATTTCATCTCGGTCAGATAAAAAAATTCTTTCTTTTCAGACCAGATGACTGGCAGCAATTTTTCAGCGAACTCAAACGCTAAATAAGGGGGAAACAACTTTCCTTGCTATTCTTGCTTTTAAAGAACTTATCTTGCTTGATTCTTGTAATTTAAATGTTAATTGGCTAAAACTATGTATCAATAAAGTTCAATTAAATATACCTTAAGAAAGACAAAAACTAGATATTTTGCATATTTTGAATTTCTCATTTGTTTTTCGGTCTGACAGATTTTATTTCAGTCTGACAAAATTTTCATACTTGTCAGATCGAATGCCTGACAGATGTTTTTGCCTTTCGCGATGTCTGCAGTTCATTAGAGTTCATCTCTTCACTGTTTTACTTAGAACCTAAATTTGCTTTTGTTTACTCTTAAGCAGACGGGGGATAGCTCTTTAATTTCTTCCTTGTAAATTGGAATGATTATCTCCTCTTGATGATCAGATGTCTTTTTCTGTAGTCTGCTCTCATGCTATTTGTTGTTGTTGTATACATTAGCTGCCAAGTCAGCAATGTCCATAATTCTGGACAGCGTTTCCTACTCTTTTATCTGCTCTCTGCCAAAGGTACCCGGTGCGTTGCTGCTCATTAAACAAACAAAAAACAACAACAAACAAACAAACAACACAACAACAACAACAACAACAACAACAACAAAAAAAACAACAACAACAAAATAACAAATAAAATCATTGACCTTAAATGTAATAAGAAGGTAGGTAACTTCTTCCACTGAAAAGGTACATCATGTTGTTTCAAATGCCGTAACTCCTTTGAACGTTGGTGGATTTTCATAAAATTAGTCTTATTTTGCGTGGAAGGGACAATAAGGTACAACCCCTTGCCAAAGGAATCGCGCTACAACAGTTCGCGAAGTCGAAAACGCGTTTGGTCGGATAAGATCTCGCCAATCTCTCCCGTGTAAAACTAAAGAAACACTAAAGCTACAATATCAGCACTGAGTTGTATGGACAGATACTGAAAAAAGAAACAAATAAACCAAAAATGAATACTTGTTATTTCATTTTTCATCTTATGCAGTCTTTATTCTGCCTTTTTAAAAATTCATCCGACTCGACCTTGACCGATGATCAGCTACGTTTAAACTGCGGATTCTCAACAGTTTCTATCGAGCGTCTCGGTGACATTGCTGATATAGTTTTGTTTTCGATTTAGTCACAAAATCTTCTCAATACAATGAATTTCAAGCCAGGACAAGTGTTAATTTCAGGTATATTTGTTTCTTTCACCAGTATTTGTTCATACAATTAAACATTGATATTATGGCTTTTGTTTTTCTATAATTTTACAGGGAGAAATTCTGTCAGTCAGATCTCTTCCGACCAAATGTGTTTTTGAATTCGCGAACATTTTAAAAGTGATTCCTTTGGCATGGGGATGTGTTATGTCCCCGAATGTCTTTATTTATCCCTTCTACACAAAATAAGACCAATTTTATGAAAATCTGTCAATAATCAAAGGAGTTACGGCAATTGAAACGACATCAATGGAAAAAGTTCTTATTATATATAATGTGGTTGATTTTTTTAATGCGGCAGTTTTTCGGTCAAATAAACGTACCGGATACCTTTGCTCTCTGCATGCTGCTCTTAGCTGGAGGTCGGATGTCCATTTTAGCTAGTACATATCGGCATTTAGGCTTCATGTGACCCTACTGTAAACTGTTTAATTTGGTTAAACACCTGTTTCTATGACGAATGCATATTCAATGGCGCTGTACATTGTATGCATAAAATATAAAATCCATAAGACATATACAACACATGTTATTTACATGATAAAAAAAAAATATATATATATTAACTATGCAGATAAAAATAACTGGAAACAATTATATAGTACAAACGATTAAATATCATGTATTAAATCTCTAAAATGACATTAACTGTTGTATAACATATTTTAAACATGTATTAAAAAAAAATATATACTATACTATCTAAATAATAAAATATGGTATTTATTCCAGTATAAAGTCAATATAAATTATGAAAAGTACCGCAGTTAAAACAGTTTGTAAAAGTCTTAAAATAGTGGGTTTTCTACAGTTTCTTAAACATGTCCAAGGATGTCGACTGTCTGATGGATAATGGAAGTTTATTCCAAAGACTTGGACCTACAGTACTAAAACTTCTGTCATAACATGTTTTTTGTTAAATGGAACGACATATAACAATTCTACAGTGTCTGAGGATCGTAATCCCACTCTTTTTGGAGTTTGTTTGGTTAAAAGTTCACTGAGATAAAATGGAGCATTACCCACAGAGCAGTAATACATAAAGCAAAGAATTTTGAAATGTATGCGGGCTTTGATTGGTAACCAGTGGATATCAAACAGGGCTTTCTTAGAACTTTCATATTTTCCACGTAGTAAGACCAGATTGGCACACATATTCTGGATACGTTGCATTTTATGTAAGTCAGCATTTGCAGTTCCAAACAATATGGCATTGCAATAATCCAGATGTGACATAACTAAAGAAAGAAGTAGAATTTTAGTAGCATCTTCGGTAAGATATTTACGAATATTGTTGACTCGAAAATAATTCAACATGGCAGTTCTACACTGTTTGGCTCATTATGCGTCTGAACAAAATGGTACAGTTTCTTAATATTAACAGTGTAATGTGAACTGAGATGTAGTTTGCGCATTTCAGGGCAATATCCCAGCAGATGTCTTTTTTCTACTTTCCACCACTAAATTAAGATGGTTACAGGTGACTGATTCTCGGTTATCACCATTTCACTTGATTATCACCACTGTTCACAGCCTGTTTAATACTTACCAGTGAATATTCAGTAAAAGCCATCCAGTTTGAACAAAACACAAATAACATGTACTCATCTACAAATAGCTTTGCTATTCAGACTGAAGTAATGCTGGTCACAATCAAAGATATGCCCAGATAACTTTGCTTTTCTTCTCCCTCTTGCTTCTAGCCCTGTTACTTGACGTTGAATCTGACCAACTTAAACAAATCCCCTCAAAAAGCTAGGACATACAATTGCAATATCTTGGTAGCTGGAGATCTGAACTTGCCAAAGATGGACTGGGACAACTTATGTCCCTATCCTTACTGTAAACAATACTAAACATTCCTTCTTCTATAGAAATATTCAATAAAGTCAATCTTACTCAAACAGTCAATATACTGTGACGATGCGTCCTCACGGGTATAAGTTCAATCTCTGAGTTAGGGAGCCGACTCTTTGGCTCAGTGGTAAGAGCATTGGGCTATCACGCCGGCGGACCGGGTTCGAATCCGGGCCGGGCCGTGTTTGTTTCAATACCAACCCGTGAGTCCAACATCTTTGATCTTTTCCTTACAACTATTCCAACTCTTGTCCAACGAGTCAGTATTCTCCCAGGTGATCACGATATTGTCAAAGTCCAAGTTACTTTTTTACTCAAAACCTCTTCCAAAAAAAAAAAAAAGTTCACCAGCTTATTTAAGACGATCCAAGTCACTTGAGTTTACCTGATTTCTTCCAGCAGCAACCAGATTCAAGTTTCAGATACAAAGGATCCATAAGTTGGTAGATCATCTGGGAGCTTCAATTTTTAAGGGATCGAAAATGCTTACTCAATTATGGTACAATACCTAGTGGTTATCATTGGTGTAAAACAAGAATTAATTATGAACATTAGTTCCAGAAGAGATTTTTTTTTAAATTTTCTATATAGAGTATATAAGGAAACTATATGAACCCTTACGGGTCTCTTTTCCCAGGGGATCACCTTTGTTGTAGCAATTATGTTAGACAGTCATGAGGTGACCACTTGTGCCAAATGGAATTAAATTCTGACATTTTGATTTTCTAAATACATTATATAAGGGAATTAGGCAACACCTTAGAGAGATAATGCTTTTCAAAAGCATCGTTAATCTGGTGAACCTGCTGATTGAAAGAAATATTCCAGAACTTGAAACATTTGTTCAGGAAGTTAGCCAAACTTTCCTATGAATCATACCTCTAAGACAGTAATAATGTAGCCTATGGCGATCAAACATAAAAACCTAATTAAAAGATGTTTACACTTCTCAAGCATTCCAAACAATGCTAAGTTTCTGCCGTTTCCCTGCGTCACACAATTCTGTCTATCAAGATGACACTGTTAAAGCTTCTATTCTAAATGCTGCTTACTCGAATTTGTACCCTCTGCGAAATATCTTAGTGTTGACATTTCCTCTGACCTGTCGTGGGACACACACATCAAACACATCTCTCAAGAAGGAAATAGATCACTTGGCTTTCTGATAAGAAACATTAAGATGTATTTTGAAGCTCTCAAAAACACGTTATAGAACACCTGTCCGACTTCAAGGTGACTCTACATTCTGGTGCCTATTAACTGATGCTCATATCTCACAGCTTGAATCTGTCCAGCTTAAGCCGCCAGTTAGGTCAAGCATGGCTATGGTAAAACATCTAGTGTCACAAATGATGCAGTCCCTAAAGTAACAAGTGGCATAGTCAAGATCAACGATCAAAATGATAGCAGACACTCCCTTATGTTGAAAATCACTCACAACCTCATATATATTCTAATACCTGACCACCTCATCCCACTGACGAGACAATTAAGACATTACTGCTCTGCTTCCTCAGATATTTACAAATTCTCCTTCCTTCCGCAATCTGTCCTTCACTAGAAATAACTGGCTGTTGCTTGTATGACTCCAGAGCAATTCAATCAGGCAGTTTGCCGCATAGAAAAGTGACAAGCTCTTTTTTTTTTAACCTAATACCTACATGCACTCTTTTACTCTCAAATTTCTTTTGTTTTTAGCTCACCTGAGCACAACGTGCTCATGTCGAGCTATTGTGATCACCTTTTGTCTGGCGTCCGTCGTCCGTGCGTGCGTCCGTCCGTCCGTGCGTCCGGCGTTAACAATTTTCTTTAAACAACATCTCCCCCTTAACCACTGGGCCAATTTTGATGAAACTTTACAGGAATGTTCCTTGTGTGATGCCCTTTCAAAATTGTTCAAATTATTTTATTCCATGCAGAAATCTGGTTGCCATGGCAACAGAAAGAAGAATCAAAGAAAACTTTGAAAATCTTCTCGTCAAAAACTACTGACCAGATTTCAAAGTTAATTGGCACAGATGTTCCTTGGGTCATTCTCTACCAAGATTGATCCTTTGAAAAACATGGCCGCCAGGGGCGGATCCTGTTTTCCTTATATGTATATAGTAAAACTGCAAAAATATTCTTCTCCAAAAGTACTGGCTGGATTTCAAAGTTATTTAGCACAGATGTTCCTTAGGTCACTCTCTACCAAGATTGTTCAAATTATTTTGATATTTTGAAAAATGGGGCTGCAATGGTGCGGAGCCCGTTTTCCATATATGTATTTAGTAAAACCTTAAAAAATCTTCTCCTCCAAAGGTACTGACTGGATTTCAAAGATATTTGGCATAGATGCTCCTTTTGTCACTCTCTACCAAGATTGTTCAAATTATTTTATTCCATGCAGAAATCTGGTTGCCATGGCAACAGAAAGAAAAAAAAAATGAAAATCTTCTCCTCAAAAACTACTGACCAGATTTCAAAGTTTATTGGCACAGATGTTCCTTGGGTAACTCTCTACCAAGATTGTTCATATTATTTTGATACGTTGAAAAACATGGCCGCCAGGGGGCGGAGCCTGTTTTCCTTATATGTATATAGTAAAAACTGCAAAAATATTCTTCTCCAAAAGTACTGGCTAGATTTCAAAGTCTTTTGGCACAGATGTACATTGGGTTACTCTCTACCAAGATTGTTCAAATTATTTTGATTCGTTGAAAACCATGGCCGCAAGGGGGCGGACGTAATCATTATATGAATATATTACAAATTTGAAAAATCTTCTTGGCCAAAAGAACTGGCTTGATTTCAAAGTCTTTTGGCACAGATGTACCTTGGGTAACTCTCTACCAAGATTGTTCAAATTATTTTGATTCGTTGAAAACCATGGCCGCAAGGGGGCAGAGCCTGTTTTCCTAATATTTATATAGCATAAATTTGAAAAATCTTCATGGCCTAAAGTATTCATATAATGGTTTAGTATATATTATGCATCAGTATTATATTTTTTAAGGTCTTCCCTTCCTAATAGCCATATTCCATATCTTGCCACTGGATGGTCATATTTCTATGAAATTCTGTCACTTTGAAGACATTAAAAATAAAAATATTTCACCATGAGTTTTTTGTTCAAGTTTTATCTAAACTGGGGGAGATAATCTGCATATAAGTTAACATTGAAGCCCATGGAAAATATGTATTTTCTATGAATATGAAAAACTGAATTTGATTTATGAGAAAAACTCATGGTAGAAATTTTTTTTTTTTTTTTTTTTTTTGGAACAAAATAAATAAGGGGTGGTAATAAAAGAACTTCTGTCACTTATCATAACATGTCAATTTGCCCCTAAGATTACCATTGTTTGACACTTTAAAAGCATGTGTATTGTTAAGTTATATGCATGGCTTTAATGAAATTGATCGCTATTAGAATGGGAAGACCTTTAAAGAATTGTACTAACTGACTAAGACCACAGTTACTTGGCCTTGGTTATCCTATACCGGAAGAGAGAAAGAGAGAGGAAGAGAGAGAGATAAGTGTAGTTTCTGGACTGATTTGCGTGATGTGACAGGTGCACGTCGTATCATGCCATTTGTCTAAGGCGTGGTATCGCAATAAGATATCATTATTTCTGTCTCATATTGATTGAAGTCCCCGTATGACTAAACTATCTATTCAACCGAAAGAAGAACGCAACCGCTTGCAAAAAGGACTTGATCGGTACAAACAGAGCACTATTCATCTTTTGTAGACGAACTCACCATATGATTAAATTTCTGTTAATGGGACGTTGTTTCTTAATCGAGGACCGTCGGTACATGTAAGTTAAACATCAATAATGATGATGATGATGATGATGATGATAGAAATAATGATAATGATAATAACAACTTTTACCAATTTTGTTTCAAAATTATCTACTGGGCAAGCCAAGATACTTATTGTATGCTTGTTATGTAGTAGATAAATAAGACAAACTAAAATGGACTCTAAGCATTTTATTTTGCAAATACATATAAATTCTTGAATATAAATAAACACCGACAAATAATTAAATCACAATATAAATACATATTGTGATTTAATTATTTGTCGGTGTTTATTTATATTTATATATATATATATTTATAACCTGTTTGAAATTGCTAAACTTTCATGCGATTCTTATTGTAAAAATATTAATTAATTTATTTAATTTAATTATTGAATTTAATAATGCAGATAAATTCAGTTGTGATCTGTCCTGTTTTTCCCAAAGTCTTCAAACTGAGATTGTCCTCAATTCAAACTTTTGTATTACCTAATGAGGGGAAATAAGTTTTGGGGTATTGGTGTTTAATTACCGTCGCTGCGATAGTATTTCAATCATATAGCGACGTCCAGCTAATTAAAGGTGGAGGAAGACCCCGGGTACACAAAGGTACCCGGGTAGAACCACCGACCTACCGCAAGCCAGCTGGAAGGCTTCCTCACATGAAAAATCCGAAGTCCCTACCGGGATTCGAACCCACAGCGGTGAGGGGCTGAGAGATTTGTAGTCTACGACTGTTACCGCTCGGCCACGGCCCCCGAAATAAGTTTTACTTTAAATATGAATTTATAGAAAACTGTCTTAATTTCTTAAAACAAAAATCAGAAGATTAAAAAAAAAATTTATGGATCACATCTCGCCTTTATTTGTATTGTAATAAAATAATTTTCAGACAGATTTACATACAAAACGAGTATCATAATCCATAGTTTGCAAAGCTATATTCATGAGCAGTTACATGTAAGCACATTATAAAGTCAATTACATACACAATAGTTTTTGTGTCACCTGCTGTAGGTGGCATATAGGGGTCACTTTGACTAAGAGACTAAGAACCATAATTATATCAGGCCCAATTTTAGAATTTTCTCCCCTTTTTATTTCTTACTTCATTTTTTGTCGGGAGCATAACTTAAACTATTCAAGGTATTGACTTGAAACACAAAAGGCAAATAGATAGTGAGATTGGGTAGTGTATTTTCCAAGACCCGTAACTCTAAATGGACCAGTATTTTGAATTATCTCCCTTTATTCAATTTTACAATGACTTTCTGTCCAGACAATAACTTTTTTTTACTATTTACTATAAACTTGAAAACTATACAAGGTATTGACTTGAAACTTTATGTATATGACAACTAGGAATAGTGCAGTGACTGTGAACCATAACACTACCAGGTCTGGGTTTTGATTATTTCTTTTTACTTTATATATATGTATTTTTTTTTGGGGGGGGGGGAAGGGCAAAACTCATAAACAAAACCGTAAGGACTTGAAACTTGAAACATAATATGATAGCAAGTAGGAGCAGTGCATTAACCAAGAACCATAACTCTGCCTGGTCTGATTTTCTGATTATCTCCCTTTATTCTATATATCAGTTTTTGTCAAGAACATAACTCCTGAATTATTCGAGGTATTGATTTGAAACTTAAAATATAAATACATGTAGATAGTGAGCAGCAGAAGTGTAATGATTATGAATCAGAACTCTGTCGGGTTCTCCATTTCTATATGGAGTAAAGTCTATATATTTGGCGTACTTACTCCACTCATGAATGGCTTTCAGTTGACGTCAATTATTTGACATCTGACCTGCTCAGAAAGGGGCAGAGTGTCTTCAGCATGTGACACATGTGTTCCAAAGAACACTTTTTGTCTTATTCTTATTTATGGAATCTATCCATCATTAAATTGTAATCATGGTCCATCAAGTGAATGCGGGAATTTTAAAGTAAATGCAAGTCTTTATAGACGTTGAGCAAAAGTAACTTTAAGTCATTAGATGCTTGCATCTGCTCTCAAGTATTTTTAAGCATTTGAAGGATCATGATATTTATTTACTAGTTATACAGCTAAATCAGAAAGGCTAGATAGACATTTTAATAGAAAAATTGGCATCGGAATGTAACATTTAAGGTTTTGTAACTCTAATGCATTAACTCTAATAAATAGGCTAAAATTACTGCCAACTACTTTGAAACAGAGCGTTGTGGGTTCAAATCTCAGAAAGGTATTTTATTTTCTCTCTGAGCATTATTTCTGTAACACTCAGATCAGATTTAAACATAAAAAAGCGTTAAGTTTTTATTTTTATAGGGCCATGTACTAAGGTGAATTGACATTTTAATTTAGGAACTTGCCTCACTTATTTTGTAAAAGGTCATTATTCAATTTCATTTAACAACAAAATGCTTCAAATATTGTAATTGTACATGCACCATGTTACGGACAGAACGTTTTTTAAAGATTCAGTGTTAAAACATTTTGAGCTATGAGTACGGTATGTAAAAATAAATAATAAAAAAATGACAGATATAACGAATGTGTCTCTTTAGCTCAGTCTTGTTTCTGTATAATATATGGATTGAATAGCCAAAATTTGATTTATACATCATTTTATAATAAAAAATTGTATTTTTTGTAATGCATGGAAAATCTTATCAGCATCCTCTAGAATTAGTACATATGCACGTGGTGTTTGTAGGATCAGGTGCAGCACCGCCATTCGTATTACACACACAGATTTTTCCTCGCCCCTTTTCAGCGGTAGCGACGATGCACTTCGTAAAAGGATCTTCGCAGCTGAACGATCCTTGGCATGTGGTGTAAAGATCAGCTGAAACAATATATTAGTATCCATTTTCATATTTTTGGTTTTCACAATAAAATAATGAAGAGTATAAGAAAACACACACGCACACACACAACCTACTCTTCAAAAGAAATTGAAATATCGGCATATTACTGAATACAGTATGAAGGATTTCACCAATTGTTACTATCCACACGATGATTAAGAACCATAACCAAATGTTATTTTTATTTACTTATTTATATAGCCACTTCCTATTATAATAAATAAACTTTTTCTAGATAATAATAGGACACCAGTGAGTACTCATCACAAAGTTTGAACGGTGAAACTATTGCTATTTCAAGCAATAAAAATAAATAAATTTTAAAAAAAATGACCTGAAGTTAACATTCTTATTAAGCGAAGGGTTTAGCAAATTTATTTAAATATTTTTTATATATATCTTTAGTATATTACATTTTCTGACAAAAACACATGTTCGTCATTATAAGTTTTTATTTACCGTTATGCCGTACTTACATACATTAAGATTCTAAGCCATAGACAAATAAATAAGTTCAGAAGAACGAAATGAGACAGTTCATGCTTGCTTTTATGTTGAGAATTACAGTTTAATTGCTCGGCATTAGCTTGTCTGTATTACTGTAGGTGAGTAATAAAGTGTTACTTTGGTGTTAATTTCAAACTCACCGCTGCCTCCACATACGTTGTTAGCTGCGTCATATGTGAAGCCCTCCCGACAACCACATTTCATCGAAGAGTTACAGTAAGTAGTTTCTACAGGATAGCACGTGTCATCACAGGTGCAATTATCTGACAACTCCTTTCCTGTAATAATATTTTATAAATCTGAATGTATTTGTCTGCTTTTTCTTTATTTCGTTTACATTCAAAGTATATTACTGGAAGATTATGAGGCTGAAGCAGGGACAGAGAGTATCCAACAACCAATCACTGTTTTCATAACTGATTTGCCAATAATAGGGCTATCATTATCTCGTTACATCTCTTGTGTGCGTGAAGCCATAAAGTTGCTGTTGTTTTTTTTGTAAAAAGAATGGATATAAACCGACAAAATCATATTTATTTTGAAAAGAAAAATCGTTCAACACACTTCACTTCTCTTGAAAAATTCCGCGGATAATTGTACAGTGGTAGTACTTAGTTATCCAGGTCAGTTCCATAGCTCAACAGTAAACGTGCCAATGTCATTATCAGTCATGTTTTTCTTTAGTCCTATATATTCCATCGGTTTTGTGGTATTTTTTTCTTATGCAAAGCGACAGTAACTAAAATGAATATCATAAAGAGACGGAATATTCCTAGGACTAGTTTTATTTTGAAGAAAAAAAAAAGTTAATCTACTACGGACCTTGTTGATTTAACAACATATCCTGTAGTTGCGAAGACTCTCTTTGACGATGACAACAAAGGAACCTAGCTACTTACTTAAAAAGAACATTTACCGTGTGATACGGCAGAATAGGCGCATGTTTTATTCATTTTTTTTTCAGTTTTCTGGAAGGGTTGGGCCTTATACGATACTACATTGTTTCCTTTTTCTCTGTAAAGCACATTGTTTTTGTAAATATTTTCCTCTCTTGTATTTTTCTTTAGAAGTGAAAGAGAAATGGATAAACAAAACTCAAATTTATCCTGAACGAGGCTACAGTAACGCTCATTTGACAGAACCATGACCATGCGACACGTTAAGATTTGATGTAAATTTATTGATACGATTGATTTCTTTTGATTTCAATATACATATATGAGCAAAGAAAAATGGCATTATTCCTACTAATGTCAAATGTTGGTGAAGATCGATTACGTGCCCACCTACACACGTGTTAGTGCCGTATATTTGAAGAATGGTGACGGTTTGTCGGTAGAGTAGGCAGAATACATGTTGTCTTTTTCTTCACTCAATGTAACCAGAATATCCGCAGGATAACTAGTAAGGATTTGATAGACTTCTTGAGAAATAATGATTTGATATTGATAAAATATCCAAATTTTGGTCCTGAGTTTTGTTAAAATCGAGATCATACATACAAGTAGACAAAACCTAGATGAATAACGTATCGCGATGTCCGATACGGACATCCTCTATACGATACGCGAATCGTTCAAGCATTATATCGCTTATACTGTGAAATCATGAATTTTCGAGGGGCTCTAATTTTCGTCAATTTCGTGGAGGGGTTTATCTACGAATATTAATCCCATTAAAAGCTTGTCTCTTGTGTAGACCTCGCATTTTTAGAACATAGATCCACGAATAAATGTACCCACGAAATTCCCTTGGGTACATAAGCAACGAAATTTAATGTCAACGAAAACTGATTTTACAGAATCGGTATTTCAATAAATCGTGACTGCCGTAGTCAATAACTAGGAGTCTTACACACTATCGCAGTTGCAAAAAAAAAGTTTTCAATTATGACTTGTTTTTATATATATGATAATAAAATTAATAATACATTCAGTAACGACAAAACAAAATTATCAATAGAAAATTACGGAATCCGTTTAGTGCCACTTACGTTATCGTGTGTCGATTCTTATTGTCGTGTGTCATTTACAATTGTCGATTGTCGACCTTTCCACCCGACACACGATATTAACACGACATTATGAAACGACACACTACAGTGCAACGCGACGCATGACATTTTACAACGACACTCGATATTTATTGCGATATTTCGTGAAAAGAATATGGGGAGTCAACGCGACATTTGCGTGCTATAATGTCGAGTGTTATGTCGCATTATCGTGTGTCGTTATATAATATCGTGTGTCGTTTACCATTGTCGTGCGTCGTTTACAATCGTCGTACGTCGCCTTCATACAGCGACACACGACATTCAAAGAGGCACAAACTGGATTCCGTAGATAATGACACATTTTTTACAGTATTAGCACGGCTGCTTGAGATAAAGTTTGGGCTTTTATCTTTACAATAAAAAAATGTTGATAATATGAAATTGAGTTATACTTTCGTCATAAAACTATGAGAAACCAATTCAAGTTCGAATACTTTCAACATTTCTACTATACAAGAACACCCATAGTACTTACTTATTAATAAAAATACAATGTAAAATAATGTGATAATTAGCCTTCTTCTATAACTTTTTGAAGTGGTTATACTGTTTGAAATTCCTTTACTTAGTATAATCTTATGCGATATGCTAGTTTTGTCCTTAAAATACGTCCGTTATATGACCTAGGGTTAATCAATACATATTAGACTTTGTGTAGTTATAGTGTTCATTGAATAGACGAATTCAAAGGGGGGTGGGGGGCATTTAAAACGACTTTAACTTATACCGATGCGTGAATCTTACATACTGCATGTAAAACTTCACATCTATTCTGTTCATTAAAATAAATTGTTTAACATATTCACAAGATAATTTCACTCCAATAGCGCATAGCAACGGATTATCATTTATTTGCTATAGTTAGTGAATTTACGCGGGAGTGTCCAATAAACATTGTGTTTTAACATCTGAAAAAAATGATTTAAATTGGACACTCGAGTAAATAAATAGGCCATTGTACACCAAAGTGTGTAATGCAGTCAAGATGACGAATTAATAATAGACTTGCAGAAAAGCGATTTAAAATGAGTAAGATATCTAAAATATATATTTAGAGCATGAGAGAGGGAAATACGTACTTCTAATCTGGCACTCTCCGGTTGTTGCATTCAGTTCATAACCATACTTGCAAGCGCATGTGGTTCTATTACAAAAGGTTGAATCAACTGGCTGACATATATCATCTATGGCATTAAAGTTTGAACAATCGTCCCCAACATTTAATTCTATAAGTATAAAAGCAATAATATATACAAAAAATTGTAATTTAAAAAAAAAGTATATATTTTCTCCACCGCTCATAAAATTCCACACAAATATACACGTCAAAAGCTATATTTACATACATATTCTTGTGTGTATGGGGGCCTCCGTGGCCGAGAGGGTAAAGTCGCTGACTTTAACACTCACTCAGCTCCTCACCGCGTGGGTTCGAATCCCGGCAGGGTCATTCGGATTTTCATGTGAGGAAACCTTCCAGCCGGCTTACGGTGGTAGGTCGGTGGTTCTACCCGGATGCCTCCGTGCATTCGGTGTCTTCCTTCACCGGTAATTAGCTGGACGTCGCTATATGACTGAAATACTGTCGAAATTAAGGTAAACTCAAATAATCAAGTCTTATGTGTACGTGATTGTTCAAACTGTAGTCGAATGATAGAGATAAATTGATGGCATAATATGGCATTTATGATTAACCCTTTCCCTCATATAGACTCATTTTGACGCACTCAATATGTACCACATAAAGCCTGATCTGCAGAAAACAACAGTTAAACCTTAACAAATCTGATTACAAAATCCTCATTTCCAGACCACTGAGGAGCAGCGAACAGCATAAAACTTGATCTGGCTGATCTGGTTTTATGCTGTTCGCATAGGTCTTTTCATGGTTTCCTCTATGAGGGAAAGGGTTAAGTAAATAAAATGTGACAGTTATTAAAGAATACAGGTAAGGTAAAATGTTTGTTTATTATAGTTTCTCCCCTACTGAAAGGGCCAGCCAGTTTTGACTTATGAGACACTTCTTTGCTTTCATAAGTATCACCCCAGTTTTGTCCTATATGTCAGGCACCAGGTAGAAAGACAACAGTAACCATTATTTAACTAGCTGGCGGCTCACCAACCGCTCATATCGAGCGTTGCCTCTGCAATGTAAAAGAGTTAAAAGGCATACTCATCATCACGGATGACGTCATACGTTCAAACATTCCTCTAAAAAAAACTTTTACTGTAAAACATGTGTATTATGTGTTTATGGCTGACGTATGGTATATTTGGAAGGTAATGGAGAAACCGGAAGTCAGTAGTTTAAAATACATGACAAAGGTCGTGAACGTACGTTGGACGCACTCTGCATCACAACTAGTAGGGTCACTAATTATAAATCCGGATTTGCACTCGCATCTCTCTACGCATGTTGAGCTGTTACACACTGCATTCGCATCCGCGCATGGTTGGCCTCCGGTACACTGAAACTGAAGCTGCACCACTAAAAAGAGAAAACGAAAAACACATATAAAGCGATATATATTAATTCTTTGATACAAATGGATTAAATCGCATTTTAAACTGGAGATAGATCCATAATGCGCCTTAATTACTTCCCAGAGTACCCGGTTCTCAAGATCAGATGAGGTTTTACCACAAATAATTGGGGTCTTAAATTTAAGGGACAGTCCTTGTTTTAGAATACAATTAGTCTATAGTAATGAAGCGATACGACTAAGAAAGTTTAGTAGGGAGCCATAAAGATGTTATTTGTTAAAAAAGCACAGTCTCCAGCAGATGGACCATGTTTGCACAATCGTTAAAATAAAGACTTTAAATCACCACATGTATAGAAGATATGAGGGTATTATATGCGCATATATTAATCATATGAGATAATGAAATCACTCGGATGCTGTTGGCCTCTCATGCAACACAATTCTTTATTTGGTACCTTACATAGCAGACTTACGTTTTTGTACTTATTAATGAAATTCACATGGTAAAGTTAAAACTATTAATGTCGTAGGTTAAATGAAGATACATATATGATTTCTAAACTATTGCTACATTGTAATTTTGGATGTGAGGAGGTCATTGCTTCAGTTGGTAAAACCACTGCATTTAGGGTTGCAGAACTTGACTATAAAAGGGCCTATATCAATTTCTGTCAAATTTGCATTTATTAAAATGAACTTTCTGATAAAACGTAGATTTTATGAAAATGCAATGTTTCAACTACACTGATACAAATACATTGTACTTAAGTTTTTCATCCTCCAGATATACTCAATGACTTTAAAAATGCCTCATATATAAACTTCTATATTTCACGTCAGTTTTATTTTCAAAGGCTGACTCCTCTTTTAAAATCGTGTCAAAATATGAATAGGACATCAGACATGCATCATTCTATGGCTGAAAGAGGGCTCATTGCTCGTTTGAACTATTTGAAAAGTTTCCAAGGTGAGGCGTTTATAAAGTCCTTTTGTATAAGTCATGAGTACATGAAATGATTATCGTTTTATTTTGAAAACATAATTTATAATCGATATAAAGAGTACATTTTTGTTTGATATTAATCTTGAAATAAATTATTTTAAAAATCATCTTACAGCAGACTCCGTTGACGTTCGTTGTGCCCGGGATGCAATTACATGTGTTGCTGCTCTCATTGCAGAAGGTGCGTGCTTGAGTACATGTGTCGGGAGACACAAGACATGTAGAGCCAAATGCTCCAAGTGCATCTATATTAGAGAAAAAAAAACACATACAAATACGTATATTACGAATATGTTCCATTTATTTGCTACCTGTGCAAATGAGGTTCGATCTCATGCGTTTGTACGACATTGAACACGTATATTGTATATGATATATATGCAATTCGTATAAAGGTACCCATACGACTTTTATTTGCTATACTGATTTCTTCTTAAATCTAAGAGCAAGATTTTTACCACAAAGTCTCAGAAACAAAATGAATTATTTAAATCAAAATTGTTTGTGCCTACAACATATATAATTGCATTCTTCTTTGATGCGTAGAACTTTAAGCATTAATTGTTAATCAAAATAAGAACTTGTGAGAGAGTTTGTAAATGAATGAAACCAGTCGATTTTTTAATGACTCCTACTTACAGCAATTCCCATTTACAAAACTCGGAAAACTCGCGTCACAAACACACGTGTCACCGTTGCACACCAAATTTAGGCCACAAGATGTGCTATTGCAGGGGTCACCATGATCTGATCCAACTGTTAACAGAACAGAACATAATTTTATTAAAGGGCTTAGGCACTCAGCCAATCGCTGACATGCGGAGACTATACAGACATAGTGAAATCAATATGTTACGAATATAAATATGTGAGAATATTACATTGGATAGAGAAGGTCTTGTCTCATCATTACGTTATGTAAATATACGTTTTTAAATCTTACTCTTACACACATACAGTCAACATCGTACATGCGGTCACCTGTGTTAAACGACCTTTTTTTTAATTAAACGACCGTTATAAATCCCGCCCGAACGGTTGTACTATATCAATTTATCCCATTTAGCGACTTTTTTTTATTATGCGACCAGCGACCACATTAACCAAGTCCAAGCACGTAAGATTATGCACAAAATCAACTTTTTTTGAGCGACCGTGTTTGATTCCGTTGCTAATTATCGTGTACGCTGGGGCATGTGTATATTCATCTTTAAAACAACCGAACAAACAAACAATTATCCCGATCATCAGTGCTCACCTGAAACTCATTTGTTTTGACCACGCATGACTGCACCACTAAATTCTAAACGTAATTCCTGTTCCCCGTTTCAAAAGTTACTAAGCATAACATAGGTGAAACCATCCCTCCAAATGCCGAATGCTTCGGATTTGGGCAAAAGAATATTTGGGAATAAGGTAAATAAATACTTCCGGATGCAATGCGTACCATTAATAATTCGTACCTATAAGTATGTACATTGCATTTTATGATACGCGACGAGGGCGCACGGTTGAAATAAATTTATCGGGGGCTTCTGGATTTATGTTAGACAGAGACATAAAGAATGCTCATTGCTAAATAATATTTTTTCTTGAAATTGTCCGAATCCATCCATGAAATCGATGTCAAATGTGTTTTTCCACCGAATAGCAGATGCAAACCTCAGTCAATGATCCAAGGTATTATTCTAACATAACAGCTAAACAATCGAAAGATATGACAAAAAATAAACATGTTGATATTTATTGGTATAAAATAACTAAAAATTGTGTCGTTTACATCGTATTAATGTTGTAAAATAAACGTTATGATACAATTTAGATTACAGTTTGTATATATATATATATATATGACTTGTTTGCCTGGATTTCCAAAAATCTATTGAGAGACCATTTCATTAGGCGACCACTTTTTGGCAGTCCCTTGAGCGGTCTCTTAATACAATGTCGACTGTATACTTACACATACAATAAGTTTGATTATTATTTTAATATCATACATTATTTTCCCACATTTAATATTACGAAATAACAACCTCAATATACATAGTGACCTATAAATAATTAAATAAATAAAGTAGAACTAACGAAATTATTTCTGATTACACAAGATTGTGTTTACAACATTATCCATGCTTAAATCCAGTCATTAATACTTTTAAAAAAACAATTCCTTACCAAATCAATATATATGCGATTCCAAAATATAGTATTGTAACTGAAACCCTGCGCTTAAAAGCATTTATACAAAACATGATAAGATTTTTAAGACGTGTGTTTGATAATTATATTTGAATGTGTTCTTTAATACCTTTGTATATACAAATTTCGAAAATTATTATAATTTGGACAAACAAGAACGAAATGACATTCATCTTCAATATCATTAAGATTACAAAACGTACATTTTCTTTCATTTCGGGGTATATTCCTGAGACGACAAGTTTCTATTGATAAACTATAAGATGATAGACGTAACTTAGATAAAATATTTCTGTGCTTCATATTTTCGATACTCAAGTAACCATCTTGTTCAAATGAAAGCATCATTTCGCGATACAGAGTCATAGACAAAGAGTTTGTCAAACCTTCCCTGCAATTTGAAATAAAAACATCCAACAAATGTTATTTTAAAATATATTTAAAACAATTTATGTTAAATGATTCGGGATATAACCACAGCGTTGTAATTAGTCACATACTTTTTCAGTCCAGGTGTTTTATACTATATATATATATATTGGCGTCATCTTCTCCGTCTGTCCGTCCATACGTCCGTACATTTATTTATTGTGAACGCAATTCCTCTTTTTTTTCTGAATGAATATTTTCAAAACTTGGTCAATGTCATAAATGTAATGGGTAAACGTGCATAAAGTGGCGATTTTCCGGTACATTTATTTAAACAAGATTTGTTTCCCATGAAACTTAGTCCCTGTAGCTGACTGATATTGCATCCTTGGGAACGCAACTCTTCTTACATTTCTGAACAAATCTTTCCAAAATTTGATCAGTGGCATTACTATAATGAAGTGGGGATTTTCCGGCTCCTTGAATTTTACAAGATTTGTGTCCCTTGAAACTTAGTCTCTTTAACTGATTGATATTTCAGCCTTGTGAACGCCATTCCTTGTATGTTTCTGACCTAATCTTTTCAAAGTGTGGATAAACTGTTTTGCTCAAGAAAACACCCAGCTGCCCCTCCCTGCAGGGATCGAACCTACTACCCAGGCAACCACAATCTCAGTTCCCTGTCTTTTCATCATCTTTAGTGATTGCCTCACTTTGAGAAAAAGTATATTCGCGAGTATACTACTCTTTTAGCTAAATTAATTGGTCTCACAGACTTCATTATGAGCTTAAGCTTACAGAAATGTTGAAAGCAATTATCAAAATGACCCTCTTGCTATTTTATATTTTGTGGTGGCGTATATTGTGGCAGCACTGGCACTCTTTTTATTCCTGTAAACGTTTAAACGTTACTTTTTAATAATTGTATGTAAAATATATTTCGACTTTTGGTATCAAAAGCTTTAAAATGTTTTAATTATATATAATATTCATAATATAAAGCAATCGTTTACAAAAGTTTCGGTGAATTCGCTCTATGTTTTCTGCCTTAGAGAAGCCCCCCATATCACTTGCGTAGTTAAGAACAGAAGCACATACGACTCGAAAAGATTAAACATGATATTTACGGGCACATTTAAATCTTTAGTAATGTCAAAAAGCGAATTCATTGCGCGAAGTCCTTTACCCCCTAATGTGCTTGTTGTCTTCATATATGATCCCACCGTTAGGCATGACAATCCCCAAATAGTTAAAACTATTGACCATTTCGATAACCTTTCCATTATATAACCATACATATTGATATTGTGTTCTTCCATCCTTATGAAAAAATACAAATTTCATTTTATCCACATTAACAGTAGGGTCCCATTTTTCACAATATAAATATAAATTGTCTAAGGATGCTTGCAGTCATTCTGCTGTTTATGATAATAAAACAGCGTCATCTGCAACCAGTAATAAATATATATTATATATAACAAGCATTGATATGAGTCGAACAACTCAGAAAGTGATTTCATATTTTACACATAATTTAATATCTTTATAAAGTGATCCCATTATCGTTAACAATTTGCCATCTATACCTTCTTTAATAAGTTTGACCCATAAATGTGAATAATTAATATAGTCATACGCTTTCTTGTAATCGACAAAACAACAGAACAGTTTTTTTTTCTATCATTTAACTGATTTTTTATTAAAGAGTTCAAGGCAAAATTTCGCATCAACAGTACTGTAATTAGGCAAAATCCGAATTGTGTGTCCGTTAAAATATCATTATCATCAGTGGTCCATTTTTGTAATCTTTCATTTAAAATAACTGTAAACAATTTTGCGAAAAAACTAACCAATGTTATCAAAGTCCTACAAGATATTGTCACTTTCTAAATTATGATCGCTCACACTTAGTGATGCAAGATCCCTTAAATGTTCATAAAACTCATCATTACGATATTGTATCACCAGCTGGATTGGGTCGTTTACGTCGAAATAACCCCCAGAACTCTCTTGGTGATTTATGTCTCATAAAATTCATTTATTCTTTGTTAAAATTTGCCTTGCACTCTCTGCAATAATATTTATAATTTTTCTTTGACTCAGATAATATTTGCCGTGTCAAGTTATTTCTATTTAGATTATTGTTATACAAAGCCTGCTTGTAAATTTCATTACGGCGTTTACGCTCCGTATTAAACCACTTCTGTTTATTTCTGAAAAACTAAATTAAATTTTGATATATGCGATGTCTTTGTTTGAGTCTCAAAATATATGTTTCCTCTAGATGTTAGATACTCCTTAAACAATTTCATTAGTTGATCAGGGTCACACACATTATTTTCAGTATTTATTCTAGTGACTTGTGTTATACATGAACTATATAAACAAATATACTCGAAAATATAAGGTACAAAATCACCCGGCCCAATTGGCCTATAGATCAATATTTAATAGTATATGAATTCGTTTACATAAATAATTTCGTTATTGGCTTATAAGATTAATTTCAAATATAGATGTTGTTTAACATTTCGGAGAAACCCACTGATCATCAAATATGTGTGTATAAAGTACACACACACACACACACACACACACACGTACATACACACATATTCACATATATATAAAAACCAGATAGTCATACAAGGGTTTTAGTCTATGTAAAAATGCTCTAACAATGTATTTTGCCGATTTTTTAACAATAACATACTTTGCCTTTCTTTGTCATATGCATATAAACATTGTCAAAAGATCACCAAAACATTGTCGCCGGATAACATCATATTTTATACAGTCTATGAGAAAATCAATTTCATTAAAATGATATCCTAATTTGCGCTCCTCTACTATCCGCGGCTAGGATCTGTCAACATCACATTAGGGGTCACATCAGATTGACCTTTTAAGTAATTTATATGCATAAACAAGTGCTCGATTCTAAACAAATCAAATAGCGCGTCTCAAACATTTTAATTCCAGTTCTTCTCACCAGGGTCTATTTAATACTACATACAGAGACCCTGTTCTCACTGAACTTGCCGAAAAGAAATTCAACACACCAAACATCTGTCATTCGAAGAATATAACTCGCGCACGGTTTTTCTAACGATAACATGTTTTTGTTATTGTTTTGAATGGGGCTGACATGAATTAAAATCACAAACCGTGACTATACTCCGTTGTACTGTAGTGTAAGTAAAAAAAACAAAGTGGCGCAGTGGGATGACAGCCGTCTTATAAACGAAAGTTCCAAGTCCGAGACCAGCATAGGAAGTATTTTTCTTTATTTAATGTAACATCCCTGTTTTCATCGTGAGAGTTGAGTTATGTGTTCAAATAATATGCATGAGAATTCACTACCGAATTTTCTTAGTTCCTGATTTTTGGTTGGTACATTTACAATATTTAAACGTCTCAGAAAAGATGAGTGAACTAGATTCCAAAAGTGTACAAATCGTCAAAAATATTACGAAGACGACGGAAACAGCAAGCAAATGTTCTAACTACTCAGGCACAGATAGTGCTTTTGAACGAAAATCTGAATGTATTGAAATGTTCATGAATTAATATATAAATGATGAAAAATGCCAAAGTAAAATCAAATGATGAAAAAAAAAAAAAAAAAAAAAAAAAAATACAAGAAAAATACAAGAAAAATATAATGAATAAAATAGTACTCAAAACAGTGCCTCTGCTTGCACTGTATGAAAAAAAATAAACGCCTTTATCCATTGAGCTATTGTGATTTCTACTTAAGAAGAGTTTTTTTTTTATGGAACATACTATGACATTTGAATTTTACTTCTTTTGGTTATACCGAACGATTCTGTAGCCGCCGATTTGACTGGCTAATACAAAGGTCAATCTGAGCCGCCGATTTGACTGGCTAATACAAAGGTCAATCTGAGACAACATAGATGAGTTGAATAGACATATTATTGCAAGGGAATGTGCTTTGATGTCAATAAAAATAGTATAAGGGATTCTGAATGTGACATTAATGAGACGGTTGACTCATTCACAAATATATTAAATGATTGCAAAGAAAATCTACAAAACAATTTTAAAAGAGCACCAGAAACAAAATAATGCCTATAGACATACAACAAATGATATAATTCCGATTGTTTTAATGCAAGAATACATTTTGAAATGGCGCGAAACAAGTTTATGCGAAGTAAATGTAATCAAAACACACACGACTATATTACAGCACGAACAAAATACAATAAAGTAATTAAAAAACAAAAAAAAAACAAATATAAAAAAGGAAGAAAAAGCAATACTCACAGAATTAAGTAAAAATAAACCAAGAGAATTTCGGAAAAAAAAATCAATACACAACACAGACATCGGATTAAATATAACCGAACCCCAGGGACATTTTCAGACATTATATACAAGAAATGAAAACGATTCATACACCACAAATCAAGACATTACAGACGAAATATTCGATAATCATCTTGACGCGGAAATATAAATATAAAAAATAAAATGGGCGGTATTTAAGCAGAATAACAGTAAAAGTACCGGTATTTACAATATGGAAGCTAAGGTGTATAAACATGTGTATTCGCATATGGAACACCTTTTTTTCTTTTTGTTTAACAGAATATTTATGAAAGGAGAATACCTACTGTTATTTTGAAAAAGGAATTATCGTACCTATATTTAAAGTTGGATATTTCGATGACCCAAAAAGCTATAGAGGAATCACACTGATTCCTATTCTTTCTAAAATCGCAAGTTCTCTGAAATCGTTTAACACAGTGGAACATTGATAGTAAAAAACTGATAGAAAAACCAAATCAGATTCCAGAAGATAATCCACAGTTGACTGTATATTTATATTCCAACCCATTATAGCCAAAACTGTCAGCGAAAGTAATGTTGTTGCTAGAAGAAAGTTTTTTCCCTCTCAACTCTAAATACTTAAAGCATCTCGTTCATAGATGATCGGAAGAAATGAATGTTGGTGAAGTCTTTGTTTTTTCTGATTTACTTAACTTCACTCTGAAAAGCGTACTCGTAAAAATAGCTCCCTTAATGATAAAGTTTGGCTAAGAACTATAAAGCGGTATCACTGGTCCAATAAAGGCTACATAAAACATCAAGATAAACCCTGTTCAGTCTTGGTAGAATGAATGATATATAAACTACCAATTACGTCAGCAGGTGTTACATAATGTCAATGGCGTATAGAATTTTTTTTATTATAAAACAAATAAACACGCTCTACTTGGTCTAAAATAAAGAAAAATATAATTAATGTGTTGACTTACCGGAAATGCTTTTCTTGTTTTGTAGATGATTTAAAAATTGGAAAGACACATTAATCGTCAGTATCGACGAATAAGAAATACTTTGCTTATACAGGTATTTACTTGAAGAACGTCAGGTAAAGTATAAAATATTATAACTGTTATAATCATAAGTATGTACACCTACCACATTTCGTACCGTCCCAGTTCAAGGTACCTTTACAAACACATACTTCATTAACACAATGGAGATCCTTCTCATCGTGACATAAATCTATACTTGTCTGACACGTTTCGCCATGCGACACCTCTCTAACTGAAACACAAGCATATTTTGTATTTATAGTTTAAATAATCTCGAGCTTAATGGTTGTTGGTACAAGAGATTCCCTGAATATGCTTCATGTGGTCTTTTAAGGCAATGGATATTCTTAATGTTGTTTTCATGCATTGAGTATTAATGGCTTTTCGGCTCCTCTCCGATTTCTTAATGCAAACACAGTTTCCGGCAAAGATTGTCAATAATTTCGCCAAGATGTCGGCGTGCACAATACTGTCACTGTTATTGATGGTACTTCAGTATATTGATACTTAGATCTGACCACAGACCAATATATATTCAATTTTTGGCAGATTTAAAGAATAAATACGTGCTGTTTCCAGTGTGCAATGTGCCCTTTAAATACTATGAAACATTTCAAAATACTGAATGTTTATTTCACCAATAATCAAATTTTCTTCAGTGCCACTTTTCAAATTCACTTTAACAGCCTATGCTATCTGTGCAGCGTACTGTTGGCAATCAATTTATCCTTATTTTCAGAAGTGGCATGATTTACTCCACACTTTCCATACAACCATATACTTAAATAAGTAGGCACATAAAATAATTTATTTTCATATATCCCTAAATCAAATTTTAATATTATGACGCTTTGATTTTGTCTTACTTTTCTGTTAAGTCTGATAAAGTATGATCTGACGAAACGGTAGTGTGCGTTTATTTGCGACTCCCCGATTTTCAAGATAACATATAGCTTTTGGGATCCCGACATGCATCAAGATTACCTTATACTTACCAGATTTTAGAAGTACATAGTAGTTGTCTCATGTGAATCTTATGTCTCAATTGTGTAAACTTATGTCAAAAGCATCGTTGTTATTCGCACGCATATACATAAAACGTAACATGTGCTTTGGGGGCCGCAAAATAAAAGTGAGCCTCGGTTTTGCCAGGAGACATTGGCGGACTGAAAGTCTGCATGAAACAAAAAGTCGTCCAAAGATAACAATTTGATCAAATTGTTATGCTTATATATTATATATCAAAGTATTTAGTTGGTAGGGTAGTGTTTGATAGAGTGTGGTACATCGTTTTGCAAGGAAGTTCTTTCCAGATATTGTGTCGGACTAAAAGGCTATATTCAACATAATCAAGCATCAAAATATTACAATCTGAGGGGAGGAAGTATGTTTTGCATACATATAAAGTATTTGGTTGTTAAGGTTAACGTGTGATGAGACTTCCGCACTTTTATCAAATGTCACTATGTGTAGCAAATATGAATTTATTTAGTTATAAATATATAGCAATATAGAAAACAAGAGGGCCATGATGGCCCTGAATCGCTTACCTGAGTACCATTGCTTCAACTGATGTCAAGGTTTTTAAACAGACAAGGATTCTGATATAACTTAATCTAAAACATTTTACCCCTGACAATACTACACACCAAATACCTAAGCAATGGGCCATATGGTTTCAGAGAAGACTTGGGCGCAGGGTCATTTATCACCGTAGGGCCAAGACTTTGAAAATCTTTGTAATGAACCATTAGATGCTACTACATACCAAAAATCTTAGCTCTAGGCCTTATTGATTCATAGAAGAAGATTTTTTAAGATTTTCCTATTTAACTCTATGTAAAACAAGTGACCCTGGTGTGGGGTCATTTATCACCATTGGGCTATGATTTGTACAATCTTGGTAGTGGCCCATAAGATGATGCTACATACCAAATATCTAAGCTCTAGGCCTTATGGATTCATAGAAGAAGATTTTTTAAGATTTTCCTATATAACTCTGTGTAAAACAAGTGACCCCTGGTGCGGGGTCATTTATCACCATAGGGCTATGATTTGTACAATCTTGGTAGTGGCCCATAAGATGATGTTTCATACCAAATATCTAAGCTCTAGGCCTTATGCATTCATGGAAGAAGATTTTTTAAGATTTTCCTATATAACTCTATGTAAAACAAGTGACCCCTGGTGCGGGGTCATTTATCACCATAGGGCTATGATTTGTACAATCTTGGTAGTGGCCCATAAGATGATGCTACATACCAAATATCTAAGCTCTAGGCCTTATGGATTCATGAAGAAGATTTTTTAAGATTTTCCTATATAACTCTATGTAAAACAAGTGACCCCTGGTGCGGGGTCTTTATCACCATAGGGCTATGATTTGTACAATCTTGGTAGTGGCCCATAAGATGATGCTCATACCAAATATCTAAGCTCTAGGCCTTATGCATTCATGGAAGAAGATTTTTTAAGATTTTCCTATATAACTCTATGTAAAACAAGTGACCCCTGGTGCGGGGTCATTTATCACCATAGGGCTATGATTTGTACAATCTTGGTAGTGGCCCATAAGATGATGCTACATACCAAATATCTAAGCTCTAGGCCTTATGGATTCATAGAAGAAGATTTTTTAAGATTTTTCTATATAACTCTATGTAAAACAAGTGACCCCTGGTGCGGGGTCATTTATCACCATAGGGCTATGATTTGTACAATCTTGGTAGTGGCCCATAAGATGATGCTACATACCAAAAATCAAAAGGTTAGGCCTTGTGGTTTTGGAGAAGAAGATTTTTTCAAGTTTTTCCTATATTAGCCTATGTGAAATCAAGTGACCCCTGGGGCGGGGCCAATTTTGACCCCAGGGTCATAATTTGTACAATCCTGGTAGAGAGTCATAAGATCATGCTACATACCAAAAATCAAAAGGCTAGGCCTTGTGGTTTCAGAGAAGAAGATTTTTTAAATTTTCATTTTTAAAATCTATTTTTAGCTCCTGTGACCTAATTATGCGTTGGACCAGAACCATTTATACAACTTTAGTAGAGCTTCATCCAAGGAACATTCCTGCAAAATATTTTTCAAATTGGCCAAGCCATTTAGGAGGAGATGTTGTTTGAAGCAATTGTTGACGCCGGACGCACGGACGCACGGACGGACGCACGCACGCACGGACGACGGACGACGGACGCCGGACAAAAGGCGATCAGAAAAGCTCACCTTGAGCACGTTGTGCTCATGTGAGCTAAAAATACAAGCAACTGAAATGCACAATCTATGATATTTGTATCTATGCAAAGTTAATATAGCAATATAAACTTTCACACAAGAATACCATTTTATCAACCCGAAAAAAGGATATTATTTTATTTAGAACATTCTCTTTAGACTTTTCATTTGGCGAGTCAAAATTCACATGTTACCACATGTATATGTACTTTCTTATTTACATATGAATATCTTTATACTCAGGTACTCAACTTTGACTTGGCAATTAAGGTAGTGGGTAACTGGTAAATATAAATTTTCTCAAGTGACATATTACTCAAGTGCCATTTTGTTCTTAAGCAAACTTCAAACCCCACACTAGAAATTATCCACGAGATTAAGAGATAAATATTGAGATAAGCATGATTTGCAGTGATGATTTAAAACCTGGGAGACTCTTACACAAGATATTTTCTTTATGATTGAATTTGCCCGTCACCTAGGCCCCAATTTAAATGAGTAAATTAAAATTTGATTATCTGTGTCTCGAGAATATATGTTCTGGCCTCTCAGATATTTCTACGGCTGAGTACATCAGTAAGGCAACCCCATATCCGTCTCTGGTAAAAGGGGGAACTGTCTCTGTGACGTTAACAACTACAAACTTAGACACACATATATATGTAAAATACTTACGACAAACACCATCTATATAAACCGGATTAGTATCATCACAAACACATTTTTGCGATGTGGGATCACATTTTAAAGTTGCACCACATGAATCATTACACGGATCACCGTACATCTGCCCGACTGAAACCAAAACATAATCCGTCAATGCCAAGTTTCTCACAAAAAAAATATATTTAGGTAATTAGCATATTTCATACTTCTTATAAACGGTTTTAAATTATGGCAGCCAATTACATGAACCATGATATGCAAATTCTTTTTTTGTTTACAACAAAGAATTGTTTATCATGACTCCCATAAAACGAGCAATTTGTCCGTTGATTGTTTTAAGCTCTGAAGATAAAAACAATTGAGAACTTTGAACAAAATGTGTAATTTTACGAGAAAAAGAAATGCAATAACTGTCAAAAAACAACAACAACAAGATTCATAATTCAGTCATACAGCACATACTACTTAAAACTCTTAAAAATAGAAAATATGACTGCAAGTTAACTGTAAAAAAGTGAAAACAGAAAATTATTTTAATTTCTATACCCATTTAAATGAACAAAGACGAGTACATTAGAACATATAAAACGAGTACATTCTTTTTAGATGGGTAAAACTCAGACTGGAATATTGAATAAACAAGAGTTATGATGTTTGATTTACATCAACCATCCTCTCTAGTGTTAACCCATAATATCAGTGTACTAAACCTTGTCATGTCTGACTCAATGTTATTTCAAAATATTTCAGAACATTGATTGTAAAAAGCTTATAGAAGAGCAATTCGAATTCCAGAAGAATAATCCACAGTCGACTGTATATTTATATTCTAACCCATTATAGCCAAAACTATCAGCGAAAGTAATGTTGTTGTTTTATTGAATTCAAGAAATTCTTTGATACGATAGTAAGAAATTATTTATTCGCGAAACTTTTACTAGGAAATGTCAGTTCCAGATTTGTAAAACCATAAAATCAATGTAAAACTCTGTTAAAGCCTCCGTAAGATATAAATCAGATACGTCCAAATTCTCTCAATACAATATTGGAGTAAAACAGGGAGATCCGGGCCTAAGTTTGATGTTATTGTTCTTCGGGAATGATATAATCAAAACATTGATGGATTATGTACAAATTGATGATATAAACGTTTTTATTTTATTATACGTAGACGATGCTGTTTTAATTGCACAAACAACGGAAGCTTTACAGTCAATGTTAATTGATATGCACACATATTGTCAAGAATGGGATTTAAAAGTTAACGTTAATAAAAGTAAAGAAATGACATTCATAAAAGGATGCCATATTATACATGACTTTATATATAACACGAACCACTGGACATTGTCAGATCTTTTAAATATCTGGGTGTAATGCTATCTAAAGGCCAATTATTTCTCAGATTGTAATTATTTCAATACCAGGAATGCTACGCAGTTTAACTAGAATGTAGAGTTACCTAAATGGTTCTAAATGACCACATTTCCGATTTCCATTGACTTTACATCGCATGAAAATGCATCTTTTTTTGGTATTTTGGATTGGCGTTAAAATACTACTTTTGTTTACATTTTGTAATTGACGAGCACTTTCGACGATGGACCGTCAGACTTCGTAAATGTGAATATACTCGGGTGAGACACGACTAAAATGTGGGAAGCATGCACGCACGGAAAATTTAGAAGGTTTTTTCCCTCTCAACTCTAAAAACTTAAAGCATCTCGTTCATAGATGATCGGAAGAATATAAAAAAAATAATTCTCCCTCATGAATTATGGTGAAGTCTTTGTTTCCTGGTTTACTTAACTTCATTCTGAAAAGCGTACTCGTAATAATAGCGCTCTCAATGATTAAGTTAACAGCTTGGCTAAGAACTATAAAGCGGTATCACTGGTCCAATAAAGGCTAAATAAAACATCAAGATAAACCCTGTTCAGTCTTGGTAGAATGAATGATATATAAACTACCAATTTCATCAGCAGGAGTTACATGATGTCAATGGCGTATAATTTTATAAAACAAATAAACACGCTCTACTTGGTCTAAAATAAAGAAAAATATATAATTAATGTGTTGACTTATCGAAAATGCTTTTATTTTTTTGTAGATGATTTAAAAATTGGAAAGACGCATTAATCATCAGTATCGACGAATAAGAAATACTTTGCTTATACAGGTAATTACATGAAGAACGTCATGTAAAGTATTAAATATTATAACTGTTATAATTGTAAGTATGTACACCTACCACATTTCGTACCGTCCCAGTTCAAGGTACCTTTACAAGCACATACTTCATTAACACAATGGAGATCCTTCTCATCGTGACATAAATCTAAACTTGTCTGACACGTTTCGCCATGCGACACCTCTCTAACTGAAACACAAGCATATTTTGTATTTATAGTTTAAATAATCTCGAGCTTAATGGTTGTTGGTACAAGAGATTCCCTGAATATGCTTCATGTGGTCTTTTAAGGCAATGGACTATTCTTAATGTTGTTTTCATGCATTGGGTATTAATGGCTTTTCAGCTCCTCTCCGATTTCTTAATGCAAACACAGTTTCCGGCAAAGATTGTCAATAATTTCGCCAAGATGTCGGTGCACAATACTGTCACTGTTATTGATGGTACTTAGTATATTGATACTTAGATCTGACCACAGACATAATCAATAATAACCGTAATTAAATTTTTTAGTTTGGCAAATTCATAGAATAAATACGTGCTTTTTCCAGTGTGCAATGTGCCCTTTAAATACTATGAAACATTTTCAAAATACTGAATGTTTATTTCACCAATAATCAAATTTTCTTCAGTGCCACTTTTCAAATTCACTTTAACAGCCTATGCTATCTGTGCAGCGTACTGTTGGCAATCAATTTATCCTTATTTTCAGAAGTGGCATGATTTACTCCACACTTTCCATACAACCATATACTTAAATAAGTAGCACATAAAATAATTTATTTTCATATATCCCTAAATCAAATTTTAATATTATGACGCTTTGATTTTGTCTTACTTTTCTGTTAAGTCTGATAAAGTATGATCTGACGAAACGGTAGTGTGCGTTTATTTGCGACTCCCCGATTTTCAAGATAACATATAGCTTTTGGGATCCCGACATGCATCAAGATTACCTTATACTTACCAGATTTTAGAAGTACATAGTAGTTGTCTCATGTGAATCTTATGTCTCAATTGTGTAAACTTATGTCAAAAGCATCGTTGTTATTCGCACGCATATACATAAAACGTAACATGTGCTTTGGGGGCCGCAAAATAAAAGTGAGCCTCGGTTTTGCCAGGAGACATTGGCGGACTGAAAGTCTGCATGAGACAAAAAGTCGTCCAAAGATAACAATTTGATCAAATTGTTATGCTTATATATTATATATCAAAGTATTTAGTTGGTAGGGTAGTGTTTGATAGAGTGTGGTACATCGTTTTGCAAGGAAGTACTTTCCAGATATTGTGTCGGACTAAAAGGCTATATTCAACATAATCAAGCATCAAAATATTACAATCTGAGGGGAGGAAGTATGTTTTGCATACATATAAAGTATTTGGTTGTTAAGGTTAACGTGTGATGAGACTTCCGCACTTTTATCAAATGTCACTATGTGTAGCAAATATGAATTTATTTAGTTATAAATAAAAATTAATATAGAAAAATTTTCACACAAAAATACATTATCAACCCGAAAAAAGGATATTATTTTATTTAGAACATTCTCTTTAGACTTTTTATTTGGCGAGTCAAAATTCACATGTTGCCACATGTATATGTACTTTCTTATTTACATATGAAAGGCTTTATACTCAGGTACTCAACTTTGACTTGGCAATTAAGGTAGTGGGTAACTGGTAAATATAAATTTTCTCAAGTGACATATTACTCAAGTGACATTTTGTTCTTAAGCAAACTTCAAACCCCACACTAGAAATTATCCACGAGATTAAGAGATAAATATTAAGATAAGCATGATTTGCAGTGATGATTTAAAACCTGGGAGACTCTTACACAAGATATTTTCTTTATGATTGAATTTGCCCGTCACCTAGGCCCCAATTTAAATGAGTAAATTAAAATTTGATTATCTGTGTCTCGAGAATATATGTTCTGGCCTCTCAGATATTTCTACGGCTGAGTACATCAGTAAGGCAACCCCATATCCGTCTCTGGTAAAAGGGGGAACTGTCTCTGTGACGTTAACAACTACAAACTTAGACACACATATATATGTAAAATACTTACGACAAACACCATCTATATAAACCGGATTAGTATCATCACAAACACATTTTTGCGATGTGGGATCACATTTTAAAGTTGCACCACATGAATCATTACACGGATCACCGTACATCTGCCCGACTGAAACCAAAACATAATCCGTCAATGCCAAGTTTCTCACACAAAAAAAATATTTAGGTAATTAGCATATTTCATACTTCTTATAAACGGTTTTAAATTATGGCAGCCAATTACATGAACCATGATATGCAATTTTTTTTTTTTTTTTACAACAAAGAATTGTTTATCATGACTCCCATAAAACGAGCAATTTGTCCGTTGATTGTTTTAAGCTCTGAAGATAAAAACAATTGAGAACTTTGAACAAAATGTGTAATTTTACGAGAAAAAGAAATGCAATAACTGTCAAAAAACAACAACAACAAGATTCATAATTCAGTCATACAGCACATACTACTTAAAACTCTTAAAAATAGAAAATATGACTGCAAGTTAACTGTAAAAAAGTGAAAACAGAAAATTATTTTAATTTCTATACCCATTTAAATGAACAAAGACGAGTACATTAGAACATATAAAACGAGTACATTCTTTTTAGATGGGTAAAACTCAGACTGGAATATTGAATAAACAAGAGTTATGATGTTTGATTTACATCAACCATCCTCTCTAGTGTTAACCCATAATATCAGTGTACTAAACCTTGTCATGTCTGACTCAATGTTATTTCAAAATATTTCAGAACATTGATTGTAAAAAGCTTATAGAAGAGCAATTCGAATTCCAGAAGAATAATCCACAGTCGACTGTATATTTATATTCTAACCCATTATAGCCAAAACTATCAGCGAAAGTAATGTTGTTGTTTTATTGAATTCAAGAAATTCTTTGATACGATAGTAAGAAATTATTTATTCGCGAAACTTTTACTAGGAAATGTCAGTTCCAGATTTGTAAAACCATAAAATCAATGTAAAACTCTGTTAAAGCCTCCGTAAGATATAAATCAGAAACGTCCAAATTCTCTCAATGCAATATTGGAGTAAAACAGGGATATCCGGGCCTAAGTTTGATGTTATTGTTCTTCGAGAATGATATAATCAAAACAGTGATGGATAATGTACAAATTGATGATATAAACATTTTAATTTTATTATACGTAGACGATGCTGTTTTAATTGCACAAACAACGGAAGCTTTACAGTTCCAGATTTGTAAAACCATAAAATCAATGTAAAACTCTGTTAAAGCCTCCGTAAGATATAAATCAGATACGTCCAAATTCTCTCAATACAATATTGGAGTAAAACAGGGAGATCCGGGCCTAAGTTTGATGTTATTGTTCTTCGGGAATGATATAATCAAAACATTGATGGATTATGTACAAATTGATGATATAAACGTTTTTATTTTATTATACGTAGACGATGCTGTTTTAATTGCACAAACAACGGAAGCTTTACAGTCAATGTTAATTGATATGCACACATATTGTCAAGAATGGGATTTAAAAGTTAACGTTAATAAAAGTAAAGAAATGACATTCATAAAAGGATGCCATATTATACATGACTTTATATATAACACGAACCACTGGACATTGTCAGATCTTTTAAATATCTGGGTGTAATGCTATCTAAAGGCCAATTATTTCTCAGATTGTAATTATTTCAATACCAGGAATGCTACGCAGTTTAACTAGAATGTAGAGTTACCTAAATGGTTCTAAATGACCACATTTCCGATTTCCATTGACTTTACATCGCATGAAAATGCATCTTTTTTTGGTATTTTGGATTGGCGTTAAAATACTACTTTTGTTTACATTTTGTAATTGACGAGCACTTCCGACGATGGACCGTCAGACTTCGTAAATGTGAATATACTCGGGTGAGACACGACTAAAATGTGGGAAGCATGCACGCACGGAAAATTTAGAAGTTTTTTTCCCTCTCAACTCTAAAAACTTAAAGCATCTCGTTCACAGATGATCGGAAGAATATAAAAAAAATAATTCTCCCTCATGAATTATGGTGAAGTCTTTGTTTCCTGGTTTACTTAACTTCATTCTGAAAAGCGTACTCGTAATAATAGCGCTCTCAATGATTAAGTTAACAGCTTGGCTAAGAACTATAAAGCGGTATCACTGGTCCAATAAAGGCTAAATAAAACATCAAGATAAACCCTGTTCAGTCTTGGTAGAATGAATGATATATAAACTACCAATTTCATCAGCAGGAGTTACATGATGTCAATGGCGTATAGAAAAAATATTATTATAAAACAAATAAACACGCTCTACTTGGTCTAAAATAAAGAAAAATATATAATTAATGTGTTGACTTATCGAAAATGCTTTTATTTTTTTGTAGATGATTTAAAAATTGGAAAGACGCATTAATCATCAGTATCGACGAATAAGAAATACTTTGCTTATACAGGTAATTACATGAAGAACGTCATGTAAAGTATTAAATATTATAACTGTTATAATTGTAAGTATGTACACCTACCACATTTCGTACCGTCCCAGTTCAAGGTACCTTTACAAGCACATACTTCATTAACACAATGGAGATCCTTCTCATCGTGACATAAATCTAAACTTGTCTGACACGTTTCGCCATGCGACACCTCTCTAACTGAAACACAAGCATATTTTGTATTTATAGTTTAAATAATCTCGAGCTTAATGGTTGTTGGTACAAGAGATTCCCTGAATATGCTTCATGTGGTCTTTTAAGGCAATGGACATTCTTAATGTTGTTTTCATGCATTGGGTATTAATGGCTTTTCAGCTCCTCTCCGATTTCTTAATGCAAACACAGTTTCCGGCAAAGATTGTCAATAATTTCGCCAAGATGTCGGTATGCACAATACTGTCACTGTTATTGATGGTACTTTAGTATATTGATACTTAGATCTGACCACAGACCAATATATATTCAATAATAACCGTAATTAAATATTTTTTCGTTAAGTTTTTGGCAAATTCAAAGAATAAATACGTGCTTTTTCCAGTGTGCAATGTGCCCTTTAAATACTATGAAACATTTTCAAAATACTGAATGTTTATTTCACCAATAATCAAATTTTCTTCAGTGCCACTTTTCAAATTCACTTTAACAGCCTATGCTATCTGTGCAGCGTACTGTTGGCAATCAATTTATCCTTATTTTCAGAAGTGGCATGATTTACTCCACACTTTCCATACAACCATATACTTAAATAAGTAGGCACATAAAATAATTTATTTTCATATATCCCTAAATCAAATTTTAATATTATGACGCTTTGATTTTGTCTTACTTTTCTGTTAAGTCTGATAAAGTATGATCTGACGAAACGGTAGTGTGCGTTTATTTGCGACTCCCCGATTTTCAAGATAACATATAGCTTTTGGGATCCCGACATGCATCAAGATTACCTTATACTTACCAGATTTTAGAAGTACATAGTAGTTGTCTCATGTGAATCTTATGTCTCAATTGTGTAAACTTATGTCAAAAGCATCGTTGTTATTCGCACGCATATACATAAAACATAAGATGTGCTTTGGGGGCCGCAAAATAAAAGTGAGCCTCGGTTTTGCCAGGAGACATTGGCGGACTGAAAGTCTGCATGAGACAAAAAGTCGTCCAAAGATAACAATTTGATCAAATTGTTATGCTTATATATTATATATCAAAGTATTTAGTTGGTAGGGTAGTGTTTGATAGAGTATGGTACATCGTTTTGCAAGGAAGTACTTTCCAGATATTGTGTCGGACTAAAAGACTATATTCAACATAATCAAGCATCAAAATATTACAATCTGAGGGGAGGAAGTATGTTTTGCATACATATAAAGTATTTGGTTGTTAAGGTTAACGTGTGATGAGACTTCCGCACTTTTATCAAATGTCACTATGTGTAGCAAATATGAATTTATCTAGTTATAAATATATAGCAATATAGAAAAAAATACAAGCAACTGAAATGCACAAACTATGATATTTGTATCTATGCAAATTTAATATAGCAATATAAACTTTCACACAAGAACACCATTTTATAAACCCGAAAAAAGGATATTATTTTATTTAGAACATTCTCTTTAGACTTTTCATTTGGCGAGTCAAAATTCACATGTTACCACATGTATATGTACTTTCTTATTTACATATGAAAGGCTTTATACTCAGGTACTCAACTTTGACTTGGCAATAAAGGTAGTGGGTAACTGGTAAATATAAATTTTCTCAAGTGACATATTACTCAAGTGACATTTTGTTCTTAAGCAAACTTCAAACCCCACACTAGAAATTATCCACGAGATTAAGAGATAAATATTGAGATAAGCATGATTTGCAGTGATGATTTAAAACCTGGGAGACTCTTACACAAGATATTTTCTTTATGATTGAATTTGCCCGTCACCTAGGCCCCAATTTAAATGAGTAAATTAAAATTTGATTATCTGTGTCTCGAGAATATATGTTCTGGCCTCTCAGATATTTCTACGGCTGAGTACATCAGTAAGGCAACCCCATATCCGTCTCTGGTAAAAGGGGGAACTGTCTCTGTGACGTTAACAACTACAAACTTAGACACACATATATATGTAAAATACTTACGACAAACACCATCTATATAAACCGGATTAGTATCATCACAAACACATTTTTGCGATGTGGGATCACATTTTAAAGTTGCACCACATGAATCATTACACGGATCACCGTACATCTGCCCGACTGAAACCAAAACATAATCCGTCAATGCCAAGTTTCTCACACAAAAAAAATATTTAGGTAATTAGCATATTTCATACTTCTTATAAACGGTTTTAAGTTATGGCAGCCAATTACATGAACCATGATATGCAAATTTATTTTTTTTGTTTACAACAAAGAATTGTTTATCATGACTCCCATAAAACGAGCAATTTGTCCGTTGATTGTTTTAAGCTCTGAAGATAAAAACAATTGAGAACTTTGAACAAAATGTGTAATTTTACGAGAAAAAGAAATGCAATAACTGTCCAAAAAAACAACAACAACAAGATTCATAATTCAGTCATACAGCACATACTACTTAAAACTCTTAAAAATAGAAAATATGACTGCAAGTTAACTGTAAAAAAGTGGAAACAGAAAATTATTTTAATTTCTATACCCATTTAAATGAACAAAGACGAGTACATTAGAACATATAAAACGGGTACATTCTTTTTAGATGGGTAAAACTCAGACTGAAATATTGAATAAACAAGAGTTATGATGTTTGATTTACATCAACCATCCTCTCTAGTGTTAACCCATAATATCAGTGTACTAAACCTTGTCATGACTGACTCAATGTAATTTCAAAATGTTATTTTTATTTTATTGATTAATGCGTTTTATCTCCTACCATAATTATCAAATTTCATTTCTTGAATGCGAAATACTTCTTTAGATGGTCAATGTATTACGAATTATTTTTTCAAACTTTATTCTTTTATGAACAAAAGGACCAAGATGTCCATTTAGTCACTCAACTGAGAAATTACCTTCATGAACTGCACTGCTAAAAAATCAAAGCACTGAGGGAACTGTCAGAAGCGAAATTTAAAATGTGTGAATTATAAAGTCAACCCCTTTGATTTTTTTGTGGTATGCATGTAGAAGATCAGGGAACTTACATCTTATTAAAACAGCAGGAAAGATAGACTATTTTATTTATTGGTCTCTGTCAAATTAAACAAAAATGGATAAGGAATAGTGGTTCTTAGTATTGATACTCTTAATAGATTTAATATTTTATGACTTTGCTGCAGAGAGAAATAGTTTTAATAGAAAAGCAAGAAAATGGGACAAGATAAAGTTATCATTCTTTGGCACTTCACATCCTTCACTTGTTTAAAGTAATAGAGATGAAGCAAGGTAGAGTTACTGTTCTTGGTAAGTAAAGTTTGACCATCGTATGAAGTATAAACTCAATCCCTAAAGTACTTTCTGAGTTGCGACACACAGATGCAACTAAAGACACTACAGTCATTTGAGACTCTTACAAGAAAAGATTAAATACAAAATGTTTCAATTCACGGCCCCCTCTCATTTCAGCTGTTTTGACCTTATAGCCAAACATGTCTATGCGCAGGACCCTCATATAAGAAAAATCGACCTCTCAATAAATAATTTGTATATAGAGAGGTCGATTTTTTATTGAATATCAGGGTCCTGTGGTCTATGATTTAAATAAAAAGGTAAACAAACGCAAATGGAAGCATAATGAAAAGTAGAACTAAAAAAATCTAAATATATAACCCAAGAATATAAAAAATAAGTATTACAAAAAAGAAAAGGTTCTTACCAATAGAGCTATTTCCGCAGCCGTAAATTTGTGGTGCAAGTAAGGTTATTTATAGGTAGTTTAATGAATGAAACTGCTGGTGAACACTGAATTAAAAATTTGTTTCTTTTACAGTTTTATTTGCACAGAAAATGTGATTATACCCAATGCTGCAAAATCCTGCAATATATCTAAATTTTATCAATACTGCATTGTTGTCTTCTACAACCAGTGGTACAATTTTTCAACGCGAATGTATGGATAAGTGGCGGAAATGGGATTGTAGGTAGACAATCCACTGTCTGACTTGAAGAATGAGTGTAAAAATAGCAAATTCTACATTACTTTAGAACTATTGTTTAAGTAAACTTATTAATTCCATGGTCAATTTATCCCTAGAATCAAGTTTGAGAGTTAGGTATTCAATTATATATTACACATTCTATAACACATCACTGCAATTGAATAATTACTATCTTATAACAAAATAATTGTATGAATAATTAGCTTCAGCTCAAATCTTCAAAAAAAGGTAACTTTTTCAACATCTATAGATAAATATAATTAAAGCACAACTTAAATAAAAAGGAAAAATCTTAAAAACAACAACACTTTCCACACATTATTGCATTCGAATTTGAATTAAATATTTGGGAGGATATTAATGTTCGAGTGACTAGAGCAAATGATTATAGTGGCCCTCGATCACTCACTATGTAATACTCTATTGTCAGCGAAAAGCAGAATAAAATGTATATAAGGCAATATCCTCTATCATGAGGTCATCATGGTTTTTAAGATAATCTTTGCTCTTGAACTAAGGAAGGTGATACCAGGAAGATCATTAAAGATCATTATTCCAGTAGTTTTACTGAAAAAAGCATTATGAAAAGTTATATATAGATAATATAATGAATTCATAACACCGAGTGAGAAACACACTTTTTAATATGTCAAAGTTGTTTTTGCAAATATGTTATAGAGCTGTAAGGAACTTATAAGATCAAAATAGATTCAATACTGAAATTCTTTCCTTTTATTTTTAAGAAATTTGCAATCTCTATGGAACCTCATAAACAAAAAGAAACAACTGTTTTGCAAAGCAAAGTTTGGTAGAAAGACAGGAGATAATAAAAATAAAATCTGACAATTTTATTTCAGAGATTAAGTATACTGAAAAATTTGTAAGGAAACTAAGCTTACCTACCTAGCGGGAAAATTATTTAATTCAAATATCATCTTTTTTGGTTGCTTGTACAAAATGAAATTAAATTCAAACCACAGATTTTAGACGATAGATTTTTTTTAAATGACTACATAAGGAAATCAGCCCTCTTAATCCTTTTATGTAAGAAAAGCTGTGTTTAGTTTCATGAATTTATCATGTGTACTTAATGAAATTTATATCTGACCATTGGCTTCTGAGAGAGTTTATTTTTAGTTTTCTTTTTTGTCTGATAGAAAATGATTGTTGTATGACGTATTTTATAACACGAGTGGTCCTAGATAAAAATGTTTTCACATGAGGCGGATTCATACAATCAAGTAATACCCATCATATGTACATACCACACATATCGTTTTCCCACTGGAGGCCCGGCTGACAGATACATGTGTTATCTTCACCACATGTCAAATATCTTGAGCCGTCACATGTGTTTGGGTTTGATGAGCAGTCAACCCCCGTTTGTGCTCCTACGTCGTCTATAAACATAGCGGAAAGACGAAAATTATAACGTGATATATTTCATGCATGAAATAGCTAAGAAATAATAATAATTGATAATAGTAATAATAATACTCATCATAATCTGTATCAATTTTATTATTGTTCGTAGAAATAAAAAGGAAATGGCGTAGACATATCTGCATAATATATCTTTAAACTTACTGTCTTTACAAAACTAATTTCAATGAGATAATTAACTCACAGCATTTACTGTCAACCAAGATCTTTGGGGATTCACAGACGCACATTCCGTTTTGACATGTCAGTCCATCATTACAACCATTGTTAACTGTACATGGCTGACAATTGTCTGTTCCAACTGAAATAAAAACAACATACGGAGATTTTCTTAGTAGTAAGACCAGTTTGTTACAAATACATTCAAAAATGACCAATTGTATATTTGTCTGTGCCTATAGTGTAAAAGATACATTCGTACAGAAGTTACCAAGAAATATAAAATATAACATTTGAAAATAAATACAATCGGCGTAAACGTTTAGTATAAGAAATTTAAAAAGAAAATAACAAAATGAGAGGATTGATAGAACAAGATATTCGACTCGGTGCTTTATGAGATGTCAGTAGAAGAAAGGACGACGGACGATTGACAACGGACATTGTCCATAACAAATGGTTTCATAACAGCTCATTTTGAACGTTTCTGAAGTCGAAAACGACCAAAATGATAAAGTAACATGCAGCTTACACTGTTCACATTTTTCAGTATGCTTTCATAAATTTTTGATTTTCACAGTTATGTCGTGAACATAAATTTATCAGAAAGACCAATATAGCATTCTTGAATATTTTGTTTGTTTTAATATATTTTGAACCTTTTAAAAGTATTAGTCAAGCCAAATTATTTTTTATCGCAAGCAAACTAAGATCAAACGGATTATAAAGGTGTTGGTTTAACATTGTTCTCATGATGAGTTATGAACGAATGTCGATTAGTTGAATTCTGTATTTAAGAATTAAACAACCAATGAAATAGTTAAACTTATGTTTGAGGGAGATTAACACTTGAGGGTTTTTGATGGTCAAAACAAGTCATTAAAGAAGAGAAGAACCTACCACATGTATTGTCCATCCAAATAAGACCATCCATACAGGTGCAAGTGTTACCATCACACTCCAAGTTTTTACTTCTGTCACATGTATCAGCTGTTGTGAGACAGTTTTCATTATTACCACTTCCGTCTAGAAAAAAATACAGAATTAAAGTTTAGTTATGGATCTATCTTACTTTATTTATATCTTGATTCTTTATATTAGATTGAGAATCAATAAGTGCGTGCACCTTTAGGGGGATGGCATTTGCTATGAATATGACGTGCTTTTTTATTTTTGGCTAGCTACCGCAAAGTCATTCTGCTGAATATGTGTATACTGTATATTAGTTAATTGAGAAAAATATTGTCGATTTTTAAAAAGAAGAGCTCTGAGTCTACAATATGAATTAAAAAAATGATTTCGAACTGAATCACATTTTTGTTTTTTCTTGCAGATACAATCTGATAATAAATTTGTATCACCGTATTTGCTAAAAATAACGTTTAAATGGGGTTGGAAGATCCTGAAAAACTTGGCCTAATAGAGATCGTAATTGGACGAATATTTTTTTAAATGGCAGTTTTAAGACTTTAACCGTTTATATTCATGAAGAAAAAAACACACGCAATGTATTTTCTTCTCTAATCAATCACTGCAAGTTTGGATATAGCATATTACTCACAGCATGTGTCTCCAATCAGGAACGGAAAATCTTGTGAACAAAGGCACGACCCGTTCACACATACAAGTCGTTTTGATAAATCACACGATACATTGTCACATGGAGAACAATGTGCACTTCCAACTGAAAAATAGTGACAAACATACGTAATCTTCATACTTTTACTATTGGTGGACTAATGCTCTCTCTTAGTCGCTATCTATTATTAATCGGAAAAAGTATTATCAAAATTGTATATAATACATTTGAACTGTCAGACGGTGAATAATTTTGTAAATTTAGTTGTCTTAATTCAAGTTATCAATTGAAAACTGGCATTTCTGTTGAACTGAGAGATTATTCAAGTAACCAATGTAATTGTACAAAATACATATCCGTCGATTTAAGGCATGAAGGGAAACGCCAAATATCTGCCCTTAGTGATAGGGGTATATACTCAGTTGGTCATATTTTGTCTTTGGCGATTCAAATCTCAGTTGAGGGAACTTAACTTACTGCTAGCTAATTAAATTCCGTTTTCAATTGTTTTTAGCCAGCAATGACACGGAACACCCAATCTTTGTCGCATACGAGCAGTAGTATATAAGCTATCGGTCGGTTGTAATGCTTTTTAAACTAACTGCACTTTATGGACTATTGAATTAGTCATTCATCGGGGCCGGTTTGTATGAATCCGAAACCATTGTCTTTTTATCGTATAATATTTATTTGTATAAAAAATGCTTCCTAATTGACAAAGACAATAAGAGCAATTTGAAAAAAAAGGGGGGATTTGAAACCAATGTTAATAAAATGACATAAATGTCATCTAATTTGGCTGTACTTACCACACTTATCATCAGATGAACTCCACGTTTGACCACTAGGACAAGTGCATGCTCCATTGGTACATAACAGATTGGCCCGGCAGGTAGAATGGGTAGCATCGCAGGGATCATTTTCGTTCATGCCCTCTGGAGAAATATTAGTTCATATAAATCGACAGTATTTCGACTCCCTTACTATATGGATATAATGGCAATTTACGTCCGAAATTGGCCATAAATATTTTATTTAGATTTAAAAACTCGCGAGAATATTTCGTCTGAGAATATGCATCTTGTCAGAGCAAGTCTGACAACATATATTTGGTAATGAATGGATAGACAGACATTTAAACGATGTATAGAGCTACAGACAACTATAGATGTTTAATACTTACGGCAACTATTTTCTATGTTAACAAATCCTTCCTTGCAATCACAAGTACCACTCTTACAGACGAGGTTTTCTTCTTTATTGCATGAATTTGATGTGCATGGATTTCCAAGATTTTGCCCGACTGAAATACACGTGCATGTATAAATGCCTATAATGGCTACAATGAAAATGTGCTGTATAATGTACACGTGGTGCAATTAAGACTATTTCAGTCTGAGTCTTGGGTCTATCAAGATTGAGTGATGCATAATGTATAATACTGAAATAAGACTAGTTCAGTCTGAGTCTGATGTACATTGCATAAATGTTGAAATTAGACAATTTCATTCTGACTATGATGTATAATTTATACTTGTTGCAATTAGAGTATTTCAGTCTGAGTCTGACGTATAAGGTATAAATGTTGAGTATGGACTATCATAGTCTGAGTATGGTGTAAAATGTATAAATGTTGCAATATTTCTTTTCAGCCTAAGTCTGCTGTGTAATGCAATGATGTTGAAATTAGACTAGTTCAGTCTGAGTTCGTTTTGGTTGTTTGTACAAAATGAAATAAATTGAATCCGCAGAATTTAAAGGATAGAATTGATTTTTAATGATTACACGAAGTAAAATCAGACCTCTCAAATCTTTTACGTAAGAAAAGCTGCGTTAAGTTTCATAAATTGATCATATGTACTCTATGAAATTTATTTCTGACCACTGGCTTCTGAGAGAGGGTTTTTTTAGTTTTTTGTCTGATAGAAAATGATTAATGTATGACGTATTTTATAACACGAGTGGTCCTAGATAAAAATGTTTTCACATGAGGCGGATTCATATAATCAAGAAATACCCATCATATGTACATACCACACATATCGTTTTCCCACTGGAGGCCCGACTGACAGATACATGTGTTATTTTCACCACATGTCAAATATCTTGAGCCGTCACATGTGTTTGGGTTTGATGAGCAGTCAACCCCCGTTTGTGCTCCTACGTCGTCTATAAACATAGCAGAAAGACGAAAATTATAACATGATATATTTCATGCATTAAATAGCTTAGAAATAATAATAATTGATTATAGTAATAATAATACTCATCATAATCTGTATCAATTTTATTATTGTTCGTAGAAATGAAAAGGAAATGGCGTAGTCATATCTGTATAATGTATTTTTAACCTTACTGTCCTTACAAAACTAATTTCAATGAGATGATTAACTCACAGCATTTACTGTCAACCAAAATCTTTGGGGCTTCACAGACGCACATTCCGTTTTGACATGTCAGTCCATCATTACAACCATTGTTAACTGTACATGGCTGACAATTGTCTGTTCCAACTGAAATAAAAACAACATACGGAGATTTTCTCAGTAGTAAGATCAGTCTGTTACAAATACATTAAAAAATGACCAATTGTATGCCTATAGTGTAAAATATACATTCGTACAGAAGTTACAAAGAAATATAAAATATAACATTTGAAAATAAATACAATCGGCGTAAAAGTTTAGTATAAGAAATTTAAAAAGAAAAATAACAAAATGAGAGGATTGATAGAACAAGATATTCGATTG
>CM037786.1:26775074-26825074 GCA_021229015.1 Solen grandis
TGAACCATGTGGAGGAAGTCAACCATGTGACGTAAATGCGAACCTGGATTGTGTAAATGGCGTGTGTGCATGTTCAGACCCTGCATATGTAATTGTCGATGGAATTTGCTGTACGTAAACTTTGAAGGTCAAAGCCATGGGCAGCTGTAGAAAACAATGTTCTAGAGTAAATGCTTGTTTTTAATGAGAACACTTGAAAACAGACTCGAAATTTTACACAGTGTATGGATTCATTTATCGATTTAGGCGATTATCAAGGGATGTAAAAAAATATAGGTGTTTGGCGAGTATGCGACTGAAGAGATGGCATTATGTGGAGAGAACGACACCACGTTTGTTTTTTTTTGTTTTTTTCATTTAAAATCATGAACCTGCTTTTATCCCTCCTGCACTGCAGATTTAAGTCTGTCATCGTTATGAACTGTCTACGATTAGAATTTAACGTAACCAAGAGTTTTCATTTGACTATATGTCATTTCAGATGGGACTCAACTTAACGACCCTTGCACTCAGTCTCCAGACACATGTTCTTGTGACTTAAATTTGGTGTGCATAAATGGTACTTGTGCGTGTCAAGAATCTTTACAACTTGATGGCTCAGAATGCTGTAAGTACTTAATCTCGTGGAAATGTCTTTACTTAAAACCAAATACGTAGATATAGTTTGGATGCGCGAAAGCGCATCAAGGACTTGGAATCAGCGATTTATAATTTCATATTTTTTTATTTGACATCTAACTAGATCAGATTGAAACCAAAATATAGATGGCTTCGTAAATATATACTCATATTAAAAAATAGATATGCTAATTAGTTGGAATCAAAAGAAAATATAACAAATTTAAATAAGATATAATTGAAATGCCAAAACATCCCTTTCAAATCTAACAGAATCGAAATCAATATTGTTTGTTTAATGTCAAGGAATGTCGCACTGTACCATATATTTATTCTAATGCATATTCAGAACAAAATAACGTAATAACAAAGGACGAAAAAAAGTGTGACGAACGCATTGAAAGATAAATAAGAAATATATTCGATTGAATTTGCAATTTTTATGAAATAGACTATCATTTATGTATGATAAAACCAGATATTTTATCTGTTTACTTACAAAAGAACTATACATTTCTTACTTTTAGATGGAACAGATATTAACGAACCATGTGGAGGAAGTCAACCATGTGACGTAAATGCGAACCTGGATTGTGTAAATGGCGTGTGTGCATGTTCAGACCCTGCATATGTAATTGTCGATGGAATTTGCTGTACGTAAACTTTGAAGGTCAAAGCCATGGGCAGCTGTAGAAAACAATGTTCTAGAGTAAATGCTTGTTTTTAATGAGAACACTTGAAAACAGACTCGAAATTTTACACAGTGTATGGATTCATTTATCGATTTAGGCGATTATCAAGGGATGTAAAAAAAATATAGGTGTTTGGCGAGTATGCGACTGAAGAGATGGCATTATGTGGAGAGAACGACACCACGTTTGTTTTTGTTTTTGTTTTTTTCATTTAAAATCATGAACCTGCTTTTATCCCTCCTGCACTGCAGATTTAAGTCTGTCATCGTTATGAACTGTCTACGATTAGAATTTAACGTAACCAAGAGTTTTCATTTGACTATATGTCATTTCAGATGGGACTCAACTTAACGACCCTTGCACTCAGTCTCCAGACACATGTTCTTGTGACTTAAATTTGGTGTGCATAAATGGTACTTGTGCGTGTCAAGAATCTTTACAACTTGATGGCTCAGAATGCTGTAAGTACTTAATCTCGTGGAAATGTCTTTACTTAAAACCAAATACGTAGATATAGTTTGGATGCGCGAAAGCGCATCAAGGACTTGGAATCAGCGATTTATAATTTCATATTTTTTTATTTGACATCTAACTAGATCAGATTGAAACCAAAATATAGATGGCTTCGTAAATATATACTCATATTAAAAAATAGATATGCTAATTAGTTGGAATCAAAAGAAAATATAACAAATTTAAATAAGATATAATTGAAATGCCAAAACATCCCTTTCAAATCTAACAGAATCGAAATCAATATTGTTTGTTTAATGTCAAGGAATGTCGCACTGTACTATATGTTTTCTCTAATGAATTTTCAGAACAAAAATAATTTAATTAAAAAGGACGAAAAAAAGTGTGACGAACGCATTGAAAGATAAATTAAGAAATATATTCGATTGAATTTGCAATTTTTTATGAAATAGACTATCATTTATGTATGATAAAACCAGATATTTTATCTTGTTTACTTACAAAAGAACTATACATTTCTTACTTTAGATGGAACAGATATTAACGAACCATGTGGAGGAAGTCAACCATGTGACGTAAATGCGAACCTGGATTGTGTAAATGGCGTGTGTGCATGTTCAGACCCTGCATATGTAATTGTCGATGGAATTTGCTGTACGTAAACTTTGAAGGTCAAAGCCATGGGCAGCTGTAGAAAACAATGTTCTAGAGTAAATGCTTGTTTTTAATGAGAACACTTGAAAACAGACTCGAAATTTTACACAGTGTATGGATTCATTTATCGATTTAGGCGATTATCAAGGGATGTAAAAAAATATAGGTGTTTGGCGAGTATGCGACTGAAGAGATGGCATTATGTGGAGAGAACGACACCACGTTTGTTTTTGTTTTTGTTTTTTTCATTTAAAATCATGAACCTGCTTTTATCCCTCCTGCACTGCAGATTTAAGTCTGTCATCGTTATGAACTGTCTACGATTAGAATTTAACGTAACCAAGAGTTTTCATTTGACTATATGTCATTTCAGATGGGACTCAACTTAACGACCCTTGCACTCAGTCTCCAGACACATGTTCTTGTGACTTAAATTTGGTGTGCATAAATGGTACTTGTGCGTGTCAAGAATCTTTACAACTTGATGGCTCAGAATGCTGTAAGTACTTAATCTCGTGGAAATGTCTTTACTTAAAACCAAATACGTAGATATAGTTTGGATGCGCGAAAGCGCATCAAGGACTTGGAATCAGCGATTTATAATTTCATATTTTTTTATTTGACATCTAACTAGATCAGATTGAAACCAAAATATAGATGGCTTCGTAAATATATACTCATATTAAAAAAATAGATATGCTAATTAGTTGGAATCAAAAGAAAATATAACAAATTTAAATAAGATATAATTGAAATGCCAAAACATCCCTTTCAAATCTAACAGAATCGAAATCAATATTGTTTGTTTAATGTCAAGGAATGTCGCACTGTACTATATGTTTTCTCTAATGAATTTTCAGAACAAAAATAATTTAATTAAAAAGGACGAAAAAAGTGTGACGAACGCATTGAAAGATAAAATAAGAAATATATTCGATTGAATTTGCAATTTTTATGAAATAGACTATCATTTATGTATGATAAAACCAGATATTTTATCTTGTTTACTTACAAAAGAACTATACATTTCTTACTTTTAGATGGAACAGATATTAACGAACCATGTGGAGGAAGTCAACCATGTGACGTAAATGCGAACCTGGATTGTGTAAATGGCGTGTGTGCATGTTCAGACCCTGCATATGTAATTGTCGATGGAATTTGCTGTACGTAAACTTTGAAGGTCAAAGCCATGGGCAGCTGTAGAAAACAATGTTCTAGAGTAAATGCTTGTTTTTAATGAGAACACTTGAAAACAGACTCGAAATTTTACACAGTGTATGGATTCATTTATCGATTTAGGCGATTATCAAGGGATGTAAAAAATATAGGTGTTTGGCGAGTATGCGACTGAAGAGATGGCATTATGTGGAGAGAACGCACCACGTTGTTTTTTTGTTTTTGTTTTTTTCATTTAAAAATCATGAACCTGCTTTTATCCCTCCTGCACTGCAGATTTAAGTCTGTCATCGTTATGAACTGTCTACGATTAGAATTAACGTAACCAAGAGTTTTCATTTGACTATATGTCATTTCAGATGGGACTCAACTTAACGACCCTTGCACTCAGTCTCCAGACACATGTTCTTGTGACTTAAATTTGGTGTGCAAAATGGTACTGTGCGTGTCAAGAATCTTTACAACTTGATGGCTCAGAATGCTGTAAGTACTTAATCTCGTGGAAATGTCTTTACTTAAAACCAAATACGTAGATATAGTTTGGATGCGCGAAAGCGCATCAAGGACTTGGAATCAGCGATTTATAATTTCATATTTTTTTATATTGACATCTAACTAGATCAGATTGAAACCAAAATATAGATGGCTTCGTAAATATATATCATATTAAAAAATAGATATGCTAATTAGTTGGAATCAAAAGAAAATATAACAAATTTAAATAAGATATAATTGAAATGCCAAAACATCCCTTTCAAATCTAACAGAATCGAAATCAATATTGTTTGTTTAATGTCAAGGAATGTCGCACTGTACTATATGTTTTCTCTAATGAATTTTCAGAACAAAAATAATTTAATTAAAAGGACGAAAAAAAAGTGTGACGAACGCATTGAAGATAAAAATAAGAAATATATTCGATTGAATTTGCAATTTTTATGAAATAGACTATCAGTTATGTATGATAAAACCAGATATTTTATCTTGTTTACTTACAAATGAACTATACATTTCTTACTTTTAGATGGAACAGATATTAACGAACCATGTGGAGGAAGTCAACCATGTGACGTAAATGCGAACCTGGATTGTGTAAATGGCGTGTGTGCAGTTCAGACCCTGCATATGTAATTGTCGATGGAATTTGCTGTACGTAAACTTTGAAGGTCAAAGCCATGGGCGCTGTAGAAAACAATGTTCTAGAGTAAATGCTTTTTTAATGAGAACACTTGAAAACAGACTCGAAATTTACACAGTGTATGGATTCATTTATCGATTTAGGCGATTATCAGGGATGTAAAAATATAGGTGTTTGGCGAGTATGCGATGAAGAGATGGCATTATGGGAGAGAACGACACCACGTTTTTTTTTTTTGTTTTTTTCATTTAAAATCATGAACCTGCTTTATCCCTCCTGCACTGCAGATTAAGTCTGTCATCGTTATGAACTGTCTACGATTAGAATTTAACTAACCAAGAGTTTTCATTTGACTATATGTCATTTCAGATGGGACTCAACTTAACGACCCTTGCACTCAGTCTCCAGAACATGTTCTTGTGACTTAAATTTGGTGTGCATAAATGGTACTTGTGCGTGTCAAGAATCTTTACAACTTGATGGCTCAGAATGCTGTAAGTACTTAATCTCGTGGAAATGTCTTACTTAAAACCAATACGTAGATATAGTTTGGATGCGCGAAAGCGCATCAAGGACTTGGAATCAGCGATTTATAATTTTTTTTTTTTTGACATCAACTAGATCAGATTGAAACCAAAATATAGATGGCTTCGTAAATATATACTCATATTAAAATAGATATGCTAATTAGTTGGAATCAAAAGAAAATATAACAAATTTAAATAAGATATAATTGAAATGCCAAAACATCCCTTTCAAATCTAACAGAATCGAAATCAATATTGTTTGTTTAATGTCAAGGAATGTCGCATGTACTATATGTTTTCTCTAATGATTTTCAGAACAAAAATAATTTAATTAAAAAGGACGAAAAAAGTGTGACGAACGCATTGAAAGATAAATAAGAAATATATTCGATTGAATTGCATTTTTATGAATAGACTATCATTTATGTATGATAAACCAGATATTTTATCTTGTTTACTTACAAAGAACTAACATTTCTTACTTTTAGATGGAACAGATATTAACGAACCATGTGGAGGAAGTCAACCATGTGACGTAATGCGAACCTGGATTGTGTAAATGGCGTGTGTGCATGTTCAGACCCTGCATATGTAATTGTCGATGGAATTTGCTGTACGTAAACTTTGAAGGTCAAAGCCATGGGCAGCTGTAGAAAACAATGTTCTAGAGTAAATGCTTGTTTTTAATGAGAACACTTGAAAACAGACTCAAAATTTTACACAGTGTATGGATTCATTTATTGATTTAGGCGATTATCAAGGATGTAAAAATATAGGTGTTTGGCGAGTATGCGACTGAAGAGATGGCATTATGTGGAGAGAACGACACCACGCTTGTTTGTTTTGTTTTTTTGTTTTTTCATTTAAAATCATGAACCTGCTTTATCCCTCCTGCACTGTAGATTTAAGTCTGTCATCGTTATGAACTGTCTACGATTAGAATTTAACGTAACCAAGAGTTTTCATTTGACTATATGTCATTTCAGATGGGACTCAACTTAACGACCCTTGCACTCAGTCTCCAGACACATGTTCTTGTGACTTAAATTTGGTGTGCATAATGGTACTTGTGCGTGTCAAGAATCTTTACAACTTGATGGCTCAGAATGCTGTAAGTACTTAATCTCGTGGAAATTTAAAAAAATAGATATTGTTGGAATCAAAAGAAAATATAATTCGTAAATATATACTCATATTAAAAAATAGATATGCTAATTAGTTGGAATCAAAAGAAAATATAACAAATTTAAATAAGATATAATTGAAATGCCAAAACATCCCTTTCAAATCTAACAGAATCGAAATCAATATTGTTTGTTTAATGTCAAGGAATGTCGCACTGTACTATATGTTTTCTCTAATGAATTTCAGAACAAAAATAATTTAATTAAAAAGGACGAAAAAAAGTGTGACGAACGCATTGAAAGATAAATTAAGAAATATATTCGATTGAATTTGCAATTTTTATGAAATAGACTATCATTTATGTATGATAAAACCAGATATTTTATCTTGTTTACTTACAAAAGAACTATACATTTCTTACTTTTAGATGGAACAGATATTAACGAACCATGTGGAGGAAGTCAACCATGTGACGTAAATGCGAACCTGATTGTGTAAATGGCGTGTGTGCATGTTCAGACCTGCATATGTAATTGTCGATGGAATTTGCTGTACGTAAACTTTGAAGGTCAAAGCCATGGCAGCTGTAAAAACAATGTTCTAGAGTAAATGCTTGTTTTTAATGAGAACACTTGAAAACAGACTCGAAATTCTACACAGTGTATGGATTCATTTATCGATTTAGGCGATTATCAAGGGATGTAAAAAAATATAGGTGTTTGGCGAGTATGCGACTGAAGAGATGGCATTATGGGGAGAGAACGACACCACGTTTGTTTTTGTTTTTTTCATTTAAAATCATGAACCTGCTTTTATCCCTCCTGCACTGCAGATTTAAGTCTGTCATCGTTATGAACTGTCTACGATAAGAATTTAACGTAACCAAGAGTTTTCATTTGACTATATGTCATTTCAGATGGGACTCAACTTAACGACCCTTGCACTCAGTCTCCAGACACATGTTCTTGTGACTTAAATTTGGTGTGCATAATGGTACTGTGCGTGTCAAGAATCTTTACAACTTGATGGCTCAGAATGCTGTAAGTACTTAATCTCGTGGAAATGTCTTTACTTAAAACCAAATACGTAGATATAGTTTGGATGCGCGAAAGCGCATCAAGGACTTGGAATCAGCGATTTATAATTTCATTTTTTTTTTTGACATCTAACTAGATCAGATTGAAACCAAAATATAGATGGCTTCGTAAATATATACTCATATTAAAAAATAGATATGCTAATTAGTTGGAATCAAAAGATAATATAACAAATTTAAATAAGATATAATTGAAATGCCAAAACATCCCTTTCAAATCTAACAGAATCGAAATCAATATTGTTTGTTTAATGTCAAGGAATGTCGCACTGTACTATATGTTTTCTCTAATGAATTTTCAGAACAAAAATAATTTAATTAAAAAGGACGAAAAAAAGTGTGACGAACGCATTGAAAGATAAAATAAGAAATATATTCGATTGAATTTGCAATTTTTATGAAATAGACTATCAGTTATGTATGATAAAACCAGATATTTTATCTTGTTTACTTACAAATGAACTATACATTTCTTACTTTTAGATGGAACAGATATTAACGAACCATGTGGAGGAAGTCAACCATGTGACGTAAATGCGAACCTGGATTGTGTAAATGGCGTGTGTGCATGTTCAGACCCTGCATATGTAATTGTCGATGGAATTTGCTGTACGTAAACTTTGAAGGTCAAAGCCATGGGCAGCTGTAGAAAACAATGTTCTAGAGTAAATGCTTGTTTTTAATGAGAACACTTGAAAACAGACTCGAAATTTTACACAGTGTATGGATTCATTTATCGATTTACGCGATTATCAAGGGATGTAAAAAGATATAGGTGTTTGGCGAGTATGCGACTGAAGAGATGGCATTATGTGGAGAGAACGACACCACGTTTTTTTTGTTTTTTTTTTCATTTAAAATCATGAACCTGCTTTTATCCCTCCTGCACTGCAGATTTAAGTCTGTCATCGTTATGAACTGTCTACGATTAGAATTTAACGTAACCAAGAGTTTTCATTTGACTATATGTCATTTCAGATGGGACTCAACTTAACGACCCTTGCACTCAGTCTCCAGACACATGTTCTTGTGACTTAAATTTGGTGTGCATAAATGGTACTTGTGCGTGTCAAGAATCTTTACAACTTGATGGCTCAGAATGCTGTAAGTACTTAATCTCGTGGAAATGTCTTTACTTAAAACCAAATACGTAGATATAGTTTGGATGCGCGAAAGGCATCAAGGACTTGGAATCAGCGATTTATAATTTCATATTTTTTTATTTGACATCTAACTAGATCAGATTGAACCAAAATATAGATGGCTTCGTAAATATATACTCATATTAAAAAATAGATATGCTAATTAGTTGGAATCAAAAGAAAATATAACAAATTTAAATAAGATATAATTGAAATGCCAAAACATCCCTTTCAAATCTAACAGAATCGAAATCAATATTGTTTGTTTAATGTCAAGGAATGTCGCACTGTACTATATGTTTTCTCTAATGAATTTTCAGAACAAAAATAATTTAATTAAAAAGGACGAAAAAAAGTGTGACGAACGCATTGAAAGATAAATTAAGAAATATATTCGATTGAATTTGCAATTTTTATGAAATAGACTATCATTTATGTATGATAAAACCAGATATTTTATCTTGTTTACTTACAAAAGAACTATACATTTCTTACTTTTAGATGGAACAGATATTAACGAACCATGTGGAGGAAGTCAACCATGTGACGTAAATGCGAACCTGGATTGTGTAAATGGCGTGTGTGCATGTTCAGACCCTGCATATGTAATTGTCGATGGAATTTGCTGTACGTAAACTTTGAAGGTCAAAGCCATGGGCAGCTGTAGAAAACAATGTTCTAGAGTAAATGCTTGTTTTTAATGAGAACACTTGAAAACAGACTCGAAATTTTACACAGTGTATGGATTCATTTATCGATTTAGGCGATTATCAAGGGATGTAAAAAAATATAGGTGTTTGGCGAGTATGCGACTGAAGAGATGGCATTATGTGGAGAGAACGACACCACGTTTGTTTTTGTTTTTGTTTTTTTCATTTAAAATCATGAACCTGCTTTTATCCCTCCTGCACTGCAGATTTAAGTCTGTCATCGTTATGAACTGTCTACGATTAGAATTTAACGTAACCAAGAGTTTTCATTTGACTATATGTCATTTCAGATGGGACTCAACTTAACGACCCTTGCACTCAGTCTCCAGACACATGTTCTTGTGACTTAAATTTGGTGTGCATAAATGGTACTTGTGCGTGTCAAGAATCTTTACAACTTGATGGCTCAGAATGCTGTAAGTACTTAATCTCGTGGAAATGTCTTTACTTAAAACCAAATACGTAGATATAGTTTGGATGCGCGAAAGCGCATCAAGGACTTGGAATCAGCGATTTATAATTTCATATTTTTTTATTTGACATCTAACTAGATCAGATTGAAACCAAAATATAGATGGCTTCGTAAATATATACTCATATTAAAAAATAGATATGCTAATTAGTTGGAATCAAAAGAAAATATAACAAATTTAAATAAGATATAATTGAAATGCCAAAACATCCCTTTCAAATCTAACAGAATCGAAATCAATATTGTTTGTTTAATGTCAAGGAATGTCGCACTGTACTATATGTTTTCTCTAATGAATTTTCAGAACAAAAATAATTTAATTAAAAAGGACGAAAAAAAAGTGTGACGAACGCATTGAAAGATAAAATAAGAAATATATTCGATTGAATTTGCAATTTTTATGAAATAGACTATCATTTATGTATGATAAAACCAGATATTTTATCTTGTTTACTTACAAAAGAACTATACATTTCTTACTTTTAGATGGAACAGATATTAACGAACCATGTGGAGGAAGTCAACCATGTGACGTAAATGCGAACCTGGATTGTGTAAATGGCGTGTGTGCATGTTCAGACCCTGCATATGTAATTGTCGATGGAATTTGCTGTACGTAAACTTTGAAGGTCAAAGCCATGGGCAGCTGTAGAAAACAATGTTCTAGAGTAAATGCTTGTTTTTAATGAGAACACTTGAAAACAGACTCGAAATTTTACACAGTGTATGGATTCATTTATCGATTTAGGCGATTATCAAGGGATGTAAAAAAATATAGGTGTTTGGCGAGTATGCGACTGAAGAGATGGCATTATGTGGAGAGAACGACACCACGTTTGTTTTTGTTTTTGTTTTTTTCATTTAAAATCATGAACCTGCTTTTATCCCTCCTGCACTGCAGATTTAAGTCTGTCATCGTTATGAACTGTCTACGATTAGAATTTAACGTAACCAAGAGTTTTCATTTGACTATATGTCATTTCAGATGGGACTCAACTTAACGACCCTTGCACTCAGTCTCCAGACACATGTTCTTGTGACTTAAATTTGGTGTGCATAAATGGTACTTGTGCGTGTCAAGAATCTTTACAACTTGATGGCTCAGAATGCTGTAAGTACTTAATCTCGTGGAAATGTCTTTACTTAAAACCAAATACGTAGATATAGTTTGGATGCGCGAAAGCGCATCAAGGACTTGGAATCAGCGATTTATAATTTCATATTTTTTTATTTGACATCTAACTAGATCAGATTGAAACCAAAATATAGATGGCTTCGTAAATATATACTCATATTAAAAAATAGATATGCTAATTAGTTGGAATCAAAAGAAAATATAACAAATTTAAATAAGATATAATTGAAATGCCAAAACATCCCTTTCAAATCTAACAGAATCGAAATCAATATTGTTTGTTTAATGTCAAGGAATGTCGCACTGTACTATATGTTTTCTCTAATGAATTTTCAGAACAAAAATAATTTAATTAAAAAGGACGAAAAAAAAGTGTGACGAACGCATTGAAAGATAAAATAAGAAATATATTCGATTGAATTTGCAATTTTTATGAAATAGACTATCATTTATGTATGATAAAACCAGATATTTTATCTTGTTTACTTACAAAAGAACTATACATTTCTTACTTTTAGATGGAACAGATATTAACGAACCATGTGGAGGAAGTCAACCATGTGACGTAAATGCGAACCTGGATTGTGTAAATGGCGTGTGTGCATGTTCAGACCCTGCATATGTAATTGTCGATGGAATTTGCTGTACGTAAACTTTGAAGGTCAAAGCCATGGGCAGCTGTAGAAAACAATGTTCTAGAGTAAATGCTTGTTTTTAATGAGAACACTTGAAAACAGACTCGAAATTTTACACAGTGTATGGATTCATTTATCGATTTAGGCGATTATCAAGGGATGTAAAAAAATATAGGTGTTTGGCGAGTATGCGACTGAAGAGATGGCATTATGTGGAGAGAACGACACCACGTTTGTTTTTGTTTTTGTTTTTTTCATTTAAAATCATGAACCTGCTTTTATCCCTCCTGCACTGCAGATTTAAGTCTGTCATCGTTATGAACTGTCTACGATTAGAATTTAACGTAACCAAGAGTTTTCATTTGACTATATGTCATTTCAGATGGGACTCAACTTAACGACCCTTGCACTCAGTCTCCAGACACATGTTCTTGTGACTTAAATTTGGTGTGCATAAATGGTACTTGTGCGTGTCAAGAATCTTTACAACTTGATGGCTCAGAATGCTGTAAGTACTTAATCTCGTGGAAATGTCTTTACTTAAAACCAAATACGTAGATATAGTTTGGATGCGCGAAAGCGCATCAAGGACTTGGAATCAGCGATTTATAATTTCATATTTTTTTATTTGACATCTAACTAGATCAGATTGAAACCAAAATATAGATGGCTTCGTAAATATATACTCATATTAAAAAATAGATATGCTAATTAGTTGGAATCAAAAGAAAATATAACAAATTTAAATAAGATATAATTGAAATGCCAAAACATCCCTTTCAATCTAACAGAATCGAAATCAATATTGTTTGTTTAATGTCAAGGAATGTCGCACTGTACTATATGTTTTCTCTAATGAATTTTCAGAACAAAAATAATTTAATTAAAAAGGACGAAAAAAAGTGTGACGAACGCATTGAAAGATAAATTAAGAAATATATTCGATTGAATTTGCAATTTTTATGAAATAGACTATCATTTATGTATGATAAAACCAGATATTTTATCTTGTTTACTTACAAAAGAACTATACATTTCTTACTTTTAGATGGAACAGATATTAACGAACCATGTGGAGGAAGTCAACCATGTGACGTAAATGCGAACCTGGATTGTGTAAATGGCGTGTGTGCATGTTCAGACCCTGCATATGTAATTGTCGATGGAATTTGCTGTACGTAAACTTTGAAGGTCAAAGCCATGGGCAGCTGTAGAAAACAATGTTCTAGAGTAAATGCTTGTTTTTAATGAGAACACTTGAAAACAGACTCGAAATTTTACACAGTGTATGGATTCATTTATCGATTTAGGCGATTATCAAGGGATGTAAAAAAATATAGGTGTTTGGCGAGTATGCGACTGAAGAGATGGCATTATGTGGAGAGAACGACACCACGTTTGTTTTTGTTTTTGTTTTTTTCATTTAAAATCATGAACCTGCTTTTATCCCTCCTGCACTGCAGATTTAAGTCTGTCATCGTTATGAACTGTCTACGATTAGAATTTAACGTAACCAAGAGTTTTCATTTGACTATATGTCATTTCAGATGGGACTCAACTTAACGACCCTTGCACTCAGTCTCCAGACACATGTTCTTGTGACTTAAATTTGGTGTGCATAAATGGTACTTGTGCGTGTCAAGAATCTTTACAACTTGATGGCTCAGAATGCTGTAAGTACTTAATCTCGTGGAAATGTCTTTACTTAAAACCAAATACGTAGATATAGTTTGGATGCGCGAAAGCGCATCAAGGACTTGGAATCAGCGATTTATAATTTCATATTTTTTTATTTGACATCTAACTAGATCAGATTGAAACCAAAATATAGATGGCTTCGTAAATATATACTCATATTAAAAAATAGATATGCTAATTAGTTGGAATCAAAAGAAAATATAACAAATTTAAATAAGATATAATTGAAATGCCAAAACATCCCTTTCAAATCTAACAGAATCGAAATCAATATTGTTTGTTTAATGTCAAGGAATGTCGCACTGTACTATATGTTTTCTCTAATGAATTTTCAGAACAAAAATAATTTAATTAAAAAGGACGAAAAAAAGTGTGACGAACGCATTGAAAGATAAATTAAGAAATATATTCGATTGAATTTGCAATTTTTATGAAATAGACTATCATTTATGTATGATAAAACCAGATATTTTATCTTGTTTACTTACAAAAGAACTATACATTTCTTACTTTTAGATGGAACAGATATTAACGAACCATGTGGAGGAAGTCAACCATGTGACGTAAATGCGAACCTGGATTGTGTAAATGGCGTGTGTGCATGTTCAGACCCTGCATATGTAATTGTCGATGGAATTTGCTGTACGTAAACTTTGAAGGTCAAAGCCATGGGCAGCTGTAGAAAACAATGTTCTAGAGTAAATGCTTGTTTTTAATGAGAACACTTGAAAACAGACTCGAAATTTTACACAGTGTATGGATTCATTTATCGATTTAGGCGATTATCAAGGGATGTAAAAAAATATAGGTGTTTGGCGAGTATGCGACTGAAGAGATGGCATTATGTGGAGAGAACGACACCACGTTTTGTTTTGTTTTTTTTTTTTTCATTTAAAATCATGAACCTGCTTTATATCCCTCCTGCACTGCAGATTTAAGTCTGTCATCGTTATGAACTGTCTACGATTAGAATTTAACGTAACCAAGAGTTTTCATTTGACTATATGTCATTTCAGATGGGACTCAACTTAACGACCCTTGCACTCAGTCTCCAGACACATGTTCTTGTGACTTAAATTTGGTGTGCATAAATGGTACTTGTGCGTGTCAAGAATCTTTACAACTTGATGGCTCAGAATGCTGTAAGTACTTAATCTCGTGGAAATGTCTTTACTTAAAACCAAATACGTAGATATAGTTTGGATGCGCGAAAGCGCATCAAGGACTTGGAATCAGCGATTTATAATTTCATATTTTTTTATTTGACATCTAACTAGATCAGATTGAAACCAAAATATAGATGGCTTCGTAAATATATACTCATATTAAAAAATAGATATGCTAATTAGTTGGAATCAAAAGAAAATATAACAAATTTAAATAAGATATAATTGAAATGCCAAAACATCCCTTTCAAATCTAACAGAATCGAAATCAATATTGTTTGTTTAATGTCAAGGAATGTCGCACTGTACTATATGTTTTCTCTAATGAATTTTCAGAACAAAAATAATTTAATTAAAAAGGACGAAAAAAAAGTGTGACGAACGCATTGAAAGATAAATTAAGAAATATATTCGATTGAATTTGCAATTTTTATGAAATAGACTATCATTTATGTATGATAAAACCAGATATTTTATCTTGTTTACTTACAAAAGAACTATACATTTCTTACTTTTAGATGGAACAGATATTAACGAACCATGTGGAGGAAGTCAACCATGTGACGTAAATGCGAACCTGGATTGTGTAAATGGCGTGTGTGCATGTTCAGACCCTGCATATGTAATTGTCGATGGAATTTGCTGTACGTAAACTTTGAAGGTCAAAGCCATGGGCAGCTGTAGAAAACAATGTTCTAGAGTAAATGCTTGTTTTTAATGAGAACACTTGAAAACAGACTCGAAATTTTACACAGTGTATGGATTCATTTATCGATTTAGGCGATTATCAAGGGATGTAAAAAAATATAGGTGTTTGGCGAGTATGCGACTGAAGAGATGGCATTATGGGAGAGAACGACACCACGTTTGTTTTTGTTTTTGTTTTTTCATTTAAAATCATGAACCTGCTTTTATCCCTCCTGCACTGCAGATTTAAGTCTGTCATCGTTATGAACTGTCTACGATTAGAATTTAACGTAACCAAGAGTTTTCATTTGACTATATGTCATTTCAGATGGGACTCAACTTAACGACCCTTGCACTCAGTCTCCAGACACATGTTCTTGTGACTTAAATTTGGTGTGCATAAATGGTACTTGTGCGTGTCAAGAATCTTTACAACTTGATGGCTCAGAATGCTGTAAGTACTTAATCTCGTGGAAATGTCTTTACTTAAAACCAAATACGTAGATATAGTTTGGATGCGCGAAAGCGCATCAAGGACTTGGAATCAGCGATTTATAATTTTTTTTTTTTTGGACATCTAACTAGATCAGATTGAAACAAAATATAGATGGCTTCGTAAATATATATCATATTAAAAATAGAATGCTAATTAGTTGGAATCAAAAAAAATATAACAAATTTAAATAAGATATAATTAAATGCCAAACATCCTTTCAAATCTAACAGAATCGAAATCAATATTGTTTTTTAATGTCAAGGAATGTCGCACTGTACATAGTTTTCTCTAATGAATTTTCAGAACAAAAATAATTAATTAAAAGGAAAAAAAGTGTGACGAAGCATTGAAGATAAATAAGAATATATTCGATTGAATTTGCATTTTTAGAAATAGACTATCATTTATGTATGATAAAACCAGATATTTTATCTTGTTACTTACAAAAGAATATACATTTTTACTTTTAGATGGAACAGATATTAACGAACATGTGGAGAAGCAACTGTGACTAAATGCGAACTGATTGTGTAATGCGTGTGTGCATGTTCAGACTGCATATGTAATGTCGATGGATTTGTGTCGTAAACTTTGAAAGGTCAAAGCATGGGCAGTGTAAAACAATGTTCTAGGTATTAATCTTTTTTAATGGAACACTAACAATCAAATTTTAATTAGGATTCATTATGATTTAGCGTTCAGATAAAAAATAGTGTTTGGTGCACTGAGAGATGGATATGGAGGACGACACCGTTGTTTTTTTGTTTTTCATAATCATGAACGCTTTTTCTCCTGCACTGCAATAGTTGTCTGTATATTTCGATAGAATTTAGTATATTTTATGAACACTGAACGACTCGAATTTTACAATGTTGGATTCATTTTCGATTTAGGCGATTATCAAGGATGTAAAAATATAGTGTTTGGCGAGTAGCGATGAAGAGATGGCATATGGGAGAGAACGACACACGTTTTTTTTTTTTTTTCATTAATCATGAACTGCTTTATCCTCTGCACTGCAGATTAGTCTGTATCGTTATGACTGTAGATAGAATTTAACGTACAAGAGTTTCATTTGATATATGTATTTCAGATGGACTCAACTTAAGACCTTGCATCAGTCTCCAGACACATGTTCTTGTGATTAAATTTGTGTGCATAAATGGTACTTTGCGTGTCAAGATCTTACAACTTGATGTCAGATGCTGTAAGTACTTAATCTCGTGGAAATGTCTTTACTTAAACCAAATACGTAGATATAGTTTGGATGCGCGAAAGCGCTCAAGGACTTGGATCAGCGTTATAATTCATTTTTTTTGACATCTAACTAGATCAATTGAAACCAAAATAGATGCTTCGTAAAATATACATATTAAAAATAGATCAATTAGTTGAATCAAGAATAAACAAATTTAATAAGATATAATTGAAATGCCAAAACTCCTTTCAATAACAGAATCGAATCATATTGTTTGTTAATGTCAAGGAATGTCACTGTACTATATGTTTTCTCAATGAATTTCAGAACAAAAATAATTTATTAAAAAGGACGAAAAAAGTGTCGAACGCATTGAAAGATAAATAAGAAATATATTCGATTGAATTGCAATTTTATGAAATAGACTATCATTAGTATGATAAAACAGATATTTATCTGTTCTTACAAAAGAACTATACATTTCTTATTTTAGATGAACAGATATTACGAACATGTGGAGAAGTCACATGTGACGTAAATGCGAACTGATGTTAAATGGCGTGTGTGATGTTCAGACCTGATTGTATTGTCGATGGAATTGCTGTACGTAAACTTTGAAGTCAAGCATGGCAGCGTAGAAAACATGTTCTAGAGTAAATGCTTGTTTTTAATGAGAACACTTGAAAACAGACTCGAAATTTTACACAGTGTATGGATTCATTTATCGATTTAGGCGATTATCAAGGGATGTAAAAAAATATAGGTGTTTGGCGAGTATGCGACTGAAGAGATGGCATTATGTGGAGAGAACGACACCACGTTTTTTTTGTTTTTTTTTCATTTAAAATCATGAACCTGCTTTTATCCCTCCTGCACTGCAGATTTAAGTCTGTCATCGTTATGAACTGTCTACGATTAGAATTTAACGTAACCAAGAGTTTTCATTTGACTATATGTCATTTCAGATGGGACTCAACTTAACGACCCTTGCACTCAGTCTCCAGACACATGTTCTTGTGACTTAAATTTGGTGTGCATAAATGGTACTTGTGCGTGTCAAGAATCTTTACAACTTGATGGCTCAGAATGCTGTAAGTACTTAATCTCGTGGAAATGTCTTTACTTAAAACCAAATACGTAGATATAGTTTGGATGCGCGAAAGCGCATCAAGGACTTGGAATCAGCGATTTATAATTTCATTTTTTTTTTTTGACATCTAACTAGATCAGATTGAAACCAAAATATAGATGGCTTCGTAAATATATACTCATATTAAAAAATAGATATGCTAATTAGTTGGAATCAAAAGAAAATATAACAAATTTAAATAAGATATAATTGAAATGCCAAAACATCCCTTTCAAATCTAACAGAATCGAAATCAATATTGTTTGTTTAATGTCAAGGAATGTCGCACTGTACTATATGTTTTCTCTAATGAATTTTCAGAACAAAAATAATTTAATTAAAAAGGACGAAAAAAAGTGTGACGAACGCATTGAAAGATAAATAAGAAATATATTCGATTGAATTTGCAATTTTTATGAAATAGACTATCATTTATGTATGATAAAACCAGATATTTTATCTTGTTTACTTACAAAAGAACTATACATTTCTTACTTTTAGATGGAACAGATATTAACGAACCATGTGGAGGAAGTCAACCATGTGACGTAAATGCGAACCTGGATTGTGTAAATGGCGTGTGTGCATGTTCAGACCCTGCATATGTAATTGTCGATGGAATTTGCTGTACGTAAACTTTGAAGGTCAAAGCCATGGGCAGCTGTAGAAAACAATGTTCTAGAGTAAATGCTTGTTTTTAATGAGAACACTTGAAAACAGACTCGAAATTTTACACAGTGTATGGATTCATTTATCGATTTAGGCGATTATCAAGGGATGTAAAAAAATATAGGTGTTTGGCGAGTATGCGACTGAAGAGATGGCATATGGGAGAGAACGACACACGTTTTTTTGTTTTTTGTTTTTTCATTTAAAATCATGAACTGCTTTTATCCCTGCACTGCAGATTTAGTCTGTCATCGTTATGAACTGTCTACGATTAGAATTTAACGTAACCAAGAGTTTTCATTTGACTATATGTCATTTCAGATGGGACTCAACTTAACGACCCTTGCACTCAGTCTCCAGACACATGTTCTTGTGACTTAAATTTGGTGTGCATAAATGGTACTTGTGCGTGTCAAGAATCTTTACAACTTGATGGCTCAGAATGCTGTAAGTACTTAATCTCGTGGAAATGTCTTTACTTAAAACCAAATACGTAGATATAGTTTGGATGCGCGAAAGCGCATCAAGGACTTGGAATCAGCGATTTATAATTTCATATTTTTTTTTGGACATCTAACTAGATCAGATTGAAACCAAAATATAGATGGCTTCGTAAATATATACTCATATTAAAAATAGATATGCTAATTAGTTGGAATCAAAAGAAATATAAAATTTAAATAAGATATAATTGAAATGCCAAAACATCCCTTTCAAATCTAACAGAATCGAAATCAATATTGTTTGTTTAATGTCAAGGAATGTCGCACTGTACTATATGTTTTCTCTAATGAATTTTCAGAACAAAAATAATTTAATTAAAAAGGACGAAAAAAAGTGTGACGAACGCATTGAAAGATAAAATAGAAATATATTCGATGAATTTGCAATTTTTATGAAATAGACTATCATTTATGTATGATAAAACCAGATATTTTATCTTGTTTACTTACAAAAGAACTATACATTTCTTACTTTAGATGGAAAGATATTAACGAACCATGTGGAGGAAGTCAACCATGTGACGTAAATGCGAACCTGGATTGTGTAAATGGCGTGTGTGCATGTTCAGACCCTGCATATGTAATTGTCGATGGAATTTGCTGTACGTAAACTTTGAAGGTCAAAGCCATGGGCAGCTGTAGAAAACAATGTTCTAGAGTAAATGCTTGTTTTTAATGAAAACACTTGAAAACAGACTCGAAATTTACACAGTGTATGGATTCATTTATCGATTTAGGCGATTATCAAGGGATGTAAAAAATATAGGTGTTTGGCGAGTATGCGACTGAAGAGATGGCATTATGGAGAGAACGACACCACGTTTGTTTTTTTGTTTTTTCATTTAAAATCATGAACCTGCTTTTATCCCTCCTGCACTGCAGATTTAAGTCTGTCATCGTTATGAACTGTCTACGATTAGAATTTAACGTAACCAAGAGTTTTCATTTGACTATATGTCATTTCAGATGGGACTCAACTTAACGACCCTTGCACTCAGTCTCCAGACACATGTTCTTGTGACTTAAATTTGGTGTGCATAAATGGTACTTGTGCGTGTCAAGAATCTTTACAACTTGATGGCTCAGAATGCTGTAAGTACTTAATCTCGTGGAAATGTCTTTACTTAAAACCAAATACGTAGATATAGTTTGGATGCGCGAAAGCGCATCAAGGACTTGGAATCAGCGATTTATAATTTCATATTTTTTTATTTGACATCTAACTAGATCAGATTGAAACCAAAATATAGATGGCTTCGTAAATATATACTCATATTAAAAAATAGATATGCTAATTAGTTGGAATCAAAAGAAAATATAACAAATTTAAATAAGATATAATTGAAATGCCAAAACATCCCTTTCAAATCTAACAGAATCGAAATCAATATTGTTTGTTTAATGTCAAGGAATGTCGCACTGTACTATATGTTTTCTCTAATGAATTTTCAGAACAAAAATAATTTAATTAAAAAGGACGAAAAAAAGTGTGACGAACGCATTGAAAGATAAAATAAGAAATATATTCGATTGAATTTGCAATTTTTATGAAATAGACTATCATTTATGTATGATAAAACCAGATATTTTATCTTGTTTACTTACAAAAGAACTATACATTTCTTACTTTTAGATGGAACAGATATTAACGAACCATGTGGAGGAAGTCAACCATGTGACGTAAATGCGAACCTGGATTGTGTAAATGGCGTGTGTGCATGTTCAGACCCTGCATATGTAATTGTCGATGGAATTTGCTGTACGTAAACTTTGAAGGTCAAAGCCATGGGCAGCTGTAGAAAACAATGTTCTAGAGTAAATGCTTGTTTTTAATGAGAACACTTGAAAACAGACTCGAAATTTTACACAGTGTATGGATTCATTTATCGATTTAGGCGATTATCAAGGGATGTAAAAAATATAGGTGTTTGGCGAGTATGCGACTGAAGAGATGGCATTATGTGGAGAGAACGACACCACGTTTTTTTTTTTTTTTTTTTTCATTTAAAATCATGAACCTGCTTTTATCCCTCCTGCACTGCAGATTTAAGTCTGTCATCGTTATGAACTGTCTACGATTAGAATTTAACGTAACCAAGAGTTTTCATTTGACTATATGTCATTTCAGATGGGACTCAACTTAACGACCCTTGCACTCAGTCTCCAGACACATGTTCTTGTGACTTAAATTTGGTGTGCATAAATGGTACTTGTGCGTGTCAAGAATCTTTACAACTTGATGGCTCAGAATGCTGTAAGTACTTAATCTCGTGGAAATGTCTTTACTTAAAACCAAATACGTAGATATAGTTTGGATGCGCGAAAGCGCATTAGGACTTGGAATCAGCGATTTATAATTTCATATTTTTTTATTTGACATCTAACTAGATCAGATTGAAACCAAATATAGATGGCTTCGTAAATAATATCATATTAAAAATAGATATGCTAATTAGTTGGAATCAAAAAAATATAACAAATTTAAATAAGATATAATTGAAATGCCAAAACATCCCTTTCAAATCTAACAGAATCGAAATCAATATTGTTTGTTTAATGTCAGGAATTGCTGTATATTTTTTTCTAATTTGAACAAAATAATTAATAAAAGACAAAAAGGTGACGAGCATTGAAAGTAATAAATAATTCGATTAATTCAATTTTAAATAGACTACATTTAGTAAACCAGATTTTCTTGTTTATACAAAATTCATTTCTTCTTAGGAAAGATATTAACGACATTGAGGAAGAACCTGGAGTAAATCGACCTGATTGTGTAATGGCGTGTGTGCATGTTCAGACCCTGCATATGTAATTGTCGATGGAATTTGTGTACGTAAACTTTGAAGGTCAAAGCCATGGGCAGCTGTAGAAAACAATGTTCTAGAGTAAATGCTTGTTTTTATGAGAACACTTGAAAACAGACTCGAAATTTTACACAGTGTATGGATTCATTTATCGATTTAGGCGATTATCAGGGATGTAAAAAATATAGGTGTTTGCGAGTATGCGACTGAAGAGATGGCATTATGTGGAGAGAACGACACCACGTTTGTTTTGTTTTTGTTTTTTTCATTTAAATCATGAACCTGCTTTTATCCCTCCTGCACTGCAGATTTAAGTCTGTCATCGTTATGAACTGTCTACGATTAGAATTTAACGTAACCAGAGTTTTCATTTGACTATATGTCATTTCAGATGGGACTCACTTAACGACCCTTGCACTCAGTCTCCAGACACATGTCTTGTGACTTAAATTTGGTGTGCATAAGGACTGTGGGTCAAGAATCTTAATGATGGTCAGATGCTGTAAGTACTTAACCGTGGAAGTCTTTACTTAAACCAATACTAGATAAGTTTGGATGCGGAAGCATCAGGACTGGAATCAGCGATTATAATTTCATATTTTTTGACATCTACAGATGATGAAACCAAATATAGTGCTCGTAATATTACTCTATTAAAAAATGATATGCTAATATTGAATCAAAGAAAATATAACAATTTAATGTATAATTGAAAGCCAAAACATCTTTCAATCAACAGAATCGAAATCAATATTTTTTTTAATGTAAGATGTGCACTGTATATTGTTTTTCTAATAATTTCAACAAAAATAATTTAATTAAAAAAGAAAAAAAAAGTGTGACGAAATTGAAGATAAATTAAGAAATATATTCGTTGAATTTGCAATTTTTATGAATAGACTATCATTTATGTATGATAAAACCAGATATTTTTCTTGTTTACTTACAAAAGAACTATACATTCTTACTTTTAGATGGAACAGATATTAACGAACCTGTGGAGGAAGTCAACCATGACGTAAATGCGACCTGGATTGTGTAAATGGCGTGTGTCATGTTCAGACCTGCATATGAATTGTCGATGGATTTGCTGTACGTAAACTTTGAAGGTCAAAGCCATGGGCAGCTGTAGAAACAATGTTCTAGAGTAAATGCTTGTTTTTAATGAGAACACTTGAAAACAGACTCGAAATTTTACACAGTGTATGGATTCATTATCGATTTAGGCGATATCAAGGGATGTAAAAAAATATAGGTGTTTGGCGAGTATGTGACTGAAGAGATGGCATTATGTGGAGAGAACGACACCACGTTTGTTTTTTTTTTTTTTTTCATTTAAAATCATGAACCTGCTTTATCCTCCTGCACTGCAGATTTAAGTCTGTCATCGTTATGAACTGTCTACGATTAGAATTTAACGTAACCAGAGTTTTCATTTGACTAATGTCATTTCAATGGGACTCAACTTAACGACCTTGCACTCAGTCTCCAGACACATGTTCTTGTGACTTAAATTTGGTGTGCATAAATGGTACTTGTGCGTGTCAAGAATCTTTAAACTTGATGCTCAGAATGCTGTAGTACTTAATCTCGTGGAAATGTCTTTACTTAAAACCAAATACGTAGATATAGTTTGGATGCGCGAAAGGCATCAAGACTTGGAATCAGCGATTTATAATTTCATATTTTTTTATTTGACATCTAACTAGATCAGATTGAAACCAAAATATAGTGGCTTCGTAATATATTCATATAAAAATAGATATGCTAATTAGTTGGAATCAAAAGAAATAAACAAATTTAAATAAGATATAATTGAAATGCCAAAACATCCCTTTCAATCTAACAGAATCGAAATCAATATTGTTTGTTTAATGTCAAGGAATGCGCACTGTAATATGTTTTCTAATGAATTTTCAGAACAAAAATAATTTAATAAAAGGACGAAAAAAAGTGTGACGAAGCATTGAAAGATAATAAGAAATATATTCGATTGAATTGCAATTTTTATGAAATAGACTATCATTTATGTAGATAAAACAGTATTTTATCTTGTTTACTTACAAAAGAACTATACTTTTTACTTTTGATGACAGATATTAACGAACCATGTGGAGGAATCAACCATGTACTAAATCGAACTGGATTGTGTAAATGGCGTGTGTGCATGTTCAGACCCTGCATATGTAATTGTCGATGGAATTTGCTGTACGTAAACTTTGAAGGTCAAAGCCATGGGCAGCTGTAGAAAACAATGTTCTAGAGTAAATGCTTGTTTTTAATGAGAACACTTGAAAACAGACTCGAAATTTTACACAGTGTATGGATTCATTTATCGATTTAGGCGATTATCAAGGGATGTAAAACAATATAGGTGTTTGGCGAGTATGCGACTGAAGAGATGGCATTATGTGGAGAGAACGACACCACGTTTGTTTTTTTTGTTTTTTGTTTTTTCATTTAAAATCATGAACCTGCTTTTATCCCTCCTGCACTGCAGATTTAAGTCTGTCATCGTTATGAACTGTCTACGATTAGAATTTAACGTAACCAAGAGTTTTCATTTGACTATATGTCATTTCAGATGAATGACTCACCTTAACACCCTTGTTTCTTACTTGTCTCAGACACATTTGTGACTTAAATTATTGTGGATGTGCATAAATGTATTGTGGTGTCAAGATATATACAACATTTTTTTTTGACTCAAATGTTAAACTTAGTGAAATCTTAAAAAATCTAATTAGTTGGAATCAAAGAATACATTAATGTTTTATCAATTCATTCTATTTTTTTGTATGTCAAGGATGTTCACTTACTATATTTCCATATTAAACAAATAATTAATTTGGACAAAAAATGAACGCATTTAAATAAGAATACGATTATAATTTGCAAATTTTTTATTGACATTAACTAGATAATTGAAACCAAATATAATGGCTTCGTAATATTACTCATATTTAAAAAATAGATATTAATAGTTGGAAACAAAAGAAAATATAACAAATTAAATAAATATAATTGAATGCCAAAAATCCTTTCAAATAACAGAATCAATCAATGTTTGTTTAATAAGAATTATGTACTATGTTTTTAATGAATTTCGAACAAAAATAATTTAATAAAAAGGACGAAAAAGTGGAGAACCATTGAAAGTAAAATAAAAATATATTGATTGATTTGAATTTTATAAATAGAACATAGATGTAAAACCAATTTTATCTGTTTACAAAGACCTTTTCATATTAAATGTGGAGAGCAATTGCGTGAACGGGAAACTTTGAAGTCAAAGTCATGGGCTAGCTTGAGTAAATCAGTACAATGTTCTAGAGTAAATGCTTGTTTTTAATGAGAACACTTGAAAACAGACTCGAAATTTACACAGTGTATGGATTCATTTATCGATTTAGGCGATTATCAAGGATGTAAAAAATATAGGTGTTTGGCGAGTATGCGACTGAAGAGATGGCATTATGGGAAGAACGACACCACGTTTGTTTTTTTTTTTTTTTTTTTCATTTAAAATCATGAACCTGCTTTTATCCCTCCTGCACTGCAGATTTAAGTCTGTCATCGTTATGAACTGTCTACGATTAGAATTAACGTAACCAAGAGTTTTCATTTGACTATATGTCATTTCAGATGGGACTCAACTTAACGACCCTTGCACTCAGTCTCCAGACACATGTTCTTGTGACTTAAATTGGTGTGCATAAATGGTACTTGTGCGTGTCAAGATCTTTACAACTTGATGGCTCAGAATGCTGTAAGTACTTAATCTCGTGGAAATGTCTTTACTTAAAACCAAATACGTAGATATAGTTTGATGCGCGAAAGCGCATCAAGGACTTGGAATCAGCGATTTATAATTTCATATTTTTTTTATTTGACATCTAACTAGATCAGATTGAACCAAAATATAGATGGCTTCGAAATATATACTCATATTAAAAAATAGATATGCTAATTAGTTGGAATCAAAAGAAAATATAACAATTTAAATAAGATATAATTGAAATGCCAAAATCCCTTCAAATCTAACAGAATCGAAATCAATATTGTTTGTTTAATGTCAAGGAATGTCGCACTGTACTATATGTTTTCTCTAATGAATTTCAGAACAAAAATATTAATAAAAAGGACGAAAAAAAGTGGACGAACGCATTGAAAGATAAATAAGAAATATTTCGATTGAATTTGCCGAACCTGGATTGTGTAAATGGCGTGTGTGCATGTTCAGACCTGCATATGTAATTGTCGATGGAATTTGCTGTACGTAAACTTTGAAGGTCAAAGCCATGGGCAGCTGTAGAAAACAATGTTCTAGAGTAAATGCTTGTTTTTAATGAGAACACTTGAAAACAGACTCGAAATTTTTACACAGTGTATGGATTCATTTATCGATTTAGGCGATTATCAAGGGATGTAAAAAATATAGGTGTTTGGCGAGTATGCGACTGAAGAGATGGCATTATGGAGAGAACGACACCACGTTTTTTTTGTTTTTTTGTTTTTTTTTAATTTAAAATAATGAACCTGCTTTTATCCCTCCTGCACTGCAGATTTAAGTCTGTCATCGTTATGAACTGTCTACGATTAGAATTTAACGTAACCAAGAGTTTTCATTTGACTATATGTCATTTCAGATGGGGCTCAACTTAACGACCCTTGCACTCAGTCTCCAGACACATGTTCTTGTGACTTAAATTTGGTGTGCATAAATGGTACTTGTGCGTGTCAAGAATCTTTACAACTTGATGGCTCAGAATGCTGTAAGTACTTAATCTCGTGGAAATGTCTTTACTTAAAACCAAATACGTAGATATAGTTTGGATGCGCGAAAGCGCATCAAGGACTTGGAATCAGCGATTTATAATTTCATATTTTTTTATTTGACATCTAACTAGATCAGATTGAAACCAAATATAGATGGCTTCGTAAATATATACTCATATTAAAAAATAGATATGCTAATTAGTTGGAATCAAAAGAAAATATAACAAATTTAAATAAGATATAATTGAAATGCCAAAACATCCCTTTCAAATCTAACAGAATCGAAATCAATATTGTTTGTTTAATGTCAAGGAATGTCGCACTGTACTATATGTTTTCTCTAATGAATTTTCAGAACAAAAATAATTTAATTAAAAAGGACGAAAAAAGTGTGACGAACGCATTGAAAGATAAATTAAGAATATATTCGATTGAATTTGCAATTTTATGAAATAGACTATCATTTATGTATGATAAAACCAGATATTTATCTTGTTTACTTACAAAGAACTATACATTTCTTACTTTTAGATGGAACAGATATTAACGAACCATGTGGAGGAAGTCAACCATGTGACGTAAATGCGAACCTGGATTGTGTAAATGGCGTGTGTGCATGTTCAGACCCTGCATATGTAATTGTCGATGAATTTGCTGTACGTAAACTTTGAAGGTCAAAGCCATGGGCAGCTGTAGAAAACAATGTTCTAGAGTAAATGCTTGTTTTTAATGAGAACACTTGAAACAGACTCGAAATTTACACAGTGTATGGATTCATTATCGATTTAGGCGATTATCAAGGGATGTAAAAAAAATATAGGTGTTTGGCGAGTATGCGACTGAAGAGATGGCATTATGTGGAGAGAACGACACCACGTTTTTTTTTTGTTTTTTTTTGTTTTTCATTTAAAATCATGAACCTGCTTTTATCCCTCCTGCACTGCAGATTTAAGTCTGTCATCGTTATGAACTGTCTACGATTAGAATTTAACGTAACCAAGAGTTTTCATTTGACTATATGTCATTTCAGATGGGACTCAACTTAACGACCCTTGCACTCAGTCTCCAGACACATGTTCTTGTGACTTAAATTTGGTGTGCATAAATGGTACTTGTGCGTGTCAAGAATCTTTACAACTTGATGGCTCAGAATGCTGTAAGTACTTAATCTCGTGGAAATGTCTTTACTTAAAACCAAATACGTAGATATAGTTGGATGCGCGAAAGCGCATCAAGGACTTGGAATCAGCGATTTATAATTTCATATTTTTTTATTTGACATCTAACTAGATCAGATTGAAACCAAAATATAGATGGCTTCGTAAATATATACTCATATAAAAATAGATATGCTAATTAGTTGGAATCAAAAGAAAATATAACAAATTTAATAAGATATAATTGAAATCAATATTGTTTGTTTAATGTCAAGCCAAAACATCCCTTTCAAATCTAACAGAATCGAAATCAATATTGTTTGTTTAATGTCAAGGAATGTCGCACTGTACTATATGTTTTCTCTAATGAATTTTCAGAACAAAAATAATTTAATTAAAAAGGACGAAAAAAAGTGTGACGAACGCATTGAAAGATAAAATAAGAAATATATTCGATGAATTTGCAATTTTTATGAAATAGACTATCTTTATGTATGATAAAACCAGATATTTTATCTGTTTACTTACAAAAGAACTATACATTTCTTACTTTTAGATGGAACAGATATTAACGAACCATGTGGAGGAAGTCAACCATGTGACGTAAATGCGAACCTGGATTGTGTAAATGGCGTGTGTGCATGTTCAGACCCTGCATATGTAATTGTCGATGGAATTTGCTGTACGTAAACTTTGAAGGTCAAAGCCATGGGCAGCTGTAGAAAACAATGTTCTAGAGTAAATGCTTGTTTTTAATGAGAACACTTGAAACAGACTCGAAATTTACACAGTGTATGGATTCATTTATCGATTAGGCGATTATCAGAAACTGCTTTTATCCCTCCTGCTCTGCAGATTTAAGAAAAAATATAGGTGTTTGGCGAGTATGCGACTGAAGAGATGGCATTATGTGGAGAGAACGACACCACGTTTGTTTTTTTTGTTTTTTGTTTTTTCATTTAAAATCATGAACCTGCTTTTATCCCTCCTGCACTGCAGATTTAAGTCTGTCATCGTTATGAACTGTCTACGATTAGAATTTAACGTAACCAAGAGTTTTCATTTGACTATATGTCATTTCAGATGGGACTCAACTTAACGACCCTTGCACTCAGTCTCCAGACACATGTTCTTGTGACTTAAATTTGGTGTGCATAAATGGTACTTGTGCGTGTCAAGAATCTTTACAACTTGATGGCTCAGAATGCTGTAAGTACTTAATCTCGTGGAAATGTCTTTACTTAAAACCAAATACGTAGATATAGTTTGGATGCGCGAAAGCGCATCAAGGACCTGGAATCAGCGATTTATAATTTCATATTTTTTATTTGACATCTAACTATATCATATTGAAACCAAAATAAAAGAGGCTTCGTAAATATATACTCATATTAAAAAATAGATATGCTAATTAGTTGGAATCAAAAGAAAATAACAAATTTAATAAGATATAATTGAAATGCCAAAACATCCTTTCAATCTAACAGAATCGAAATCAATATTGTTTGTTTAATGTCAAGGAATGTCGCACTGTACCATATATTTATTCTAATGCATTTTCAGAACAAAATAACGTAATTACAAAGGACGAAAAAAAGTGTGACGAACGCATTGAAAGATAAATAAGAAATATATTCGATTGAATTTGCTTTACTTACAAAAGAACTATACATTTCTTACTTTTAGATGGAACAGATATTAACGAACCATGTGGAGGAAGTCAACCATGTGACGTAAATGCGAACCTGGATTGTGTAAATGGCGTGTGTGCATGTTCAGACCCTGCATATGTAATTGTCGATGGAATTTGCTGTACGTAAACTTTGAAGGTCAAAGCCATGGGCAGCTGTAGAAAACAATGTTCTAGAGTAAATGCTTGTTTTTAATGAGAACACTTGAAAACAGACTCGAAATTTTACACAGTGTATGGATTCATTTATCGATTTAGCGATTATCAAGGGATGTAAAAAAATATAGGTGTTTGGCGAGTATGCGACTGAAGAGATGGCATTATGTGGAGAGAACGACACCACGTTTGTTTTTTTTTTTTTTTTTTTCATTTAAAATCATGAACCTGCTTTTATCCCTCCTGCACTGCAGATTTAAGTCTGTCATCGTTATGAACTGTCTACGATTAGAATTTAACGTAACCAAGAGTTTTCATTTGACTATATGTCATTTCAGATGGGACTCAACTTAACGACCCTTGCACTCAGTCTCCAGACACATGTTCTTGTGACTTAAATTTGGTGTGCATAAATGGTACTTGTGCGTGTCAAGAATCTTTACAACTTGATGGCTCAGAATGCTGTAAGTACTTAATCTCGTGGAAATGTCTTTACTTAAAACCAAATACGTAGATATAGTTTGGATGCGCGAAAGCGCATCAAGGACTTGGAATCAGCGATTTATAATTTCATATTTTTTTATTTGACATCTAACTAGATCAGATTGAAACCAAAATATAGATGGCTTCGTAAATATATACTCATATTAAAAAATAGATATGCTATTAGTTGGAATCAAAAGAAAATATAACAAATACTTACAAATGAACTATACATTTCTTACTTTTAGATGGAACAGATATTAACGAACCATGTGGAGGAAGTCAACCATGTGACGTAAATGCGAACCTGGATTGTGTAAATGGCGTGTGTGCATGTTCAGACCCTGCATATGTAATTGTCGATGGAATTTGCTGTACGTAAACTTTGAAGGTCAAAGCCATGGCAGCTGTAGAAAACAATGTTCTAGAGTAAATGCTTGTTTTTAATGAGAACACTTGAAAACAGACTCGAAATTTTACACAGTGTATGGATTCATTTATCGATTTAGGCGATTATCAAGGGATGTAAAAAAATATAGGTGTTTGGCGAGTATGCGACTGAAGAGATGGCATTATGTGGAGAGAACGACACCACGTTTGTTTTTTTTTTGTTTTTTTTCATTTAAAATCATGAACCTGCTTTTATCCCTCCTGCACTGCAGATTTAAGTCTGTCATCGTTATGAACTGTCTACGATTAGAATTTAACGTAACCAAGAGTTTTCATTTGACTATATGTCATTTCAGATGGGACTCAACTTAACGACCCTTGCACTCAGTCTCCAGACACATGTTCTTGTGACTTAAATTTGGTGTGCATAAATGGTACTTGTGCGTGTCAAGAATCTTTACAACTTGATGGCTCAGAATGCTGTAAGTACTTAATCTCGTGGAAATGTCTTTACTTAAAACCAAATACGTAGATATAGTTTGGATGCGCGAAAGCGCATCAAGGACTTGGAATCAGCGATTTATAATTTCATATTTTTTTTTTTTGACATCTAACTAGATCAGATTGAAACCAAAATATAGATGGCTTCGTAAATATATACTCATATTAAAAAATAGATATGCTAATTAGTTGGAATCAAAAGAAAATATAACAAATTTAAATAAGATATAATTGAAATGCCAAAACATACCTTTCAAATTAACAGAATCGAATCAATATTGTTTGTTTAATGTCAAGGAATGTCGCACTGTACTATATGTTTTCTCTAATGAATTTTCAGAACAAAAATAATTTAATTAAAAAGGACGAAAAAAAGTGTGACGAACGCATTGAAAGATAAAATAAGAAATATATTCGATTGAATTTGCAATTTTTATGAAATAGACTATCATTTATGTATGATAAAACCAGATATTTTATCTTGTTTACTTACAAAAGAACTATACATTTCTTACTTTTAGATGGAACAGATATTAACGAACCATGTGGAGGAAGTCAACCATGTGACGTAAATGCGAACCTGGATTGTGTAAATGGCGTGTGTGCATGTTCAGACCCTGCATATGTAATTGTCGATGGAATTTGCTGTACGTAAACTTTGAAGGTCAAAGCCATGGGCAGCTGTAGAAAACAATGTTCTAGAGTAAATGCTTGTTTTTAATGAGAACACTTGAAAACAGACTCGAAATTTTACACAGTGTATGGATTCATTTATCGATTTAGGCGATTATCAAGGGATGTAAAAAAATATAGGTGTTTGGCGAGTATGCGACTGAAGAGATGGCATTATGTGGAGAGAACGACACCACGTTTGTTTGTTTTGTTTTTTTCATTTAAAATCATGAACCTGCTTTTATCCCTCCTGCACTGCAGATTTAAGTCTGTCATCGTTATGAACTGTCTACGATTAGAATTTAACGTAACCAAGAGTTTTCATTTGACTATATGTCATTTCAGATGGGACTCAACTTAACGACCCTTGCACTCAGTCTCCAGACACATGTTCTTGTGACTTAAATTTTGGTGTGCATAAATGGTACTTGTGCGTGTCAAGAATCTTTACAACTTGATGGCTCAGAATGCTGTAAGTACTTAATCTCGTGGAAATGTCTTTACTTAAAACCAAATACGTAGATATAGTTTGGATGCGCGAAAGCGCATCAAGGACTTGGAATCAGCGATTTATAATTTCATATTTTTTTATTTGACATCTAACTAGATCAGATTGAAACCAAAATATAGATGGCTTCGTAAATATATACTCATATTAAAAAATAGATATGCTAATTAGTTGGAATCAAAAGAAATATAACAAATTTAAATAAGATATAATTGAAATGCCAAAACATCCCTTTCAAATCTAACAGAATCGAAATCAATATTGTTTGTTTAATGTCAAGGAATGTCGCACTGTACTATATGTTTTCTCTAATGAATTTTCAGAACAAAAATAATTTAATTAAAAAGGACGAAAAAAAGTGTGACGAACGCATTGAAAGATAAATTAAGAAATATATTCGATTGAATTTGCAATTTTTATGAAATAGACTATCATTTATGTATGATAAAACCAGATATTTTATCTTGTTTACTTACAAAAGAACTATACATTTCTTACTTTTAGATGGAACAGATATTAACGAACCATGTGGAGGAAGTCAACCATGTGACGTAAATGCGAACCTGGATTGTGTAAATGGCGTGTGTGCATGTTCAGACCCTGCATATGTAATTGTCGATGGAATTTGCTGTACGTAAACTTTGAAGGTCAAAGCCATGGGCAGCTGTAGAAAACAATGTTCTAGAGTAAATGCTTGTTTTTAATGAGAACACTTGAAAACAGACTCGAAATTTTACACAGTGTATGGATTCATTTATCGATTTAGGCGATTATCAAGGGATGTAAAAAAATATAGGTGTTTGGCGAGTATGCGACTGAAGAGATGGCATTATGTGGAGAGAACGACACCACGTTTGTTTTTGTTTTTGTTTTTTTTCATTTAAAATCATGAACCTGCTTTTATCCCTCCTGCACTGCAGATTTAAGTCTGTCATCGTTATGAACTGTCTACGATTAGAATTTAACGTAACCAAGAGTTTTCATTTGACTATATGTCATTTCAGATGGGACTCAACTTAACGACCCTTGCACTCAGTCTCCAGACACATGTTCTTGTGACTTAAATTTGGTGTGCATAAATGGTACTTGTGCGTGTCAAGAATCTTTACAACTTGATGGCTCAGAATGCTGTAAGTACTTAATCTCGTGGAAATGTCTTTACTTAAAACCAAATACGTAGATATAGTTTGGATGCGCGAAAGCGCATCAAGGACTTGGAATCAGCGATTTATAATTTCATATTTTTTTATTTGACATCTAACTAGATCAGATTGAAACCAAAATATAGTTGGATTCGTAAATATATACTCATATTAAACAATAGATATGCTAATAAGTTGGAATCAAAAGAAAATATAACAAATTTAAATAAGATATAATTGAAATGCCAAAACATCCCTTTCAAATCTAACAGAATCGAAATCATATTGTGTGTTTTAATGTCAAGGAATGTCGCACTGTACTATATGTTTTCTCTAATGAATTTTCAGAACAAAAATAATTTAATTAAAAGGACGAAAAAAAAGTGTGACGAACGCATTGAAAGATAAATATAAGAAATATATTCGATTGAATTTGCAATTTTTATGAAATAGACTATCATTTATGTATGATAAAACCAGATATTTTATCTTGTTTACTTACAAAAGAACTATACATTTCTTACTTTTAGATGGAACAGATATTAACGAACCATGTGGAGGAAGTCAACCATGTGACGTAAATGCGAACCTGGATTGTGTAAATGGCGTGTGTGCATGTTCAGACCCTGCATATGTAATTGTCGATGGAATTTGCTGTACGTAAACTTTGAAGGTCAAAGCCATGGGCAGCTGTAGAAAACAATGTTCTAGAGTAAATGCTTGTTTTTAATGAGAACACTTGAAAACAGACTCGAAATTTTACACAGTGTATGGATTCATTTATCGATTTAGGCGATTATCAAGGGATGTAAAAAAATATAGGTGTTTGGCGAGTATGCGACTGAAGAGATGGCATTATGTGGAGAGAACGACACCACGTTTGTTTTGTTTTTGTTTTTTTCATTTAAAATCATGAACCTGCTTTATCCCTCCTGCACTGCAGATTTAAGTTGTCATCGTTATGAACTGTCTACGATTAGAATTTAACGTAACCAAGAGTTTTCATTTGACTATATGTCATTTCAGATGGGACTCAACTTAACGACCCTTGCACTCAGTCTCCAGACACATGTTCTTGTGACTTAAATTTGGTGTGCATAAATGGTACTTGTGCGTGTCAAGAATCTTTACAACTTGATGGCTCAGAATGCTGTAAGTACTTAATCTCGTGAAATGTCTTTACTTAAACCAAATACGTAGATATAGTTTGGATGCGCGAAAGCGCATCAAGGACTTGGAATCAGCGATTTATAATTTCATATTTTTTATTTGACATCTAACTAGATAGATTGAAACCAAAATATAGATGGCTTCGTAAATATATACTCATATTAAAAAATAGATATGCTAATTAGTTGGAATCAAAAGAAAATATAACAAATTTAAATAAGATATAATTGAAATGCCAAAACATCCCTTTCAAACTAACAGAATAGAAATCAATATTGTTTGTTTAATGTCAAGGAATGTCGCACTGTACTATATGTTTTCTCTAATGAATTTTCAGAACAAAAATATTTTAATTAAAAAGGACGAAAAAAAGTGTGACGAACGCATTGAAAGATAAAATAAGAAATATATTCGATTGAATTTGCAATTTTATGAATAGACTATCATTTATGTATGATAAAACCAGATATTTTATCTGTTTACTTACAAAAGAACTATACATTTCTTACTTTTAGATGGAACAGATATTAACGAACCATGTGGAGGAAGTCAACATGTGACGTAAATGCGAACCTGGATTGTGTAAATGGCGTGTGTGCATGTTCAGACCCTGCATATGTAATTGTCGATGGAATTTGCTGTACGTAAACTTGAAGGTCAAAGCCATGGCAGCTGTAGAAACAATGTTCTAGAGTAAATGCTTGTTTTTAATGAGAACACTTGAAACAGACTCAAATTTACACAGTGTATGGATTCATTTATCGATTTAGCGATTATCAGGATGTAAAAAAATATAGTGTTTGCGAGTATGCGACGAAGAGATGGCATTATGTGGAGAGAACGACACCACGTTGTTTTTTGTTTTTGTTTTTTTCATTTAAATCATGAACCTGCTTTTATCCTCCTGCACTGCAGATTAAGTTGTCATCGTTTGAACTGTCTACGATTAGAATTTAACGTAACCAAGAGTTTTCATTTGATATAGTCATTTCAGATGGGACTCAACTTAACGACCTTGCACTCAGTCTCCAGACACATGTTCTTGTGACTTAAATTTGGTGTGCATAAATGGTACTTGTGCGTGTCAAGAATCTTTACAACTTGATGGTCAGAATGCTGTAAGTACTTAATCTCGTGGAAATGTCTTTACTTAAAACCAAATACGTAGATAATTGGATGCGCGAAAGCCATCAAGGACTTGGAATCAGCGATTTATAATTTCATATTTTTTTATTTGACATCTACTAGATAGATTGAAACCAAATATAGATGCTTCGTAAATATATACTCATATTAAAAAATAGATATGCTAATTAGTTGGAATCAAAAGAAAATATAACAAATTTAAATAAGATATAATTGAATGCCAAACATCCCTTTCAAATCTAACAGAATCGAAATCAATTTGTTGTTTAATGTCAAGGAATGTCGCACTGTACTATATGTTTTCTCTAATGAATTTCAGAACAAAAATAATTTAATTAAAAAGGACGAAAAAAAGTGTGACGAACGCATTGAAAGATAAATTAAGAAATATATTCGATGAATTTGCAATTTTTATGAAATAGACTATCATTTATGTATGATAAAACCAGATATTTATCTTGTTTACTTACAAAAGAACTATACATTTTACTTTTAGATGGAACAGATATAACGAACCATGTGGAGGAAGTCAACCATGTGACGTAAATGCGAACCTGGATTGTGTAAATGGCGTGTGTGCATGTTCAGACCCTGCATATGTAATTGTCGATGGAATTTGCTGTACGTAAACTTTGAAGGTCAAAGCCATGGGCAGCTGTAGAAAACAATGTTCTAGAGTAAATGCTTGTTTTTAATGAGAACACTTGAAAACAGACTCGAAATTTTACACAGTGTATGGATTCATTATCGATTTAGGCGATTATCAAGGGATGTAAAAAATATAGGTGTTTGGCGAGTATGCGACTGAAAGATGCATTATGTGAGAAACGACACCACGTTTTTTTTGTTTTTTTTTTCATTTAAATCATGAACCTGCTTTATCCCTCCTGCACTGTAGATTTAAGTCTGTCATCGTTATGAACTGTCTACGATTAGAATTTAACGTAACCAAGAGTTTTCATTTGACTATATGTCATTTCAGATGGGACTCAACTTAACGACCCTTGCACCAGTCTCAGACACATGTTCTCTGTGACTTAAATTTGGTGTGCATAAATTGGTACTAATTGTGCGTGATCAAGATCTTTACAACTTTGATGGACTAGAATGCTGTAAGTACTTAATCTACGTGGAAATGTCTTTACTTAAAAAAATACGTAGATATAGTTTGGATGCGCGAAACGCGCATCAAGGGACTTGAATCAGCGATTTATAATTTCATATTATTTTTAATTTGACATCTAACTAGATCAATGGAAACCAAAATATAGATGGCTTCGTATAATATATACTCATAATTAAAAATTAGATATGCTAATTAGTTGAATCAAGAAGAAAATATAACAAATTAAATAAGATATAATTGAAATGCCAAAACATCCCTTTCAAATCTAACAGAATCGAAATCAATATTGTTTGTTTAATGTCAAGGAATGTCGCACTGTTACTATATGTTTTCTCTAATGAATTTTCAGAACAAAAATATTAATAAAAAGGACGAAAAAAAGTGTGACGAACGCATTGAAAGATAAAATAAGAAATATATTCGATTGAATTTGCATTTTTATGAAATAGACTATCTTATGTATGTAAAACCAGATATTTTATCTTGTTACTTACAAAAGAACTATACATTCTTACTTTTAGATGGAACAGATATTAACGAACCATGTGAGGAAGTCAAGCATGTGAGTAATGCGAACCTGGATTGTGTAAATGGCGTGTGTGCATGTTCAGACCCTGCATATGTAATTGTCGATGGATTTGCTGTACGTAAACTTGAGGTCAAAGCCAGGCAGCTGTAGAAAACAATGTTCTAGAGTAAATGCTTGTTTTAATGAGAACACTTGAAAACAGACTGAAATTCTACACAGTTGTTATTTGATTTCATTTATTTTGATTTAGGGCGATTATCAAGGGAATCTAAAAAAATATAGGGTTGTTTGATAGCGAGTTCTATTAAACATGAATGCCCCCATTATTTGGAAGACGACACAAGGGTTTTTTTTGTTTTTTTTTGGTTTTTTTTCTACTTAAAATCATAACAATTCATTTAATACATCTGCTTAATTTTATCTGTACTTTAATTCCACGGAATTAATGTAACCAGAGATTTCTGTTGTTTTATTATGATTAATTTAACGTAACTTTTCAATTTGACTGTATGTCATTTCAGATGGGACTCAACTTAACGACCCTTGTATTCAGTCAACAGACACATGTTCTTGTGAACAAAATTTGGTGTGCATAAATGGTAGTTGCGAATGTCAAGAACCTTTAGTCCACAATGGTGCAACTTGCTGTAAGTATTTTCTTCCGCATGAAGACTTCGCGAAAGGAAAAATCTGTCACATTAGTCTGAGAGTAAAAAAATGTCAACAAAAATTGCAACCAAAAAACTAGAATCGTTTGTTAAGATACAAACGAAGCGCTTCCGTTGCTTATTCAAAGATAAATAATTAATGAAAATGGAATAATTACATATATATTTTAATTGTAAACATCATATTTAAATAATCTTACGATTGAAAAAAATAGTTTAATTTTTTTTTATTCTTTATTTAATATCTTTTTCTTTGTAAGCATATGACTTAACATGTATTCATTGCAATTTGATCCACAATTGAAATTGTAAAAAAGAAAAAAAACCTTTAAAATCGGTTACTTTCAACCTTTAAATTGAGTTTTACATTTGCAAAATTAGATGGAAAGGCAGAGGTGTAAGGAAAATAATGAAAATAATTTCTTATTTCTATGTAATTAACATTATAAAAGTCTTGAAACTTTCAACTATTCAGTTGCTTTGTATATTTGCTTATTTTTACAGATTTAGAAAAAGAAACCGTTAAACATTTAGAAAACATAAAAAATCGATAGGAAAATATACATGTATTTGTCATTTTCTTCAGGTTTGCAGAAAGCCGTGATAGCAAATGCAATAAGATATCCGTATAGGTTTTCTGGCTCTAGTATAATTATACTAATTCATCGTAAATGCGACTCATTTACTAAAAAAACGTATGACAATTCACTATTCAACGCAGGCATTCATTCCTGCAAAAGAACAATCGGATCTTGCTCAACCAACCCAATGACCACTTTCATTTCTTTCTTCAAATTAATAGATTTACATGGATTTTTACGAAAAACATGAATCACTTGAAATTTTCTGGACTTTTTGCACATGTTAAGGTACGGCATTATTACTTATCAAAAGTTAATATATACAATCTTTTTATCTTTTTAATATATTTTGCTTACACATCAATGTTGTCATAAACAAGTTACACAACATAAATTCTTTAAGTTATGCTTAAGATTGGCATCAATACACATGACGCTGGAGCGCGAATACGTATTGAAATGAATGATTTTTATATTTTATCGACGTCAAAATCAAGTGACTAAAGAAAAATATCTTTTTTGCAAGGACATGTTCAGCTAACGTTCTATTAATCAAGAAAAAAAAAGTATATTCGACAATGCGAACAGGTTTGTTTTCACATTTTCAAGTAGGCATTCCATCAAACATGAATAACTGCCATGTTTGATGACGTAATCACTTGAAATTTTCAAGAACTTATGAACGTACAAAGTTTCGACATTTTTGAAAAGTTTAAGTTCATTGGTCTAATTGGCGATTTTATATGATTTTTCAAAATAATTCTTGCTTAAGTATGCATGACGTCATAATCACGTGACAAAACAAACAGTTCTTGCAGTATGCATCACTTCAATTTTAACTCTATCAATTCTGAAGATATAATTAAGATTGACTTTAAATTCATGATACCAGAGCGAAAGAAATCTTTAAAAAATTTTTTTTTGTCTTTTTGATGACGTCATAACCACGTGACTAAAAAGAAAATCATCCAGAAAATAGAATGTAAACTTCTATGCCGATATGCTGTCCAATTTTTATTCTTGTAACGCATCAGGGGGCTTTGTAACATTTAAATTTAATTTTTGACCAAAGTTCGAAACTCGGTATTGCCATGAAATCTTAATCTTTTCGAATTTGGAAATTTAAATGCCAAGGTTCACATCTACATCCTAAAATACATCTTCTGTAAAAATATCAAGATAATCGGACCAATATTGAAGGCTCTAGAGCGCGAACAAACTTTTGAAGCTGACGTCAAATCTGACTTCATATGACGCCAATGAAAATTGAAAATGATTGAATGTATAAAAAGATGCTTTTTTATCGCTGCAATTTCAATTTCATTAAAATTGACTCAAAATGTATGATGCCAGAGCGAGGGAAATCTTTGAAAAAATAGGATTTTGTCCTTTAAATGACGCCATAACCATTATATTTGGACCGATTTTCATCAACATTTCACAGAATGTATATGTAACGTTCTTGTTGTGTATTCCTTGTCCGGTTTTCCAAATTCGAAAAAGCAATGGTTCTATGGCGAATCAAAGTTTCGAACCATTGACGTCAAATTTCAAATACGTATAAAATCGCTTTCAGATGATTTAGAAAGTGGATATTTGGGCTGAATATTATTCTTTTAGACTTATTTCTATTATGTGAGGATTAACGTCAAAAAGAATGTTTGATATCTAAGCGTTAATTTCTATATGTTGCAAAGTTCCAATGGGGCATGAAAAATTTACTTGATTTATTTAAGATACTTAATATTTCATTTCATTGATTTTCTTATGCCTATGGTGTCATATGACATCAAACTTGACGTCTACACAAATTTGTACGCGGTCTACAGCCATTATTTTAGGACGGATTTTCATCAAAATTTAAGAGAATGTGTATGTTACGCTTTAGATGTGCCAACCCGTCTCCGTTTTACCAAATATGAAAAAGCAAGGATTTTGTTGGGCATCCTTACTTTCGTTTTCAAAATATTGAAAAGACCGAGGTTCTGTGGTGAAACCAAGTTTCGAAAATATGACCTCAGAATTAAGTTTAGTATTTCAGAGACCCTATTCGAGGTAAAAAGCTGAATTTGTTATTCACAACGTTTTCTTTAGATTTTCCATAGGCCAGACGTCATTTGACGTAATGGGATTATAATGTTTTCATTTCTGGTACAATAAATTCAGTGTGATCCCAATGGTCCAGAATTACAAAAATATTATAGCATATGTTAAATATGCTGAATTTTCATATACAATAATATTCTTATTCATATGACATCAGAATAGATGTCAGATCAAAAAGTTTGTAAGCGCTCTGCACAGATTATGAATTGATGAATTCTTTTAAAATTTTCAAAGAATGTATAGGTTACACTCTAGAAACCTAATATTTTCTGCGTATTCCATATCAATAATTTTCAGTTTGATTGAGATTTTAACGGTTTGCAGAAAGTCCTATCGTTTGCCATGCAAACGAAATCTAGTTATTATTATTCCTTATTTTCCAACCAAATCCAAGAGTTAATTTCAGTATGTTGCCAGTGTCTGAGCAAAATGAAAATTAAATTGCCTCGACAAAAAAGTTTAAATTTTTAAATTCTATCATTTTAAATTTTCAATGACGTCAAATGACGTCAGATTTAACGTCAGCATCAAAAGTTTGTTGCCTTAGAGCCTTCAATTCTGGTCGATTTCTTGATATTTTAAATGTATTTTAGGATGTAGATGTGCACCTTGGCATTTAAATTTCCAAATTCGAAAAGATTAAGATTTCATGGCAATACCGAGTTTCGAACTTTGGTCCAAAAACTAAATTTAAATGTTACAAAGCCCCCTGATGCGTTAGAAGCATGAAAATTGGACAGCATATCGGCATAGAAGTTTACATTCTATTTTCTTCATTATTTATTTTGAGTCATGTGGTTATGACGTCATCAAAAAGATAAAAACATTTTTTTTTAAAGATTTCTCTCGCTCTAGTATCATGAATTTTGAGTCAGTCTTAATTAAATCTTCAGAATTGATAGAGTCAAGATTGAAGTGATGCATACTGCAAAAAAAAAAATTGTCACGTGGTTATGACGTCATGCATACTCAAGCAAGAATTATTTTAAAAAATCATATAAAATCGCCAATTAGACCAATGAATTTATAATTTTCAAAAATGTCGAAACTTAGTACGTTCATAAGGTCTTGAAAATTTCAAGTAATTACGTCATCAAACATGTCGGATATTCATGTTTGATGGAATGCCTACCTGAAAACAAACCTGTTCACATTCTCGAAGATATTTTTTTTCTGGATTAATATAACGTAAGCTGAACATGTCCTTGCAAAAAAATGATATTTTTCTTTAGTCACTTGATTTTGACGTCGTTGAAATATAAAAAATCATTCATTTCAATATGTATTCGCGCTCTAGCGTCTTGAGTATTGATGCCAATCTTAAGCTTACCTTAAGGAATTTATGTTGTGTCACTTGTTTATGACAACATTGATTTGTAAGTAACATATTTTAAAAAGATGAAAAGATTGGATATATTAACTTTAGATAAGTAAAATTACCGTACCTTAACATGCGCAATAAGTCCAGAAAATTTCAAATGATTACGTTATCAAGCATGACTTATTCATGTTTTTCGTAAAAGGGCTAATTCATGTAAATCTATTAATTTGAAGAAAGAAATGAAAGTGGTCATTGATTTGATTGAGCAAGATCCCATTGTTCTTTTGCAGGAATGAGTGCCTGCGTTGAATAGTGAATTGTGATCTACGTTTTTGAGTAAATGAGTCGCATTTACGATGAATTAGTATAATTATACTAGAGCCAGAAAACCTATACGGATATCTTATTGCATTTGCTATCACGGCTCTCTGCAAACCTGAAGAAAATGACAAATACAAGTACGAGTATCTACGATTTTTTATGTTTTCTAAAGGTTTAACGGTTTCTTTTTCTAAATCTGTAAAAATAAGGAAATATATAAAGCAAATAAATTTATGAAAGTTTCAAGACGTTTATAACGTTAATTACAAAGAAATAAGAAATCATTTTTATTATTTTGCTTACACCTCTGCCTTTGTTTCCATCTATTTTTGAAAATGTAAAACTAAATCAGTTTAAAGGTTGAAAGTCATGGATTTCAAATTATTCCTTTTCTTTTTTTACAATTTCAACTATGTGGATCAAATTGCAATGATTATTTGTTAAGTCATATGTTTACGAAGAAATAGATATTAAATAAAGAATAAAAAAGAAAACATTTAAAATCGATTGAATAATGTAAGAAAATATTTTGAGGATAGTATTATCTTAAAATTTTCCTGTTGTTTTTATTGCATGATAGTAAACGGTTGCTTAATAAGATCCATATTTATGCTTTCTTAATATCTCCTTAAGACAATAAAAATTGAAATTAAAAAAAAATTAAAGCTTATTTTTGAACATAAGTATATGTTTATGATAATGATGATTTACGTACTAAATTTAACATTATTATGCATCATTATTACATTTCTTTGTATTCACTTATATATTCAATACATTTGAAATAAGCAAACGGAAAGCCGCTTCGTTTGTATCTTAAATAAACGACTTCTAGTATTTACATTTTGAGTCTTGAAAAATTCTGCCAGTCATCTGGACTAAGGAGAAAGCATTTTTATCAGACCAAAATGAAATCTGTCACACATGCCTGCCGGTCTGACACCGGTCTGAAGTCTGGTAATGCCATTTTTTTTAACTGAAGTATAACATTAGCATGTGTAAAATCAACGTAGTGCAGTTTGATATTGTTCATCTAAGAAAATCACATTGATTGTTTGTTTTGTACTACACCTCCACTCCACCGTTGTGTATCATATTTCATTGAATGGAGATATTTCTTTTTTCAAATTGTCTTATGAAACTATAAAATATATTAAATAAGTGTTTCTGTCTTTATAGGATAGTGTTTGAAACAAATATTGAATTTCCCCCCTTCATATTGTTAACTATCTTTGGAGAGTCTACATTTTTATAGACATTGTCTTTTAATTAAATTTTAAAAATTTTTTTTTATATAGCATTCTGCAACTTCCGAAGTTTTTACGACACATATTACCATTGATATGCTTTATGATATTGTCAAATTCTAAAGAAGGCTTTACACTAAGGAGTTTGTAGACTGTTGTTTAGTTAATCACATTTTAGAATTCATAAAAATTTAGAAACAACCCATTTTAAAAAATTATGTGAGTTCGAATCTAACATTTAGCCTCTGTAGATTATTGAACACGTTTCCCACCTCCCTATCTCTCTCTCTCTACCACACACACACACACACACACACACATTTCATAGTCTGGATCTAAAATATAAATTGAAGAGATTGATTTAAAAATATGCTATGAACTTATATTTTTTTCAAGTAAAACATAATATTAATTCTTGGAAAATAATGTCGAATGGATTCATGTTCAGTGTCAGTTAAGCGGCGTATCATTTAAACGACGGACTAGAATAAAAGATAGTTGTGATAGTTCTCTTTGACATAAATGGACGTACATTACTTTTTCGTTTGCACCGGTTATCAGTCATTCTCTTTTACAACTGATCTAAGATTTCGATTGCTGAAATACCCGAACAAATTTTGGATTTTTTCCCATAAGTTTTCTAGCAATTTTAGGCACTGTTTCTATATTCTCCTATATGAGCAAATGGCAAACCCGGCATGCAAAATGCTCCATTACAGTTGCGTTAACGCTGCATTCTAATATGCTTTAATTGCTGTAAATGACCTAAATTTGCACTCAAGGCAATTCCTAATCACCAATACATACATAGTGTGTTCAAAGCAAAGAAATAATGTTCAGTGTATATAAATTTCAGTTCAACAAATATCTTATTAGCGTCTATTTTTTAAACTAAGGGGTCTTCTAATAAAGTCAGAAGTTTCAGTCTTGTCAATGTATAAAGTAGACCTACGAATTAAACACTCAATCTCGCTACTCAGACAAGTCATTTCTGTTTGTTAGGACTCAATGCCAGAATAAAAACATCAAAAGATAGGGTCGGTACGTCCGTCGTCAACATTTAACTTAAACGACATCCACCCTAAACTACTCGGCCAATATTCATAAAACTTTATAGGAATGTTTCATGGGTGGTTCTCTTCAAAAGTTGTTCAAAAGAAAAAAAACTACATACCAAAATATGTTTGCCACGGCAACTAATACGGGGGAAATGTGAAAATCTTATCCCCAAAAGTACTGAATGGATTCTAAAATATTTTTGCACAGATGTTCTTTGGGTTACTCTCTATCACGATTGTGAATATTATTCGGATCTGTTTAAAAACATGGCCGCCAGGGGCGGAGCCCTTTTTCTATATATGTATATAGTTCAATTTTGAGGAAACATTCTTCTCCCAAAGTACTCGATGGATTTCGAAGCTATTCGGCACAGATATTCCTTGGGTCACTCTCTATCAAGATTGTTAAAAAGTATTTGGATCGGTCGGAAAACGTGGCCGCCAGGGCAAGGAGCCCGTTTTCCTCATATGTATATAGTACAATTTAAAAAAAAAATGTCCAAAAGTACTGGCTGGATTTCAAGTTTTTTGGCACATATGTTCATGGGTCACTCTTTACCAAGTTTTTAAAAATCAATTGGATCCGTTAACAAATATGGCCGCTAGAGGGCGGAGCCTGCTTTCCTGATATGTATAAGTACAAATTTAAAAAAAAAAATCTTTTCCAAGAGAACTGGCTGGATTTCAAAGATTTTGGCACAGATGATCCTTGGGTCACTCTTTATCATGATTGTAAAAAATAATTTGGATTAGTAAAAAAACAAACATGGCCGCAAGGGGGCGGAGCCTGTTTTTCTTATATGTGTATCGTACAAATTTGATAAATATTCTTGTCCAAAATGTAAATCGGATTTTAATGTTTTTGGCTCAAATGTTTCATGGGTGATTCGATCACTACCTAAATTGTAAAAACTAATTGGATCCGTTGAAAATATGGCCGCCAGAGGGCAGAGCCAGTTTTTCTCATATGTTTATAGTACAAATTTTAAAAATAATCTATTCTAAAAGTCCTGACTGAATTTTTTTAGCACAGATGTTCCTTGGGTCTTTCCCTATCAAGACTGTTTAAATTATTTGGATCTGTCTAAAAACATGGCTGGCAGGGGGCAGAGTCCATTTTCCATAATATAATAAGATATTTGCTGTTTCTTTTCCTCCCACTAATGATACCTGGTTCTCAGGTGAGCGATTCCAGTGCCTTCATGGCCCTCTTGTTTTTATATAGCCTTATTTTTGCTACAGAACCCACGAGGGTAAATTGTGCTGTATATTTTCCCTGTTAGTATCACGGCTAAATATATGCGTGCACATTAAATTAAACATTTCTTCTTGTAACCTATTACAAATACTATTGAATTTTCGTGCTACTGGCAACCTGTTTTAATTTGAACCTCAAAAGGATAGAAAAAAAGAATCATCATAACAATAACAATAATAATAACTAGACTTCGTTTGTTCTGAACAAACGATAGGTCTTTTTGCACTACAAACCATGTCAAGTATTACTTAGTACCTAATTTTTATGCACCCTTTTAGTTAAAAGTCGGAAGCAAAAAATTATATATCTTAATAATATAGTGCTATGGTAATGTCTGGGATCTAAATTATTCCAGCTTTTTCTATTTGTAACAAAGTTAAGTAATTCTACCAATGTTGTTTAGAGGTTGTCGCTGCTACATTTTTCCTAATCAGTTTTAATTAACACTGACGGATACTTGCTTTGGTAGCAACACATCCGTGCAAGTTCTAACAGTATGCTTAGTTTTCAAACATTTTGTAATGAATATAAAGAATATGAACAAAAAAAGTCGTTAAACTCGTAAGGATTTTCCCTGGTGATTGTTGTTAAATAAACGCAGACTATGCGACCCCCTTTTCCCCCATAGGAGATTGCGATTGTAAAATATATTTTTTACAAAAAAAAAGCCTTTGCTTTCGTGTTTAAAAAAACGTAGTTCGTAATCTTGATTTTGATAATCAATTATTCTTTGTATAAAATAACTCTATATCTTGCTTTATATTAAGAATATTTAATCATTTATTTTACCACTTTCACGTTTTCTCTGATGTTTGACAGTGTTCCACACAGCTGTTAGAAACGGAGGGGTGAGAACACTGTTGTAAAAATATTAAGATAATAATGATAGAGGAACTCAACACCACTTCAAAGGTCAGATCAGATAAAACGCAACATTTATATATAAAAGTTTTGTGAATGAGATGCAGAAATTAAATTCTCATGTTAATGATCCCCAAAATAAATTAAACAATTTTGGTTTCTCTGGTAAGTTTCTCCCATAAAATCATTGTTTACGTTGATTTATCTTTATTTATTTAGAAATACCATATATATATATGATTTAACTTCTATATATTTCTATAAATGTATTGAAATAAAAAAGAAAAATATTTTTTTGATAAATTTATAAAGGCAATATGTGTATAACCCATGCATTCTGTGCAGTTTATCTCCGCTTTATCCAGCTTGTATTTTCTTGTATTCTTGTATAAAAAATGTTTCCTCCCATTATTATTTAAAAAGGAGAATGAAATTAGGGTGTGTGTCGAACTGACATGATCGCAGGAAACTAGCCGGTGCCATCAGTAACTATTACGCTTCCTGCTTGATAGTGTTATTGTTGTACAAGTAACAGAAATCTGTCATTTTTCATAAAGAAAGAAATCAGCCATCAATGTAACATTTATGTAACAATTCAAACGATAATTCATGACTAAACATATTTTATTCTGCTGTGTTACTGAGGTGGATTGTTCGCACCGTTTCTAGGAATTAAGTACCTACTTTCATCATACGCAACTTCATGGCACGACGCGTAGAATAACCGCATACATTTACGTGACTGTTAAATCGGACAATTCAAGAAAACGTTTGAACGCGTCAAATAATCGGGCCGAAGGACTATCAGTTATTGCGGGAAAATAATTTAACATCCGTTTCAATGTCCCACTGGTACTTGCTAATTCAGTGGGATCCAGTACATAAAAAGTCTGCATTTTAAGATGGATCCTGTAAATGACGTTCATACCTATTGGTTTTCGTACAGGCTAGTGAAGGTGATTTCAGCATAATTACAAAAGCTCTTAATCGAAGATCTAATTTTCTTGAAAGTAACTAATATTACGAAAAATGAAATAATAATGTGGTTTAATCTGTTTTACAACCTATGTTCCCAATTAAAATCCGTATCAGGAACCGTGCCGGCTCTTGCCGGCTCGGAATAACTTCGTTATCATCTCATCAGGCACGCATTATCCTGTTTAGGGTCTTTATATTTTGAAAAATGACAGTAAATTTTTCCGATAGTAAACGATATTGACCGATTTTTCACCGGACATTGTGTCCAACAATAATATAAGTTTTCTTTAGCCAAAATGGAAATATACCGGATATGTCCGATTTATCAACGGGCAGTATCATTGATTAGAAACGCCATAATGGATGTCGGACAAACAGTAAACGCCGATCTCTACCAAAAGTGCTAATTGGTCGGGGAGGGGGGTAAAATTAGGGTCGGTCGAGTTATCGGAACCATACATTTTTTTTTTATTATTATTATGGCATAATGGTCAATACCACACATGAAACCAGATCAAGCAGTCCCTGAACACTTCTTACACTTCTTAGTGTCAAGAAGCAAAGGGGATATACAAATGTACCAGTGGATTTGTAAACGACTTTTGTATGTCGCAGTCGGGTTTCGACCCCATGAGGTTATTAGTGCTGCTAAATGAAAAATACACATTTATAAATATTGATAATGCGTGTCTTTGTTCTTTAAATTTAACGTGCTTGCTTTAAACGTACCAGAGTTTTAGTCCCATAAATGATTACACAGTGTTGACATCCAAATAAAACATATTTATTAAACTGCAACTGAAGAAAAAGACAGACAGATAGGTAGGAAATCATTTGACCCAAGAAGTACTGAGTTGTTGTCTTTTTTGGAATCAGTGTTCTATTTTAGAAATTAATATAAATATAGATATTGATATAAAATTATATCTCCATATTACGACAATAGAGCTTTTGTTCTACTGTTAAATGGGATTTTCATACTCTTTGCGAGGTTTGTTTCTGTAGTTCCTGTAGTTGTAATATGAATAAAGTTTTCATTAAAATCAGAAAAACGTCTTTTTAAGAATCATAGGTCATGATAATATCATGTTTTCATATTAAATTACACTGAAACAAGCATATTATAGTTAAAACCATATATGAAAATAAGACCAAAAGCATTTAGAAATTTGCTTTCAGTTTTCGATGGAAACGGAACCTTAGGCGACCCCTGCATGGAAAATCCTGACACATGCATACAATGGAATACCTTTTGCCAAGGAGGCATTTGTGTCTGCATAAACTCAACAACTGAGATAAATGGAACCTGTGGTATATATCTTTAATCTATAATCATATTTGTATCCTTTCGATCGGATAAAGCACTGACTTGTACTCAGAAATGTCGATGGTGGTATGGTTCAACCAGTCCTAAGCACAATGGAAGGTCAAAAGGTGTCTCTTGTTGCCATGTGGTTGATCTTAAACCCTTTACTTTATATAGACTCATTTTGAAACATAGCTCCTCCTGGAGGAGCTGTCCGATTAGGGTTTGACTTGACTTGACTTGACTATTTGAGCTTACCGTCGCTACGACAGTATTTCAGTCATATAGCGACGTCCAGCTAATTACAGAAGGAGGAAGACCCCGAATGCACGGATACAACCGGGTAGAGCGACCGACCTACCGCAAGCCAGCTGGAAGGCTTCCTCACATGAAAATCCGAATGACCCTGCCGAGATTCGAACCCACGCGGTGAGGGGCTGAGTGAGTGTTAAAGTCAGCGACTTTACCCTCTCGGCCACGGAGGCCCCGATTAGGGTTTCCAGTATTACAGAGTCCGCACAATATCCATATTGTTTCATATGCCATTTAAACTTCCGACTAGTGGCTTATTATCAGACTAGTAACTAACCTAATTTGGTTGTTGTTGTAGTGTAAACAATGACAACGATGGCTACAGGCAAAGCGTAAGACAAAATTAGTTTGTTTGCAAGATCTTAACTACTGAAGAACCGACGTATGTGACTTGCAAAAGCCTGCAAATAGTAACATGTTGATCGAATTAAGACGGTAATGTTGAACCAGCTTTGTATACTGAGTATGGCTTTCAATCTGTGCGTTTGTCATGAAGTTCACTTGATGTCATTTTGTGGTAATATGTTAACGTATTAATATTGCAGCTATCATATTAGGGGAGAGTTGTGTAGTTGGCAGTGACG
>CM037786.1:26825174-26875174 GCA_021229015.1 Solen grandis
AAAAAATAAACTGAATAAGGGTCAACTAGTTTTCAAATTAGAAATTTTAAGACTTTTGCCAATAGTAGTCTTTGCAAATGCAATTTTTATTTGTAAAAATATTCCTTTCACATATATAATTCCTTTGATTTGATCAGTAGCTAAAACTAAAAACAGGCCTTGTATTCTTTCATCTTATGACACAGATTTTCAGGCATAAATTTATTTTTTATGTAATAAAATGTGTTCAATGTTTTTGCTTATTGCCTTAAAACTTTCAAATAAATATATGTGTATAGGGTTTATGTAATGAGCTGATTGATATTAAGGATATTATTACTATGTTGGATATGTTTGCATATTTTACCTCTTTTGAATGTTAATTATCATACCTTATGTCTGATATGACAGGAGATAGAGAAGAAGATAAAGGAGCTGCAGACGGCATGTGACGACATGAAGAAGGAAATCGTTCAGCGTCAGCTGGAGGTGAAGACGTTGAAGGAAGACTTGGACAATGCGACACGGCAGAACGTGCAGGAGACTAAGGAATACGAGAAACTTACGGAGAAAATGGAAAATCTGAAGGTGACCTTTATTTGTGAAAAAAAAAAAAATGACAAAGGCATACAGCCAAAAAATTGGTTTGTTAAAGTTTAAGTTAATAAAAAAAAAACATATTTTTGTTGAACTTCATCCCTTCTTTACTTATAGTGAAATGTTCATTGAAAAATTGTAATCTTTCTAGAGTTCATGCATTTTCTTGTAGTGGTTAATGTATTTTTGTGAAAGTCAGAGGCTGCAGAACTGAGATTAAAATATTGTTGTATGAAGTAAATAATCTATAAAAAATAATTAATGTTAATCCATAAAAAAGTCACCGGTAGACTTCTTTTAGCTGAAATATAGAAAAGAAATGCACAAAGATAATAGTAATTTATACAGGATCATGTATATATAGTTTATTATTATGTTATAAGGTACTAATTTCTAAAAACATTTAATTGAGAAATAGGAAAATAAACCTTTGCATAACCTTCACATGATCACTGAATTTTATTTAATCAATGTATTGTTTTCCTCTTTCAGGGTGATTTAGTACAAGTGAACACTATTCCAAACCAAATTATCAAAGAAACGGACAAAATGGCAAGAAAGAAGAAGTAGGTTTTATTATATTTGTGCTTCACCATAATATATATAAAAGCAGTTACCTTAAAGGAAATGATCATGAAAATTTGATATAGGGAAATCACTGTACTTTCAGAGACAGAAATTGTAACTCATTGTATATGTAAAAGCATGATGCTATGTAACAGGGTACATGTATGTTTAAAATGTTTAATTGACATGCATTTAAACCTGTCTCAATCAACCACCAATTAACTAATTAATTTGTCATTCTAAACTGTTGTTTTCTTATTTTGATATAGGTTTTATATCAAATTACGCATATCATGAATTTAAATGTATACATATTTGTAAAATAACTTTGAAATTCTGTAAAGTCAAAGACCATTTTATTTATGAGCATGCTAAACATAACAAAGACGCAAATGAGCTTAGAAAAATCTCTATTTGAGTTTTTCTTATGAAAAAGTGAGTTCTGACCACTTTAAAATGAATAAAACTGCACACTTTACATGCCATAAGTTTGTTTCTGTACTTCACAGATTGCTCTTACATGTATGCGTTACACTTCATTTACATGTATGCGCTACACTTCACAGATTGTTTGTACATGTATGTGCTACACTTCACAGATTGTCTGTACATGTATGCACTACCTGTTTTCAGTGAGCTATCAAACCAGCTAGGTGATCTGGACAAAGACTTCCAAGAACTGTCTGCCCAGAAGAAGATGATTGAGGCCAAGTTGCGACAGTTGGAGGAGGAGAAGTTTGATATGGACAGTGACGTGGAGAAGCAAAAGTCTGTCCTGAACGAGAAGGATCGGGAGATGGAAGTCTTACAGAAGGACTATGAGTATGCTAAGGACAGGGAGGCCGTCCTTATGGGCGACAGGTGGGTTGTTTGTATAGTTTGAGTTAATTTCTTACACGCTAGATTGGAAACAAGTTATTACACAGGAAATGTCAATATTTCAGAACATTAAAAACTCATATGTGCACTGTAAGTCTATAATTGAGATATGGTTATTTATTGCATAAAGAAAAAATGTGGACCATACGGAAAATTGCCAAACAACCTTTAGCTAACCAGTTTATCCAATGAAAAGCTGTACAAAACTAAAAAAAATAGAGGTGTGTAAACCTTGCTTTCAGTAGTTACTTTTGTTCAACAACCTTTAACAACATCTTGGGTGGGAATATACATGTTAATTGGTTTGTGCTAGTATGTTGCCCACCTTAAATAAAGTTTTAATTTACTTACACACTAATTTTAAAAGAGTTTAGCATTACATGGATGTATGAAACATTTTACTGAGAAATTATTTTTTAATAATAGAGAATCATATTTGTTGATAAACAACTTTGCAAACACTTTGCATGTATATCTGCAGTTTCGAAAGCTGAACCATTATAAAAAGGATATTGCAATTAAAAAAATGACTCTTGAATACCACTATACATAACAAAAAATCATGTTTTTTTTTGTACCACAGGGCCACATTAGATTTGAATCTTCGCCATATCCATTTAGAAAAGAAAAATGCTCACGATGTTCACTCAAGAAAACTTAGAGAAAAAGACCGAGACTTGAGAAACTTGAAGAAATCTGAACTTCAGTGTCGGGTGGCTGAGGAGGCATTAAATCATACAAAACTAATTCATGAAAAAATGAGATTACAGGTAAACTTTTGTTAAATAGTAAAATTTTTTTGTTTGTTAAACATTTCACCAACTGATTTCTGTCACTTGACAACATTTTCTGCATGAAACAGAGATATTACTGCTTCATTGCAATAGACCATTTCACTCCAAAATGAGAGGCAAATCTACATTAATCATCACGCACACACCGAACGCTTAATCTACATGTGGGTGTAAAGTTCCGCATATTGTTCAATGGGAAATAAACATGCAAATTAATTTTTCCCAAGTCACTGATTGTTCAGTTTAAATCAGAAAATTATACCAGTATTGCCATACCCCTGGTGAAATGGTCTAAATCATGCCATAGAAAGTGACATGATAATTGTGTAATAAATAAAAAATAATATAAGATGTACTGGTACTTAATACTGAAAACATATAATAGCTGTTTGGTTTTGCTAGCAACATATGAAAACAAGATGGATTGGACATCACTGCCATCCTTATACCTCACATAAATGTGTTTAGCTGTGTACTTATTTGAAATCTGATACTTTTATACAGCTTGATTCACTGCCAAAAGATGATGGTACTCTTCAAAAGAAGAGGGAAGAACTACAGAAGGAAGTAGAACAAACCAAGAGGGCACTTGCAATGCAGGTACAGTAACTTTATATCAATATTTCTTGTACACTTATGATGATTGGTACTAAAATAATTGTGTCTGGTATTTGAATTGTTTTCACTCTTTTTGATGCATTGGCTCATTCAATATTGCTTCTCAAATTCTTCACAGTCTGTATGGCAAGAAAAACCCATTGTTTTAAGTAAAATATAGAGTTGAGTAAATTTATATCCATCAAGTCATATATTTGTACATTAATATTTATGAGGGAAAGTGTTAAAGATGCTTTCATCTTAAACTTTGTTGATAAGTATTAAGAGTGTGTGATAGAATTTTTTTTCTCCAAAATTCTTATGTTTCATAAAAGTTTTAAGACGGAAATGGAATGGAAATTTTAACATCTTTTTTATATTTATGATGTTGATGTCATTTCCTGTATGTTTGTTTACATTACACCCCAAGAAAGACCATAATCTGAAACATTGGGGTTTAGTTAATTATTTTAATCAGAAATTTGAAGTTTATCTTCTTTTTATTACATATTATACTTTTGTATTTCATTGCAAAGTACCGAAGTATTTTCCATGTATTACTATTGGTTACAGAACTCACTGACTGCAGTAGAGCACGTGAAACTGGAGGCAAGCGCTGCAGAGGAGCAGAACCTTCTGTACGAGCAGAGTGACCTCCGGATAGAGGTCGTCGAGCTCACACGGCTGGCTGCCATCAAGGTATGGTGTGGTGAAGTTTTGTTCTGGATAATATTATTAAACAAAAAACAATAAATCTCCAAACTTCGTTTGGAGACTTAGAGAACTTAAGTCAATGTCATCATAGTGAATAACTGAAGAGATGGATATTTTTTTTTGTCAGTATATTTGCCATTTGCCATTTTCTAAAAATAGAAATAATTGTATAATACCTTCTGGGATATTTTCTCAAAATTCTTTTTGTTCATATCTTATTAAGATTATAGTGATTTCTGTTCTGGTTGTTTTCATCATCTTTTTTTCATCTCATCATCATCATCATCATCACTTTAGTTACCATCCTCATCACAATCATTTTCACCATCACACGCAGCAGAGCAGTAGCCACAGTTACAAAACCATATAAATTTACTCTTTATAGGCAGATGAAAGAGAGCAGAAAGCGCGTGACTTCATGCGGGCTGAGATGCGATTTCACAAGGCAGTGGAGGACCTGAAGACGAAACAATTGCAGATACAGGACCATCAGAAGAAACACCAGGAGATGCAAATCAAGTAAGTCAGACTGTTAACAATAATAGAGTGACTATTCAGATACACAGAAATTGAATTTGTTATCAGTTCTGAAATTGATAATTAGGAATATGCAGTATTCAATTTTGATGTTTTTTATGCTTTCTCTCATTTTATTTTAATCATTTGGGACCAAAATGACTTCATTCTGTATATTTTAAACAGAGATGGGTATTTATATACAGGAAACCTAAATTTGATATTTTTAAGAAATCTGAAGTCTGATTTCAAATTACTTGTACTATTAATGTAGTAATTAACATAAAACCAACAATAATTTCCCTTAATTTCTCTATTTTGTGATTATTTGACCTTATTTTTTCTCTTTTTCCTTTGTAAAGTCTCACTTTCCCGTTATCCAGTATTTTATATTCTCCCTGGAGTTCAGCCATATAAAGTTTGATTCATCATTTTTTGTATGAGACTAAGACATTCAATCCTGTGCATGGTTCAGGTTGAAAGACTTTGCCAAGCTGTATGATGTGATAAAAAATGAGAGGAACAAGTGTGTGAACCTGATCCAGACGAGCACGCAGAAGGCCGCGGAGATGCGGGAGAAGATCAAGATCCTGCAGAACGAGATCGAGATCTTGAGAACTGCCGTTACACAAAAAGACAGGTAATATATATATATATATATTTTTAAAAATTTATTTTCCTTGTCATATAGATAGCAATAAGTCAGGAACCATTTCACTGAATTCTTTAGAAAGTGATGTATTTAATAAATGGTGGTTAATTCAGTTCTTTTAATTCATAAATATGCACTGTTTGGTAAAGAAGATATTTGTTGATATAAGGAAATATTTAAAAGCATGTAGGAATGATTTGATTTTATCAAATCTTACTACATTGAAATGTCTCAGATCTCAGATTAAGCCCCTAAAAAGTTTTCTTTGAATGGCAGATAATAGATTTTTCTTAAGTACGAAAAGAAATTTTAAATTATATAACATCGTAGGAACTGTCCAAGTTTCAGAGAAAACAATTTTTCACTTGTTAATTAAAAGATAATTACTGAAAGATTACTTTCAGTATGAAATATCGCTGTAAGTATGAAGATGTAATGTGTATATCAGCTAATGTACAATTTTTTTTATTTTTCAGAGTGATATATAACATTATAATACAATTTTCAAACCAAATCAGTCAATATTTCCCTTTACACTTTATCTTCCAGACAACTACAAAAGCAAAGATTAAAACATATGAACAGTATTGTGATGCGGGATGGGTTGCGAAATGAGGTTGCTAAGCAACAAAGAATAGAAGAAGAAATGCATGAAAAACGAGAACAACAGAAAATGGATATTTCCAAGTTAAACACAATGATTAACCAAGCAGAAGAGCAAATGACGAAACTTAGAAATAGATATGAAAAAGCCATTACACATAGAAATGAAAGGTATGTGAGAAACTTACTTGAGAATTATTTAAAAAACATAGAAATACAGAAAATGTCCCATCCTGTAATATCAGGCTTGTTTTATAAGATATTAATATTTTGACAGTTTAGTATCTGCCATATTGTTGAATCAAGGCAACGTAGTGCGGATATTCATCACCTTTAATGATAACTCTAGTTCTTTTAAGTATAACTGTATCTCATAATTGCTATTTTATCTTGTGAAGAGAAAATCAGTCGGGTTTTTTCCATGTAAGAAAATAAAGAATTAAATAAAACAGGAGTGTTCTTTGGAACACATGTGTCACCTGTTGGAGTGTGACAGAAAAAATGTGATGGACAGACAGGCAGATGACGGAGAAGTGATCCCTGTGTGTCACCTCTGCTTGCAGAAGGTGACACAAAAAATAGAAAAGTAGAAATTATCACTTTAATTATTTTATGTAAAATAAACATAATATCTTTTTAATTTATGTCACAAATTCAGTATAAGAAGCAGAATGACCAACTTTATTTGATTTCAAATGTGAACTTAAAATGACATTATGGATGTAATATTTGATATTTCATGCTGATACTATGAGGGACAGGCTACTTATTAGTTTACATCTTTTTCAGGGGTATTAAATTGATAGAACGAAATGAGGAGGTCTGTGTTTTCTATGAGAAAGTAAATATACAAGGTAAGCAAGATTTCTTTTCTTAAACTCTCTTTAACTTATACCATGCTCAGATTCTTAATTAGACTTTTCTTTTCTTCGCTTTGGACTGTACCATTAGTTATTTATGGGGGTGCTTGCTAAAACTTTATTGACTGAAAAGCAAACAGTGCAGACCATAATCAAACAGCATGGATATGCAGGCTGATTTTGCAAAGGCAGTCATAAGTGGCCACAGCCTTGTAAGGGTTAAATACTATATTATCATTTACAATGTAGGTGTGTTAATTTATTTAAGGAGCTGTCTGATATGGGCTTACTTTTTTTCCAAAGATGTTAGAGTGCGTCAATTTCTGACGTTTGTTGTTGATTGACCCCACAACTTCCATTGTGATCCCATGAAAGACCCTGTACACCATAACTACAGTTGAACCTGTATTAGCAGACTTCTGTACTAAGCGGTCAACCTGCATTTAGTGGTCAGTTTTAATATTACCAAACTGTAGCATTTTGTTATATATTGAAACTTAATTTAGCGGTCACCTCTGTAAGCAACTACTTCCTCCTTTTCCTTTGACTGACCGTTTAAGATACTGGTTTGACTGTAATCATTTCATAATAAAATCAGTGAAAATCAGAAAAGACTATTGCAGGACTATTTGACCAGGCCTGATGCTCCTAGCTGCACTAAGTATGATTTTTTAAGCTCAAACTTAATTATGACCAGTGGATTTAACAGGGATTTAAGCATAGTACTGAGATTTTACTGCAGAAGTTGTTTGGTTTTTAGCTCACCTGAGCACAACGTGCTCAAGGTGAGCTTTTGTGATCACCCTTCGTCCGTCGTGTGTCGTGCGTCGTGTGTCGTGCGTCGTCAACAATTTGCTTTAAATGACATCTCCTCTGAAACCACTGGACAGAATTTGATTAAACTTGGCAGGAATGTTCCTTGGGTGAGGCTCTACAAAAGTTGCTAAAATAAAGTTGATCCATGCAGAACTCTGGTTGCCATGGCAACCGAAAGAAGAAAAAAAAATGAAAACTTTAAAAATCATCTCCTTCAAAACTAGTGGCCAGATTTCAAAATAATTTGGTACAGATGTTCCTTGGGTCAACCTCTACCAAAGTTGCTAAAATTATTCCGATCTGTAAAAAAACATGGCCGCCAGGGGCGGGGCTTATTTGCCTTATATGTATATAGAGAAACCTTTAAACAACATCTTCTCTGAAACCATCTGACAGAATTTGATTAAACTTGGCAGGGATGATCCTTGGGTCAACCTTCACAAAAGTTGCTAAAATAAACTTGATCCATGTAGAACTCTGGTTGCAATGGCAACAAAAAGAAAAAAAATGAAAACTTTAAAAATCATCTTCTTCAAAACTACTGGCCAGATTTTAAAATAAATAAGTACCGATGTTCCTTGGGTCAACCTCTACCAAAGTTGCTAAAATTATTCCGATCTGTAAAAAAACATGGCCGCCAGGGGCGGGGCTTATTTGCCTTATATGTATATAGGGAAAACTTTAAACAACATCTCCTCTGAAACCACTGGACAGAATTTGATTAAACTTGGCAGGGATAATCCTTGGGTCAACCTTCACAAAAGTTGCTAAAATAAACTTGATTCATGTAGAACTCTGGTTGCCATGGCAACAAAAAGAAAAAAAAAATGAAAACTTTAAAAATCATCTTCTTCAAAACTACTGGCCAGATTTTGAAATAAATTGGTACAGATGTTCCTTGGGTCAACCTCTACAAAAGTTGCTAAAATTATTCCGATCCGTAAAAAAACATGGCCGCCAGGGGCTGGGCTTATCTGCCATATATGTATATAGAGAAACCTTTAAACAACATCTCCTCTGAAACCACTGGACAGAATTTGATTAAACTTGGCAGGGTTGATCCTTGGGTCAACCTTCACAAAAGTTGCTAAAATAAACTTGATCCATGTAGAACTCTGGTTGCCATGGCAACAAAAAGAAAAAAAAATATGAAAACTTTAAAAATCATCTTCTTCAAAACTACTGGCCAGATTCTAAAATAAATTGGTACAGATGTTCCTTGGGTCAACCTATTTATCTCAGGTGAGCCATCATACAGGGCCATCATGGGCCTCTTGTTTTAAGATCTTGGGACCTGGTTATCATGCATCATGCAAGAAATATTGCAGGGGGTTAACACTTTAACTCAAATAGCCATTGTCTAAAAATACTAGTAAAACTGTGATTTATATCAATGGAATGTAAAACTGCAACAAACAAAATTTACCAGTATTATGTTTTCTCAACAAAATTAACAGACAGGAGACTTAAATCTCTGGTGGTGTGCTTATCGTAACACTGATACAAGCATCTAGCTGATATTGATCATATTGATTGTTTCACTGCAGTTAAATCACCAGCAGAATTATTTACCATGAAAATAAACACATGTGGGCAGCATATCAATTAAACTTGTTACATCAAACAATGTTTTAGCTGGAGACACTCACTCCTGTAGCTCTGTTCTGATCATTTAATGGCTGTGTCTGATATGTTTCATAATTGTCAGCGTTGATTTTTGTATTGATTTTTTTATTTTGGTTGATTTTTATTCTTTGATATTGGATGCTGGATGTGCATGCTGCATGAAAAATACTTGGTATTCGATGTACTGATATCTAAATGTTATAAAATGGAATGTGTATAGATTTTTGTAAACCATGTTTTCAAATATTAGATTTCCAGGTATGTCATAGAGGACATTATGTTTGGATTTTATCACATTTGTGTTTGACATAAAATTGAAATTGTTGGACATATAACTTGCAGCATTGAATCATACATTTTGTGTGGTCTGTTTTATATCTAGGAAAACAGTTTAACTTGGAGGAATTCATGAGTTTGTGCTGAAAATTAGTATAAAGTCATAAGTTAAACTGTGAGTTTATTGGATGTTACTGATTTCCATTTGAATCTACAAAAATGTGAAAATTTATTTGGTACTGAAAATTTAGAAGAAATTACTGCCATTGAAATGTTTTTCATTTTGAGTAAAAACACAAATGTATTTTGGATATCTTTGCTTCCTTCTTGGTGTTTCATTGAAGGAGAATGAAGAAAAATAGAAATTCAGACATCTGAGTTAGAATAGCTTTTGTGTACTTCTTAGATATATAATAATTGGAAGAGTTATATAACATAAACCCAATGTTGATATTATACATACATGTGTATATTTCCGGTGCAGACCAAATGATCCGGAATGGTAATGTGGAGCTGCAGGCGCGGGAGGAGCAGATCCGGTTCCTGAACATGCAGCTGAACGAGGAAACTCGGTCCCGGGCTGTCCTTCGGTCACAGCTGCCTAACAAGAACAACCTGGAGGCAGAACTAGTCACCCTCCAGATACAGGTCAGTGATTTAAACAAGTTGAGTGTGCTGGAATAAGTTCTTGAGTGAAAGGTCAGAGTATATGTCTGACTACATTTTATACTAAAGAATTTTGTTTGTCTCTAAAATCTAAAAATCATGAAAAAGCATGAAAAGTTCTTTTGTTGTTTTTTTTGTATCATTTTGTTAATACAATTAAAGGAATTTCAATCCTGTGATTATATTGTCAAGTTTCAAACAAAAGAAAAATGCTTATGATGCTTTATGTCAGATATACCCCATTTAAGAAAAACAAAATTAAGTTTTGTATTATAAGAAAGGAAAGCAATGCTTTTTTTCACTTTTAGGGGAATGGTAGCAGGGCCCATGGAGAGGGGAAAATTTCGTTGTGGAGGGGAAAATAAGGGAAAATTAAGAAAATGATTTATGTTACATTGTGGTACAACACCATTATCATTTCAAACTACAAAAAAATGTCCCTTGCAGTCGTTTGCATTCCTGCTGCTCATGATAGGAAAAATTGGATCTCAAAGAAAACAAAAAAAACATTTTTTTTTACTAGTAGAGGGGAATTTATTTTTTTGGGAAATGGGGGGAAAATATATATTTTTTGGAAAGGGGAATAGGGCCTAATTTCGGCCCCAAATCAGCCCTAAAAAAGAAGTAATACTTGAAACAATAAAGTGTTCAAGGATTTAACTGTGTCCAGTCTGTACAAGAATGCTTATAATGATTAAGTATAATTATGTGCTATTATACATGAAAGACCTATTAAACAGAGATATGAAACTGTCTGAAATAATGTTTTTTTCTCATGACAAAAAAATAACAGGTGAACAAGATTTGAATTAGATCTCGCTGAGACGTTTAACATCTTGCAGATGCTTAACACACAGAAGCTTTACAGTATCACTCATAAAAGAGATCTGTGATCTAATGAGAGACATACATATTTGGTTTTAATCGGCAATAAATTGAAGAGAAAACTTATAAATTTATATTGATATGAGCAATTTTACAAGTTTCAAGTTACCTTGTGGTCACATGACCATACATATAACTTTTGACTTTTGCATTACCTATATCAAAGTTGCTGATCTCAGGTTATTAGGTCTTTTATTACATGCATTGTACATAGTTAAAAACATTTAACATACAACTTAATTAACAACTCATTGCTTATGATGACTTTGTGTGTGTGTGTCGCCAGTTACAACAATGTCAGGACAGGATGTTGGAGTTGGAGAAGGAATTGGAGAACCCGTACGATGAAAAGCGGGTACGTTACCTGGAGGGGAAGGACCTCAACCCCGCAGAGATGCACGAGAAGATAGAGGAGGTGAGTAACCCAGCTGGACATGTCTACCGCTGTTGTTAAGACTTACACATTTATTTAATTTAGACATTTGCAATTATGTGTAGAGTCAACAAAGTTGTGATTTAAACTTTCATAGATCAATTGTTGCTGCATGATATATATCATGGTCTTACCAAGAAACTGTTCCAATCGCTTCTATTTCAATATGCTCTTAGAGAATAGTTTTGTTGGCAGCCTTTGATATATTATCCTTGGATCATTATTTTTCCTCAAAGTTAGACATTAATTGTCATAGATCCAATATTGTTCTCCCATGTTCAGCATACCAAGATAGGGATTTCCCTCATGGAAGAAAACTCTATCTTCCATGTCACGTGATCAGCTTTCTTCCATGTCACGTAAATAAACAATGATGACTGTAAGTTTAACAGTTTATCAAGATACAAATCTAACTTGTTGTAATTCATGTGAATAGATATACATGTATGTTTGAAAATATTATATATATCTAGTTAGTTATCCCTTTATTATCATTTACTACTACGAATGTGAAATAAGGCTTAATATTTGGGGGGGGGGGGGGGGGGGACTATACGTACCGTCAGGGACTGGTATTTTCAACTAAGTTATTTTAAGCAAATGGTAATTCCCAGTTGAACGAACATCAGAATTTAGGTACATACTTGCATGTGAACTTTAAAATGCCGATTTCTTTCATGTTGTTATTGTGTTAATTTGTTAAGCGGCAAGAAAAAAAAGTGCAAAAAAAGAAAAGAAAAATGGAAGCGCGATATGTTTATTAAATCGAGGCTGACGGTCTGTGGCAAGTAATAATCGTTCATGGGAGAAAATAAATCCATCATTCGTAAATTCATGAAGGATTGGGATATCTCACCCTCGGGATCAGAAATTTCAGGCAGGGACGAGGCTCGTCCCTGCCTGAAATTTCTGACCCTCGGGTAAGATATCCCTATCCTACATGAATACTCATGGTGGATTCTTATATTCTTTTCTAATTGCTTGGACTAGAGGAATATTGGAGATTTTAACATATGATCAGTGTTATCTATGTAATTTATGCTGTTAATGTTAATTTTTTTTTCTCATTGTTAACAATATTTCAATATTTGTCCCATGAATGAGGATTTTGAATGTTGATGGCTGACAGCGAAACTATTTTAAGTGCATATAGAAAAAGAAGGAGATAAAATAGCTTCATGGTCGGTCGTCGAGTATTTGTTTTTCATTTAAATATAAACAAATAGCATATAAACAACATCTTAAACATGTAAAATGAAGATAGACATGGCAAGATTCATTATGTATCTTCAGTTGGAGACGCGGTTATCTGAGAAGGAGGAGACGCTACTCGAGAAGGACCTGATATTTGAGCAAGTAAACAGACTGGTAGGTCGTGTCCGGAACAAGGCTGAGACGGGCAAGGACGATACGCTGGACCTTGCTAAGAGGGTGAGTAACAGCTCCATTCTATTAAACACTTCAAAACTGTTCCTGATCAAGGGTGTAACGTATTTTTGGTTTCATACTTTTTTAGAGGTTAACAGAGAGATGTTTGTAAAAGACAAATTAGTAGGAGAATCATTTATACCTTTGTTGAAAAGCACATTTTTTCAAAGAATTGTATGGAATTTTTACAGTTTAAGTTAGTTAACATGTAATATCTTAAGTCTCTGACTAAACATTTACATTTAAACGTGATGTTAACAGGTGAATGAACTTCAAGCCAAGATTAAGGACACAACACGAAAGATGATGGCCATGGTGTCAGAAGTGTCCATGAACCAAGCGACAGCCATGAAGTTGCAGCAGCAGTTGAAGGAGAAGGAGGCGGAGCTAGAACAATGCTACCTGCGTATGGAGAAGGGCGAGCCACCCAGCGAGGAGATTGAGAGAGATTGGCTGAAACTGCTGCGTGACGAAGACAGGAGGCTGATCGAGCACGAGCAGAGAAGAATGGTTAGTGTACAGCCCTTGATTGATTGATTGTTGTTTTTTTATGGTCCAAAAACAGCATTTCAGTAATTTAGATGTCTAGGTCTGCGGGAGTATGTTGTTAAGCTACTATACTGTAGTATCAAAATATAGACCTGTGGTACAGTCCTCTACTCTTGCCGGGTTATCCTTGCTTTTATTTGGTGCCAGCAAATAAGGGAGCTACCCTTGGACTGTTGCTGTGGGTCAAAGAAATCATCCCACCAAACACACAAGAACTTTTAATATAAGTTAGAACCCAATAACTTGACGTTAATGTTCACCATTTATTCATTGTCATAAAAAAAAAAAAAAAAATTAATTTTCTCTGTGTCAGTCTTATAATCAGTATACTTCATAGCGTTAGGCACAAGTGTCAAATTTGAAAAGATCCCATTCTATGGATATTTATGATCTTTGTGATATCCACTATAAGGGTCCTGGTCCTTTGTTTTTGAATATAAAATTGGTACTTAAGTATGATTTTCATACTCAAATTCAAACTTTTCTCATTAGTTTTAACTCAGATTTGAGTATGATATCGGTACTCAAATTAGAGCTTGTAATTATACTTAAGGTAAGTATTTTTGAGAACACAGGGCCTGATTTCCAATTTATCTGACATTTTCCCTTCAATTATTTCAGATGGAAGAAGAAGAGGAGCAATACCAGATTGCTGGTGGCGTCACCACGACAGCCGAGCCTCGACCAAATGCCTACATCCCCGACGACGACAGTGAGCTTCCCATTCCACGACCCTATGGCAAACATGCACCTTTCAAACCAAACGAGCAAGGATCCACTATGCGCCATATCAGAAAACCTGTACCTAAACCGATTGAAATTTAGCGCAAATGCACATCATTTGACTCATTGTTATATATATGTAAATATGTTCTGTTTTTATCTACCCTGTATTATCTGTCCTTGCTTGAACCATTCCAGTATCCTAGCTGGAATTAAAAAAGTATAAAAACTGAAATAAAACTTTATCAAATAATGCTTCATTTTTATTTTGTTTTCAACTTTTTAAATGAAGATCTTTTTTGAGCAGAATGAAAATTTCTACAAATAAAGCAAAATGTAAGATTTTTTTTTTTTTGCTAATTATTCTTTAAAATATGGAATGTGATAATTCTGTAATAGTGGTTTTAGACTTTTTTTCAATACGGGTGCCTATTGTTCAATGGTACAGTATTGTTCATTGTTCCAATCCTAGAACCGTTGGGAGGATATAGTTTTAAGTTGTAAAAACTTGTATTCCTCAAAATAAATTGAAAGAAATACTTAAATTAATACTTGAATTTATAGAGTATCAATTTATTCAGCTGTGCTGTAGAATTCCAATAAAAGTTATTCTAATTCATGGATAACGTTATCATGTAAAAGTATGTATTTAATTCTGTGAATAAATAAAATCAATAATGCATTTATACTGAATTTCATTTCCCTGCACAAAGAGCACTTAAAGCATATCTGTGATAAAATATGTGGTTAAAATAAGTGATTTTCTTCCTAGTGGTTTGAACAATATACTTGCACAAATTCTAGATTATACAAGATTCCAAACAAAAAATTCATTTTTTTTTTGTATGTACATGTAACTAGGCTATAATATATTTGTATCATGTACGATGGTGTATGAAACATTTCATTTCAAAATGTGGATGTATTTAAAACTAATTAAAAGTTACAGAAAGGAAAACACACATAGACATGTGTAACAGTGAGGAACAAACTGAACAATGTATTGGTGTCTGTCAAAATGTGTACCATGGATCGCATTCACATAAGTTGTCAAAATCATTTCTAAATATTCAACAAAATATTGAATTATTTTTAAACAGGTTTTTCTTTTTCAAGAATACAATTGAGATGAAAAACTATACGGACATTTGATGATATATCATTCTTTGTTAGTACATGATGTAGTACATCTTGACTCACACAACAAAGATTCAGCTACTTGTTTCTTGCATAAACAGCAAGCTTACATTACTGTGATGTGATTTAAAGTATAATTTTATATGTTTTGCTACTATAGCTGTCAGTCATGACGTATTTTGTTATTGTTTAAACTTTCAGGATTGATGATGTTGGTGATGCTGTCATACTTGTGTATGCTTCATTATGTAAATAATATCATTTAAAATAAAATGAAAATAAGAAAACTGAATCACTTACCTTTTGACTTTTTCTTCACTGTCAATTAAATAGCATAAACATTGTCTTCAGAATGTATCATAGGCATATTATTATTGTGTGAGTATAAGATACATATGAACAAAGGAGGAAGAGAGTGAGAGAGACTCAAGCATATTTCTCCTGTGTGTGAGATCAGGAGATATATACATATACACACACGAGAAAGATGTAATTATAAACACATATGTACACACCTGAAAGGGAGACACATAAACACAGAGAGAGTGACTTTGGCATATTAATCTGTGTAGGAGAAAAAGACTCGTAAGAAGGAGTGATGCTGATGGAGAATAAAATGGAGATTTAAAAATTTAGTAAAATGTAGAATTTCTGAAAGAAAAGTTTGCCCCTAATGTTTCTTTTATAATGTACATTCCCACCAGTTGGCTATAGTAATCAAGATCTTTTTTTATAGAAAGAGGAACACATTTAATTTTTCATCTGAAATCATATTTTAATATGTCCAAAATGATACTACCTGTTGTTTAGTGGAGGATCCAGGCTCTGTTTCTTTGTTTATTGTGTTTAACATCCCACTGACGGTATTTCAGTCAAATGGAGACAATGTCTACTTGAGACAGATATAGTGCTGCCACACTGCAGTATAATACTGCAGACATGTGGCATGATATCACACTTAGTCACATTATCCCACATAATCACACCAGGCCACCCAGTCCTGAAACTAACCTTATATGCTGAGCGCCTAACAGGGGAGCTTTACTTGTACCATTTTTACAACTATAGTATGTTGCGACCGGGTATCAAGCCCGTGACCTCCTGATCCTGAGACAGACTTACCACTTGGCCAACAGGGATGGTCCAGACTCTGTATGAGAGAAGAAATGGACAAAAGAATGAAGGGAAGCTAGTACTGAATCATTCCGGTTAATATTTATTTACAATAACAACAACAATTTCAATCAACTGTTTAATCAAACTTGCTAATACTGGTCATAAGAAATACATCTTAAGCTTTAACAGGTGTTAAGTGAAACATCTTTCATGTTATCTTAATTTCATAACAAGTCACTCTACACACCTGAAAAAATATCATGCTTAACTTTGAATGCTACCCATGATTAAAATTTGTGGTACATGTATATTAATTGTATAATAATTTAGGTATTTTATTGTATATATTTATTAATGCATTGTTACAAGTTATTTTTCAAAGTGTGTAATGGAAAAATCACTTTTTCCTAAAAAAAAAAAAAAGAAAAATGATTTTTGTTTTTTGTTTTTTTGCAATATTAAAGTTCTTCTTTTGAAAATATGAAGCTTAAAGCAGATGATCTACAATATGTTCAGAATAGGACATCTCATTCCCTTACAATACCTTAATAATACACAATAATCTCCATAATCAACAATAACCTATCATGAATTTAAAACAAATGATATGAATTTGCATCAAATCAAACTCCTGAGATAAGGCAGGATGCTGTGATGGCTCAATTAATAATGATATATTAAGTACTCATTACATTTACAACACAAATAATCAGCAAACATCATACTTGTTTCAATTAAAATTCAATACAACATTTACAATATAAAGAAAACATTACAGACTATTGTATCAAGAATACAAGAAAGGTGAAAAATATTAAAATAAAAATAAATGTTAATTGATGAAAAATCAATTCAGAAATGCTTTTTTGAGTCACCTTGAATAAAGACAATATATTAACATGTGTTTTACATCCGTAATGTCTTGGACATTAATATCTAAATGATGAAACAGAGCACTAGATATGAATTTATACCCAAATGCTACCTTGTATGGATATAGAGTTAATCAAGTTTTGCAAAAACTTCCTATTTTTGTTGTTATTGCTATCTAACCCTTCAATTCTTGAAGTAAACATAAGATGCTAGATACATACTAACCCTTTTGTTTGCTTTTAAGATTATATAATTATATCTTACCCGTGGCAATATACCCCGCAACTAATGTAAAAATTTAAAATATCAAAATAAACATAAGAATTAACTGGCAATTATCAACTAGAACTATTACTGAAATTGTTCAATACCATCACATTCTTATAAAACTAGAGTGTTCTCTGGAACACATGTGTCACCTGCTGAAGCATGACGGAACAAATGTGACAGACAGACAGATGAGTGTTAGAATGAGATGGGATGGGACATAATTAAGACATGACGGTTTAAGACGAACATGATTCCTATACAGCCCCTACTTTAAGTAGAGCTATATTAACCCTATATCTGGACTCGTACTAAGAACATGAAATGTAAAGTGTTACTAGAATAGTCAAGAGGTAAAATAAAGACCTTCAAATTGACTGACACAAGAGTACATCAATTATCAAACTGTTCACTTCCATGTATTCTGACCCTAGTATCAACATGCATACAAAATAAATACATAAACTGGATTATGAAAAAAAAGAAAGAATTTTTTCAAGCTTAACCCTTTATCTCATAATGTAGACTAAATTTTCTGATGACGCGGCAAACTGAACAGGCCCAGATCAGACATCTCATGGAAGGATGTCTGATCTGGGTCTCCTCTGTCTGCTCATACAACAGACTGCTCAATTCATGATTTCATATAAATGTAGTGGCACTTTCCTCATCTCAAAAAGTTGAAAATGAAGGGGAAGGTGTACAGTTTTTATATAAGAAGTGCTCTGCTATACAGCACCCAGACCTGGTCACTGTCAAAGGAAGTGTCACATGCAGACAACTTGATGATCAGGAGGCTTTGCGGGATAAGAGTCTCCCATGAGAGATCAGATTCTGATATTAAGCATCTGACTGAACTGGAGGACCTCTCCTGTATACCACATAGGGAGAGACTGAGATGGTTTAGCCATACGTTGGGAGAATGCCTGACTCCAACTGGGTGAAGAAAATCTGGAAGGAGTGGATGTCGTAGGTCCAGGTGGCAGCGGACGACCAAAAAAAGACCTAGCTGGGAAACATCCATCGACGAAGACCTCAAACAACTTTGTCTGAGACAAGCTCCAGCCCTTGACAGAGATGGATGGAGGACAGCAATAGGGCAACCCAGAGACAAGGAAACAGCACGTTAAATGGCTGATGATGATGAATGTACATCTACTGACCTTTGTCATTAGTTTGTACATGCATATAATATGTTAAAGGGTTAACACCTTTTCAAACTTGCATTAAAGTTCATCAACTTTCAAACAGAAATAAAACCTTGAAAACAGTGCATGACCTGAATGGAAGTTCCTGAGAAGAGCCTTAACTAATTTAACAAGAATTTACCCTAGCATAATGTACTGACATCAATTGATGCAGCTGATGGAATCCCAGAGTAGTTGACAATACTTACAAATGCAGTGAGTCCAATTCAATCATTACATACGAGATGATGACCGTATTTCACCACTGTGACAATAATACATGTAATTCCCTAATTAAAAACAGTTTCATGAGTATATTATGTTGTTGTTTTGCAGTTATAACCATAGCTCAACAGTATCATATATGTATTAGATAAGCATCATCCAGCTAATTACAGGTGGAGGAGAACCCTGGGGTACCTAGACACCTTACTAGAACCACCAACCTACTGTAACCAAACTTTATTATAAGAAAAGCCAAACTATGTCCTTTATCTACTTGAAAGATGTCATTAATGTGGCATTTTATAGTTTATTTTTATACTGCATAGTATTTAATTTCCACTCTTTTTTTTTTTAATGAATTGTATGCATTGGTATACGTACGCACATTTATTTATTTTTACACTCTTTTTTCCAATAGAGAAATACGGTTAGTGGAACTCTTTTTTCTGAATGATTTATACTCAATGTCGTACAACTGTATGCCTGGACATGTGCCTGACTCTTCAAATCATTAATAGTTACTTTCCATAACTCCACTTCATTGTCTAATCATATTCCAATCATAAAAATGTCCTTTTACTCTACCTATGAACTATGGCGCCTGTTCAGACATTTTAAACATATGGAAATCTACTGGGAAAGACAGATGGACCATATGACAATCTGATCAGATGTTTCTTTTAAATGCATTTTAAATGAGCTGAAGGAAAAATGAAAGTAAGGAGCGAAAACAACGAGATCAGGACAGACAGCTAGAAAATGGATCCTCTTATCAGTACAGGCTATTTATAATGACAAACTATCAATCAGTACTATTTAACAGGACATGAAAATCTAATGACGAATGAAAATCTAACAGTGCAGGTAATTAAAACATCCTACATTATGTCAATGTAATTAAAACACAACAATATGGACATTCAAACAGATGGACCATGTGACTATCTGTATAGACATTTTAAACATATGGCAATTGACCGGCAAAGACAGTACCATATGATAATCTGTGCAGACATTTTAAGCATATAGCAATCTACATGTAAAAACAGATGGATCATGTGACAATCTGTACAAATATTTTAAAAATGTCAATCTACAGGTAATGGCAGATTGACCATATGCCTATCTGATGAACTTTTAATAAATGGCATTCTACAAAATTAATACATATATATATCTACCTAAAAGGACATACAGTTAACACATATGGCAATCTTTCAGTATAATTTAACCATATGCCTGTTTATTAGTTCATGTAACAGTATGTGACAACCAATATACACAGGCAGTTAACCCATATTGCAAACTGACTGTACAGTTGACCCATATGTCTGTTTATTAGTTCATGTACCAGTATGTGACAATCAATACACGCAGACAGTTAACACATCATATGGCATCAGTTCAGGTGAACCAAATGTCTGTTTACCTGTACATGACAATCAAAACACATGAACATACAGTTAACACATATGGCAATCAAGTGGCACTGACCAGCCAGACATAATTATAACATTCTCTCAATACAGACAATTATATTTACGAACATACAATAAAAACTCATGTATCAGTACAGAGATCTGAACCATGTGACTATATGTAGATGACAATCCATATGTACAGACAGTTAACACATATGGCAGTATCTATGTGTACAGTTAGACTATATGCCTACTGGAGGTATATTTCCTGGGATGGGGGTTCTTGGTGACCCGGTCGGACTCCAGCTCCACACTCTCCAGTCTCTGCCATCGAGAAGGCGGCCATATGATGTGTGTCGCCTTCGAGTGAATCAGACTCAGTGAAACCTGCAGTTATACAAACACAGACTGTGAAAATAGTTCCAAGCATCAATTATGTGGATGTTAAATGCTTCTAGAGTATCAAAGATGTCCACTGTATATGATGTTTTGTGTGTGTGTTTTTCATTAATTTATGTACAGATGAATTTCCAGTATCGCATGGCACATACCATAAAAATATTTATATAATTATATTTTATTTAAAGAAAATTTTATACTTCTTTTCTAATCTGCAGTGCTTTAGAAGTAATTCTGAAAACTAGAACAATCACTTAAGGTGCATACTGCTTTGATACAGAAAAAAGGGCTATAATTCTTACAAAATCCTTTACATAGTTATGTGCACATGTATATGCTGAGTGGACTTATCATGATAAATCATTATTTCAAGCGTGAAGGCAACAGTTGCCAGTTGAGTACAGGATGGGAAAGGACATGACAAGCGTGATTCTTATATAGCTCCCACCTCACTATTAGAAATTTGGTTACAATATTTTGTAACTAATTACCTAGATCTCTCACATTTTCACTACTTCCAATGCTAGACACAAAATTAATTTTTTTCTATTCTAGTACAGAAAATTTTAACGAAGGGAGTTAATCAACTCACAGGACCAAACACATTGCTGTCCAAACTCTTGTCAGAGTTCTCTCCCTCTACCCAGCAGTGGCCCTTGGGTACTGCAATGGTTGTGTCCTTTGTCTTCAATCTGAAAGCACCACAAAAATTTACATTCAGTATTTACATTTACATACAATACAGATCCCTAAAATCTCTGTACCTATGTACCACATTTTATCAGATGATGTTCCTTGTTTTTGGTGTAAAATAACCATTACATATTTTCTTATATTTAACATGTATAACAATGTCATGATGTCATTTAACCCTATACATTTCACAGGATAAAAATAACGTGCAAAAACGTGCGCGAAAAGTCAAATATTATTATTCCGTTAAATCACAGCATTTAAATTCAGGTGATAAAAAGAATCTCACATGAGTTGTCATATAATATAAAATTTTATTAAACTCGTCCAAGAAAAGAGGCTCACTTTTTACCATTTTCTTGAACTTTTTTAATAAAATTCTATATTATATGACAACTCATGTGAGATCCTATATTTATGGAACCATACTGTAAAATCATTTATTTTCGATTTTGGTTTCCACGAAATCAATGAATAATTAGTGCCTGACAAAAATTAATGATTTCAAGGAATTGTAATTATATGAATGAAAACTTGAATAATTTAATGACTTGTTGTCTCTATATATGTCATAAATTCTTTCATACTGGCATTCACATTATATTTGACTTGACTTGACTATTTGAGTTAACCGTCGCTTCGACAGTATTTCAGTCATATAGCAACGTCCAGCTAATTACAGGTGGAGGAAGACCCCGAAGGCATGGAGGCATCTGAGTAGAACCACCGACCTACTGCAAGCCAGCTGGAAGGCTTCCTCACATGATAATCTGAATGACCCTGCCGGGATTCAAACCCACGCGATGAGGGGCTGAGTGAGTGTTAAAGCACATCATATTTGAGTACATATAGTAACTGGTCTACACTGTAATGCATTTAGCAATGTATATACTGTGTAGTTGTATAATTTACTTGTATTAGGGATGAACCAGAAATGAGTCCTTTTTCATACCTCTTTTCAACTGTTATATTAAGAAAATATACCAAACCTTCATCCATCCATACCTTTCATTTAAATCTTTGAAGATGTTGAAATATCTAGAGTACCAGTAGAATATGTCTTTCTAAAGTGTTATTATGATTTAACCAGTTCCAGTTTTGCAGTGAAGCATATACAACAGTGTGACCAACTTAAACATGACACTATTTCTATGATATTTTATTCAGTTACCAGGGATACCAGGAAAGTTTATATGAAAACAATGGAGAATGAATGTATAGTATGGAAAGATTTAGGTAAGGTAAAATGCCATTGAACTATACAACATTTGAAAGGAGTAAGGGTAAAAAAATATCATTATTATTGGTTCACCCTGCATAAATATGCACAGCTAACTGAAAAAAATTGTGTCAGGTAACTATTATAGGGAGAGTCAGTTATGATGTTAAGTCAAATATAGTTCATATCTAGGCTATTTCTGTCTTGTGCACCAATAATTACTTGACATTTGAGTGCTATCTGACACCATGTTATATGTTGTCTAGACAAATCTAAGTTCTGCAATTTTGCGCCTGTACAAGTTTTACAGTGACCGAGAGTCACTATCTTTATGTTTAACCCTTGACCTCATGAATATTCATGTTCAGATTTATGAATTGATGAAAATTGATTTACTGACTTTTAAATGGTATATGAAACAAGAATTATCATTGAAAATGATGAATACCCCAAGATACCGCTTTGTCAAAGTTACTGTTACCATGTCAGACAGCCTTGATGAAGTTAAAGGGTAAAAATAAAAACACACCAAAACCAGGTAGAGCTCTGATACATTAATACATGTATCCCTCATAAAAAATATTACATGAATAATTATGTTTGTTTCTTAATTGTGTTTAACATTCCACTGACACTGGAACTGGTTTCATAAATATGAAAAAAATTAAGTTGATCATGACATTCCAAGGATATATGCAATTCCTGTTGGTACCTATAAATGCTGTGAAGTTATATCAAAATCTGAGCAATAGTATCTGAGAAATAGAGCAGATAAAATATGTTCAAAAAATATGGCAACGGGGGGGGGGGGGGGGGGGACCACTAGCAGCCTAAATATAGTGTGGACAAAGTATTAATTCAATAAATAACAAAGGGCTACAACTCATTTAAAATCCAGCTGATGAAGATGTGCCAATGATATGCACAACTTGGTTGAGTACTTATTAGTGCTGTGAAGTTAATAAAAATCAGACCATTGGTAGCCAAGATATAGTGTGGAAAAAATATATTCAATAAATTTAACAAAGGGCCATAACTCATTTAAAATCAAGCGAATCATGACATGCTTTCGATATGCACAATTAGGCATAGTACTTACCATTCTTGTAAAGTTAAATCAAAATACAATTAAAGATAGCTGAGAAATAGCTCGGACAAATCTTGTCTACAGACAGACCAACAGGCAGACGGACCAATGGACAGACTGACGTGACTCCAATATAGCCCCCATATACTTTGTATCTGGGGGTATAACAAGGGATGTTAACAGACTAAGCAGAGTTTGACATACAATATTATAAGAGGAAACAGAGGAGACCCTGGAAGGGCTCAACTCTGTTTTCAAATTCATCAAAATAAAATCTATATGAGGAAAAGGGTTAAACAGAATATGTATTGATCAATATAAACAATAAACAACATGAGTAGCCTGCACCTCACTCACAAAACTGATATGGTTGTATACAAAGTTACTGAGTCATTCCTAAAAAATGAAGATGCTAGAGTGTAACCAAAGTGAAATCTGGCATTTTTTTATATTAAAAGGGGCGTAACTCCTGACCTAATCAACAGATCTCAGCTTTAATCAAACTCAGTCAAGACATTATGGTCATAAGCATTGCCATAAAGTTTGAAGATGATCGCTCAAAAGATGAAGATGCTAGAGTGTAAACAAAGTGAAATCTGGCATTTTTTTAATATTGAAAGGGGCTTAACTCCTGACCTTATTGACCAATCTCAGCCATAATCGAACTCAATTGAGACATTAAGGTCATTAACATTGTCATAAAGTTTGAATATGATTGCTAGAAAAATGAATATGTATTGATCAATATAAACAATAAACAACATGAGTAGCCTGCACCTCACTCACAAAACTGATATGGTTGTATACAAAGTTACTGAGTCATTCCTAAAAAATGAAGATGCTAGAGTGTAACCAAAGTGAAATCTGGCATTTTTTTATATTAAAAGGGGCATAACTCTTGACCTAATCAACAGATCTCAGCTTTAATCAAACTCAATCAAGACATTATGGTCATAAGCATTGCCATAAAGTTTGAACATGATTGCTCAAAAGATGAAGATGCTAGAGTGAAAACAAAGTGAAATCTGGCATTTTTTGTATATTAAAAGGGGCTTAACTTCTGACCTAATTGACCGATCTCAGCCATATTCAAACTCAATCAAGACATTATGGTCATAAACATTGTCATAAAGTTTGAACATGATTGCTCAAAAGATGAAGATGCTAGAGTGTAAACAAAGTGAAATCTGGCATTTTTTTATATTAAAAGGGGCTTAACTTCTGACCTAATTGACCGATCTCAGCCATATTCAAACTCAATGCAGACATTATGGTCATAAGCATTGCCATAAAGTTTGAAGATGATTGCTCAAAAGATGAAGATGCTAGAGTGTAAACAACATGAAATCTGGCATTTTTTTAATATTAAAAGGGGCATAACTCCTGACCTAATTGTCCGATCTCAGTCATAATCAAACTCAATCGAGACATTATGGCCATAAACATTGTTTTTAAGTTTGAAGATGATTGCTAAAGAAATAAAGGTGATAGAATGTAAACAATAAATAGTTGACGCCGCACGACGCACATTCGGACGACAGACAACGGACACTCACGGGATCACAATAGCTCATCCTGAGCTTTGCTCAGGTGAGCTAATAAAAAAAAGAACGAAAAACCATTTGCAAAGATTAATCAAGAAGTCTGAATCTGTGCCCAGCTTAACATTAAACTTGTCATCTCCTTCAATTTAACTTAATGAGCATCTGAGAGAACAGAAAAAAAAAAGCACAACACCAACAAGACATGGAAAATAGGTTCATTTGTCAAATCTGTTGTTGTTGTTTTTTGCAGGCTCTGAAGAGTATGGACACATGACTGGAGCATGCTTTTGCTGGCGGCAGCAGATTCCTGGGTTTTGTCCTTGAAGCTATAATCTCAAGCTTAAAAAACAGCCTTGAACTAAAATAACATTCCTAACTCCCAACAAAATCTATTAATGGCTTTATATTTAAGTGTAAGTTTCAGAATATACGAAGTCTAAACTTTCATTTGATTTATTTAATATCTTAATCAAAGACATGAGATCCATGAGATCATTCATTTTCCTTTTAAAGAATTGAATTTCTCATTTCCTTCATACTTTAGAAGCAAACACAAAAACAATTGTAGTTTATTCCACAAAAAGTAAACATTGTGTGTTAAGATTTCCATCCAATCCATAAATCATGGACCATTTGAAGTTCATGTTGTTTATTAACAGATTGCTCCCTCCACCTACAATATCTGACTGTCTCTTAAAGAACAAGAGCCATGATGACATGGCCATCGCTCGCCGAATGCTTGCTCGTAAGAAGATGTGTTAGATAGTAGAATAATATATATATTTTTTTAATTATTTGGTAATGAAGACTGATGTTTGAAGTGATTATAGATATGAAACCCATGTGAAGACTTACTAATTCCCCTTATTTGAGGTCTACAAATAAAATATTAAGGTCACTGTGACCTCTTATCGATTTTTTCTGTCATCTTAACTAATTCACTTATTAACAAAGAGCAATAACTCAAAAATTGCGAAAGATAGCATTATCATTCTTGTGCACTGCACTCCTCCACAAGAAATTTATCTACTTATGAAGTTTCAAGTTGATATCTCAAATATTTTTTAACTTATGCTCCAGACAAATATTAAGCTTGAAAAATAATAACAAAGGGCAATAACTCAAATATAATAAAGGATAGAGTTATCATTCTTGTGCACTGCACTCCTCCCCAATGAGATCTATTCACCTATGAAGTTTCAAGCTGATATCTCAAATACTTTTTGAGTTTTGCCCGCAACAAAAATTAAGCCTGAAAAATAACAAAGGGCAATAACTAAACAAGAGGGCCAAGATGGCCCTTAATCGCTCACCTGAGAAAGATGATTGCTTAAGAAATAAAGATGCTAGAGTGTAAACAAAGTGAAATCTGGCTTTTTTTATGGTGAAAGGGCATAACTCCTAAATTAACTAGTCACTATCAGTAATAATTGAACCCGATTGCGAGATTATGGGCATAAACATTGTCTTAAAGTTTAAAAAAGATTGTTTAAAAAAATGAAGATGGTAAAGAGTAAACAAAGTGAAATCTTAAATTTTTTGTATTAAAAAGGGCATAACTCCTGACCCAATTGGCCAATCTCGGCCACAATTGAATTCAGTTAAGATATTATTGTCATTAACAATGTCAAAAAGTTTGAAGATGATTGCTAAAAAAATGAAGATGCTAGAGTATAAACAAAGTGAAATCTGGCATTTTTTTATATTAAAAGGGGCTTAACTCCTGACTTAATTGACTGATCTCAGCCATATTCAAACTCAATCGAGACATTATGGTCATAAGCATTGCCATAAAGATTTAAGATGTTTGCTCAAAACATGAAGATGCTAGAGTGTAAACAAAGTGAAATCTGGCATTTTTTTAATATTAAAAGGGGCATAACTCCTGACCAAATTAACCCATCTCAGCCATAATCAAACTCAATCGAAACATTATGGTCATAAGCATTGCCATAAAGTTTGAAGATGATTGCTCAAAAGATGAAGATGCTAGAGTGTAAACAAAGTGAAATCTGGCATTTTTTGAATATTAAAAGGGGCACAACTCCTAACCTAATTGACCGATCTCAGCCATAATCGAACTCAATTGAGACATTAAGGTCATTAACATTGTCATAAAGTTTGAACATGATTGCTAGAAAAATGAAGATGCTAGAGTGTAAACAAAGTGAAATCTGGCATTTTTTGAATATTAAAAGGGGCATTACTCCTAACCTAATTGACTGATCTCAGTCATAATCAAACTCAATCGAGACATTTTGGCCATAAACATTGTTTTTAAGTTTGAAGATGATTGCTAAAGAAATAAAGGTGATAGAATGTAAACAATAAATAGTTGACGCCGCACGACGCACATTCGGACGACAGACCACGGACACTCACGGGATCACAATAGCTCATCCTGAGCTTTGCTCAGGTGAGCTAATAAAAAAAAGAACGAAAAACCATTTGCAAAGATTAATCAAGAAGTCTGAATCTGTGCCCAGCTTAACATTAAACTTGTCATCTCCTTCAATTTAACTTAATGAGCATCTGAGAGAACAGAAAAAAAAAAGCACAACACCAACAAGACATGGAAAATAGGTTCATTTGTCAAATCTGTTGTTGTTGTTTTTTGCAGGCTCTGAAGAGTATGGACACATGACTGGAGCATGCTTTTGCTGGCGGCAGCAGATTCCTGGGTTTTGTCCTTGAAGCTATAATCTCAAGCTTAAAAAACAGCCTTGAACTAAAATAACATTCCTAACTCCCAACAAAATCTATTAATGGCTTTATATTTAAGTGTAAGTTTCAGAATATACGAAGTCTAAACTTTCATTTGATTTATTTAATATCTTAATCAAAGACATGAGATCCATGAGATCATTCATTTTCTTTTTAAAGAATCGAATTTCTCATTTCCTTCATACTTTAGAAGCAAACACAAAAACAATTGTAGTTTATTCCACAAAAAGTAAACATTGTGTGTTAAGATTTCCATCCAATCCATAAATCATGGACCATTTGAAGTTCATGTTGTTTATTAACAGATTGCTCCCTCCACCTACAATATCTGACTGTCTCTTAAAGAACAAGAGCCATGATGACATGGCCATCGCTCGCCGAATGCTTGCTCGTAAGAAGATGTGTTAGATAGTAGAATAATATATATATTTTTTTAATTATTTGGTAATGAAGACTGATGTTTGAAGTGATTATAGATATGAAACCCATGTGAAGACTTACTAATTCCCCTTATTTGAGGTCTACAAATAAAATATTAAGGTCACTGTGACCTCTTATCGATTTTTCTGTCATCTTAACTAATTCACTTATTAACAAAGAGCAATAACTCAAATATAATAAAGGATAGAGTTATCATTCTTGTGCACTGCACTCCTCCCCAATGAGATCTATTCACCTATGAAGTTTCAAGCTGATATCTCAAATACTTTTTGAGTTTTGCCCGCAACAAAAATTAAGCCTGAAAAATAACAAAGGGCAATAACTAAACAAGAGGGCCAAGATGGCCCTTAATCGCTCACCTGAGAAAGATGATTGCTTAAGAAATAAAGATGCTAGAGTGTAAACAAAGTGAAATCTAGCAATTTTTTTATATTAAAAGGGGCTTAACTCCTGACCTAATCAACAGATCTCAGCTTTAATCAAACTCAGTTGAGACATTATGGTCATAAGCATTGCCAAAGTTTAAGATGTTGCTCAAAAATGAAGATGCTAGAGTTAAACAAAGTGAAATCTGGCATTTTTTTATATTAAAAGGGGCATTTCTCCTGGCCTAAATGACTGATCTCAGCCATAATCGAACTCAATCGAGACATTATGGTTATAAGCATTGCCATAAAGTTTAAAGATGATTGCTAAAAAAATGAAGATGCTAGAGTGTAAACAAAGTGAAATCTGGCATTTTTTGAATATTAAAAGGAGCTTAACTCCTGACCTAATTGACCGATTTCAGCCATATTCAAACTCAATGCAGACATTATGGTCAAAAGCATTGCCATAAAGTTTGAAGATGATTGCTCAAAAGATGAAGATGCTAGAGTGTAAACAAAGTGAAATCTGGCATTTTTTGAATATTAAAAGGGGCACAACTCCTAACCTAATTGACCGATCTCAGCCATAATCGAACTCAATTGAGACATTAAGGTCATTAACATTGTCATAAAGTTTGAACATGATTGCTAGAAAAATGAAGATGCTAGAGTGTAAACAAAGTGAAATCTGGCATTTTTTGAATATTAAAAGGAGCTTAACTCCTAACCTAATTGACTGATCTCAGCCAAAATCGAACTCAATGCAGACATTATGGTCATAAACATTGTCATAAAGTTTGAAGATGATTGCTCAAAAGATGAAGATGCTACAGTGTAAACAAAGTGAAATCTGGCATTTTTTTATATTAAAAGGGGCTTAACTTCTGACCTAATTGACCGATCTCAGCCATATTCAAACTCAATGCAGACATTATGGTCATAAGCATTGCCATAAAGTTTGAAGATGATTGCTCAAAAGATGAAGATGCTAGAGTGTAAACAACATGAAATCAGGCATTTTTTGAATATTAAAAGGGGCATAACTCCTGACCTAATTGACCGATCTCAGTCATAATCAAACTCAATCGAGACATTATGGCCATAAACATTGTTTTTAAGTTTGAAGATGATTGCTAAAGAAATAAAGGTGATAGAATGTAAACAATAAATAGTTGACGCCGCACGACGCACATTCGGACGACAGACAACGGACACTCACGGGATCACAATAGCTCATCCTGAGCTTTGCTCAGGTGAGCTAATAAAAAAAAGAACGAAAAACCATTTGCAAAGATTAATCAAGAAGTCTGAATCTGTGCCCAGCTTAACATTAAACTTGTCATCTCCTTCAATTTAACTTAATGAGCATCTGAGAGAACAGAAAAAAAAAAGCACAACACCAACAAGACATGGAAAATAGGTTCATTTGTCAAATCTGTTGTTGTTGTTTTTTGCAGGCTCTGAAGAGTATGGACACATGACTGGAGCATGCTTTTGCTGGCGGCAGCAGATTCCTGGGTTTTGTCCTTGAAGCTATAATCTCAAGCTTAAAAAACAGCCTTGAACTAAAATAACATTCCTAACTCCCAACAAAATCTATTAATGGCTTTATATTTAAGTGTAAGTTTCAGAATATACGAAGTCTAAACTTTCATTTGATTTATTTAATATCTTAATCAAAGACATGAGATCCATGAGATCATTCATTTTCCTTTTAAAGAATCGAATTTCTCATTTCCTTCATACTTTAGAAGCAAACACAAAAACAATTGTAGTTTATTCCACAAAAAGTAAACATTGTGTGTTAAGATTTCCATCCAATCCATAAATCATGGACCATTTGAAGTTCATGTTGTTTATTAACAGATTGCTCCCTCCACCTACAATATCTGACTGTCTCTTAAAGAACAAGAGCCATGATGACATGGCCATCGCTCGCCGAATGCTTGCTCGTAAGAAGATGTGTTAGATAGTAGAATAATATATATATTTTTTTAATTATTTGGTAATGAAGACTGATGTTTGAAGTGATTATAGATATGAAACCCATGTGAAGACTTACTAATTCCCCTTATTTGAGGTCTACAAATAAAATATTAAGGTCACTGTGACCTCTTATCGATTTTTTCTGTCATCTTAACTAATTCACTTATTAACAAAGAGCAATAACTCAAAAATTGCGAAAGATAGCATTATCATTCTTGTGCACTGCACTCCTCCACAAGAAATTTATCTACTTATGAAGTTTCAAGTTGATATCTCAAATATTTTTTAACTTATGCTCCAGACAAATATTAAGCCTGAAAAATAATAACAAAGGGCAATAACTCAAATATAATAAAGGATAGAGTTATCATTCTTGTGCACTGCACTCCTCCCCAATGAGATCTATTCACCTATGGAGTTTCAAGCTGATATCTCAAATACTTTTTGAGTTTTGCCCGCAACAAAAATTAAGCCTGAAAAATAACAAAGGGCAATAACTAAACAAGAGGGCCAAGATGGCCCTTAATCGCTCACCTGAGAAAGATGATTGCTTAAGAAATAAAGATGCTAGAGTGTAAACAAAGTGAAATCTGGCTTTTTTTATGGTGAAAGGGCATAACTCCTAAATTAACTAGTCACTATCAGTAATAATTGAACCCGATTGCGAGAAGGAAAATTCTGAACATTTTTTGAATATTAAAAGTGAACTTAATTCTGCTAATTAAACGGATTTCAGCCATATTCCCAACTCAATGCAGAATTATGGTCATAAGCATGCATAAAGTTTGAAGATGATTGCTAAAAGATGAAGATGCAGAGTGTAAACAACGTGAAACTGCATTTTTTTATATTAAAAGGGCATAACTCCTGACCTAATTGACTGATCTCAGCCATATTCAAACTCAATGCAGACATTATGTACATAAGCATTGCCATAAAGTTTGAAGATGTTTGCTCAAAAGATGAAGATGCTAGAGTGTAAACATCGTGAAATCTGGCATTTTTTTATATTAAAAGGGCATAACTCCTGGCCTAATTGACGATCTCAGCCATAATCGAACTCATTAGAGACATTATGGTCATAACATTGTCATATAGTTTGAAGATGATTGCTAATGAAATGAAGATGCTAGAGTGTAAACAAAGTGAAATCTGGCATTTTTTTTTAATATTAAAAAGGGCATAACTCCTGACCTTATTGACCGATCTAACCCAGAATCGAACTCAATCAAAACATTATGGTTATAAGCATTGCCATAAAGTTTGAAGATGATTTTCTCAAAAGATGAAGATGCTAGAGTGTAAACAAAGTGAAATCTGGCATTTTTTTATATTAAAAGGGGCTTAACTCCTGACCTAATTGACCGATTTCAGCCATATTCAAACTCAATGCAGACATTATGGCCATAAGCATTGCCATAAAGTTTGAAGATGATTGCTCAAAAGATGAAGAGGCTAGAGTGTAAACAACATGAAATCTGGCATTTTTTTAATATTAAAAGGGATAACTCCTGGCCTAATTGACCGATTCAGTCATATCAAACTCAATGAGACATTATGGCCTAAACATTGTTTTAAAGATTGAAGATGAAAGCTTTAAAATAAAGGTGATAGAGTTAAAACAACTAAACTTGTTGACGCCGCCACGACGCAACTCATTGGATATGCACATCATAAGCTGACATGAGCTTTGCTAGATGAACTAAAGATTTATTGAAAGGGAGTTATCTTATTGTGCACTGCACTTTTCACTCTATAATGATCTATCACCATGAAGTATCAAGTGTAACTCAAATTCTTTTTATTACTTATTGCTGCGGACAAAATTGACTTGACTTTTGAGTTTAAGCATGCAAAAGTTTCAGTCATATAGCCAAAAGTATATCTAGGTGGAAAAAATGAATAGCATTTTTTGGAAATAAAAGGGGCACAACATCAGACCTAATTACCAATCCGTCAATAACCAACGGGAAATTAGATAAAATGTTTTAAGTTGAAGATTTGCTATTATATGAAATAAAGGTGATGAATGTAAACATAATAGTGACGAGACGCATCGAGACACAGAAACGGACCTAGGATCACATAGCATATCCTGTGCTTTGCTAGGTGAGTAATAAAAAAAAGAATGATAAACCATTTGCAAGATTAATCAAGAATCTGAAATCTGTGCCAGTTAATTAAAATTGTCATCCCTTCAATTTAACATTTATGAGATCTCAAAATGGAAATGTTCATTTGTCAACATCTTTGTTGGTTTTTTGCAGCTCTGAAAGTATGACACATATGACATGCTTTTGTGCGGCAAGATTCTAGGATTTGTCCTTGAAGCTATATCTCAAGCTTAAAAACAGGCTTGAATCTAAAATAACATTCTAACTCCAACAAATTATAATGGCTTTATATTTAAGTTAAGTTTGATTGAAGCTAACTTTCATTTGATTAAGTTTTATCTTATCAAAGACATGAATCTACGATCTTCATTTTCCTTTACATCTTTCTCATTCGTTACTTTGAGATATCATCAAAAACAATTGAAGTTTATTCCACAAAAAGTAAACATTGTGTGTTAAGATTTCATCCAATCCATAAATCATGGACCATTTGAAGTTCATGTTGTTTATTAACAGATTGCTCCTCCACTACAATATTGACTGTCTCTTAAAGAACAAGAGCCATGATGACATGGCCATCGCTCGCCGAATGCTTGCTGTAAGAAGATGTGTTAGATAGTAGAATAATATATATATTTTTTTAATTATTTGGTAATGAGACTGATGTTTGAAGTGATTATAGATATGAAACCCATGTGAAGACTTACTAATTCCCTTATTGAGGTCTACAAATAAAATATTAAGGTCACTGTGACCTTTATCGATTTTTTCTGTCATCTTAACTAATTCACTTATTAACAAAGAGCAATAACTCAAAAATTGCGAAAGATAGCATTATCATTCTTGTGCACTGCACTCCTCCACAAGAAATTTATCTACTTATGAAGTTTCAAGTTGATATCTCAAATATTTTTTAACTTATGCTCGCAACAAAAATTAAGCCTGAAAAATAACAAAGGGCAATAACTAAACAAGAGGGCCAAGATGGCCCTTAATCGCTCACCTGAGAAAGATGATTGCTTAAGAAATAAAGATGCTAGAGTGTAAACAAAAAATTTTTTTGGAAAGGGAACTCCTAAATTAAGTCAAAAATTAACCCTTAAAAAAGGTTTTTTAAAACTCCTGACCTAATTGACCGATTTCAGCCATATTCAAACTCAATGCAGACATTATGGTCATAAGCATTGCCATAAAGTTTGAAGATGATTGCTCAAAAGATGAAGATGCCAGAGTGTAAACAACGTGAAACCTGGCATTTTTTTAATATTAAAAAGGGCATAACTCCTGACCTAATTGACTGATCTCAGCCATATTCAAACTCAATGCAGACATTATGTACATAAGCATTGCCATAAAGTTTGAAGATGTTTGCTCAAAAGATGAAGATGCTAGAGTGTAAACATCGTGAAATCTGGCATTTTTTAATATTAAAAAGGGCATAACTCCTGGCCTAATTGACCGATCTCAGCCATAATCGAACTCATTAGAGACATTATGGTCATAAACATTGTCATATAGTTTGAAGATGATTGCTAATGAAATGAAGATGCTAGAGTGTAAACAAAGTGAAATCTGGCATTTTTTTTTAATATTAAAAAGGGCATAACTCCTGACCTTATTGACCGATCTAACCCAGAATCGAACTCAATCAAAACATTATGGTTATAAGCATTGCCATAAAGTTTGAAGATGATTGCTCAAAAGATGAAGATGCTAGAGTGTAAACAAAGTGAAATCTGGCATTTTTTTATATTAAAAGGGGCTTAACTCCTGACCTAATTGACCGATTTCAGCCATATTCAAACTCAATGCAGACATTATGGCCATAAGCATTGCCATAAAGTTTGAAGATGATTGCTCAAAAGATGAAGAGGCTAGAGTGTAAACAACATGAAATCTGGCATTTTTTTAATATTAAAAGGGGCATAACTCCTGGCCTAATTGACCGATCTCAGTCATATCAAACTCAATTGAGACATTATGGCCATAAACAGTGTTTTAAAGATTGAAGATGAAAGCTTTAGAAATAAAGGTGATAGAGTGTAAACACTAAAATTGTTGACGCCGCACGACGCACACTCATGGGATCACAATAGCTGACCCTGAGCTTTGCTCAGATGAGCTAAAATTTATGAAAGGTGAAGTTATCATTCTTGTGCACTGCACTTTTCCTCTATAAGATCTATCCACCCATGAAGTATCAAGTTGATACCTCAAATACTTTTTTACTTATGCTGCGGACAAAAATTGACTTGACTTTTTGAGTTTAACGTCGCATCGAAAGAATTTCAGTCATATAGCAATGTCCAGCTTATTACAGGTGGGGACAAAAATTAAGCCTGAAAAATAACAAAGGGAAATAATTAAAAAATTATGAAGGGTAGAGTTATCATTCTCTGGACAAAAAAGTGGGACAGAGGGACGAACAGACGGATGGACAGACGGACGAGGACTAATACCATATCCCCTGCTGCCTTAAGCGGGGATAAAAAACCTTAAACGCAAAGGTAAACCTGAAGAAGAACAATTTCAGCATGTTCATATAACTGTGAAATATGGGTCACAGCATGAATTCGCATACATATTATATAGATCATATCAAGATGTACATGTGTACCTAGTTTCATCAAGATGTGAAGTCATCTTCATAGACAAGAGGGCCAAGATGGCCCTAGATTGCTCACCTGAGAAAAGTATCATTCATTGCCTGTTCAAAACAGATTGCTTTAGAATTAAGATGATGAGGTGAAACAATGTTCAGGAGTTTTCTGACCCCATCCACAAAAGATATCATCATGACAAACATTCTGCCAAAGTTTGAGGATGATTGGACCAAAAATGTTACCCTCAGAGTATAAACAAGATTTTTATAAGATTTGACCTATGACCTACTTTCGTCCGCCCCCCATTTTCACTGGTTGAGATATCATCAGACAAACATCTGACCAAGTTTGAGGAAGATTGATAAAATTGTGCCTTAGTGTGTAAACAAGATTTTTCTAAGATTTGACCTATTGACCTACTTTTCGGTCCGGCCCGGCCCATTTTCGAACTGGTTCGAGATATCATCAAGACAAACATTCTGACCAAGTTTGAGGAAGATTAGATTAAAATTGTAGCCTCTAGTGTGTAAACAAGATTTTTCTAAGATTTGACCTACTGACCTACTTTTTGATCCAACCTGACCCATTATCGAAAGGGTTCAAGATATCATCAAGACAAACATTCTGACCAAGTTTGAGGAAGATTGGATCAAAATTGTGGCCTCTAGTGTGTAAACAAGATTTTTCTAAGATTTGACCTACTGACCTACTTTTTGATCCAACCTGACCCATTTTTGAAAGGGGACAAGATATCATCAAGACAAACATTCTGACCAAGTTTGAGGAAGATTGGATCAAAATTGTGGCCTCTAGTGTGTAAACATCAAAATTGTTGACGGACGATGGACGACGGACAACGGACAATCAAGTATCCCAAAAGCTCACCCTGAGCTATGCTCAGGTGAGCTAAAAAAAAACTTACGCAATGGTAAACCTAAAGTGTAACGGACGGACGGACGGATGAACGGACGGACTCACAGACCGAAAATCTATATGGAGGGGCATAAAAACTAGGCTTGTTTGTTAGGCTCCAACATTCCCAGATTTCTGGTCATTCCTTGAGACATTCAAAATCTAGATTTCTAAAATCTTATGCCCTCAAGACAGTTAAAAATTTCAATTTCCTTGGGACGGTAAAAATCTACAAAGAGGAAACATAAAGACATAACCTCACAACTAACTGACAGAGTTGCTCCTAAATATCTTAAATATCTGCAATAAAGTAACTTGATTCTGTCAGCAAAGTCTAACTTACACAACTTGTATATACAGAAAACCTAATACTTTATCCCCTGACCACACACATCCAAATCCAAAAATAAAAGAAAGAAAAACAAGAGGGCCATGATGGCCCTTCATCGCTCACCTGATTACTAACCATGCCATACCCATGATCAAACTTGACAGAGATTATCATCAAGACAAACATTCTGATCTAGTTTACTAAAGATTTGGCTAATAATGTGGCTAGGAGTAAACAAAGACCTGACCTTGTGACCTATATTTTACCATGCTTTATCCATGATTGAACTTGATTAAGATATCAATATTAACAAAGATTTGGCTAAAAATGTGACCCCCCCCCCACCCCTGTGGTGTTTACACACAAACAAGATTTTAGTAAGATATGACCTAGTGCCTGCCCAACCCATGATCGAATTTGACTTAATTATCATTAAAACAAACATTCTGATTAAGTTTGAGTGTGACACATGGAGAGAAAACTAGATTTAATCAAGATCTGACCTAGTGACCTACTTTTTGACCCAACCCAACTCATGACTGAACTCACACATTTTCGAAAGGGTTCAAGATATCATCAAGACAAACAGTCTGAGCAAATTTGAGAAAGATTGGATCAAAAAAAATGCTTCTAGAGTGTAAACACTAAAATTGTTGACATTTTTTTTAATATAATTAAAGGGCCATAACTCCTGACCTAATTGGCTGATCTCAGCCATAATCGAAATCATTTGAGAGATAATGGTTATAAACATTGTCATTAAGTTTGAATATGAATGTTCAAAAGATAAAGACGCTATAAAGTGTAAACAAAGTGAAATCTGTCAATTTTTATATTTAAAGGGGCATAACTCATGACCTAATTGGCCTATCACAGCCATAATCAAACTCGATTAAGAGATTATGACTATAAACATTGTCATAAATTTTGAAGATGATTGTTAAAAAAAAAAAATAAAGATGCTACAGTGTAAACAAAGTGAAATCTGGCATTTTTTTTAAATATAAATAGGGGCATAACTCCTTACTTAAGGGGTCAATCTCAGCCATAATCAACTTCAATCAAGACATTATGGTCATAAACATTGTTATTAAAATTGAAGATGATTGTTCAAAAAATGAAGATGTAAGTGAAATTTAAAACAAACTCAATTGAGACATTATGGCCATAAACAATGTCATAAAGTTTGAAGATGATTACTCAAAAAATGAAGATGCTAGACTGTAAACAAAGTGAAATCTGGCAATTTTTTATATTAAAAGGGGCATTACTACTGGCGTAATTAACCGATCTCAGCTATAAATGAACTCAAACATGACGTTATGGTCATATACATTGTCTTAAAGTTTGAGAATGATTGCTTAAGAAATGAAAGTGCTAGAGTGTAAACACTTAAATTGTTGATGACGCATGACAGACAATGGACACTCATGGGATCACAAAAGCTTAGCCTGAGCTTTGCTCAGGTGAGCTAAAAACCTCATTTTCCTTTTTCTGGACAGTATTCAGTACTGAATATATATTACTGTTATTATGTACTGTATATATATTAGTATATCCAATTAAAATGGGTTTTCACTTCTGTTGGCACATGTGCAAATTGGTATTGCAGTTGAATGTAAAGCATTTTCAGTGACCAATATTTTTCTATGTGATTATTTGGGGGTATCAAATATGTGATTTGTGTTTGTTTCAAATAGTTTCGCGTTTGATTAATCATATTTAAAAAGTTATTAGTCAGTAGATATTTGTATTTAAATGATGTTTATACAAGTAGGTCATGACCTACTTATCGCCTCACTTGTAGCACATTTCATGTCTTCTGTATTGAGCTTGTAATTATACATGGTTGATTTATTATTACATGAGGTGTGGGATAAGTAATGCATAAAGTATATCTTATCAAAATGCAACCATAATATGAAGAACTTGCAGTAAATTAGTGAAATGTGAACTGTCGGACTGTGTATTGGTCAGTATTGCTGCGCTGTTGAGACCTATAAACAGCATTGGCTTACGGTTGTGGAGTTGAGCGTTGAGACCTGCAAATAACAATGGCTTACGGTAATGGAGTTTAGTATTGAGGCCTGCAAATAACATTGGCTTACGGTTGTGGAGTTGAGTGCTGAGACCTGCAAATAACATTGGCTTACGGTTGTGGAGTTGAGTGTTGAGACCTGCAAATAACATTGGCTTACGGTTGTGGAGTTGAGTGTTGAGACCTGCAAATAACATTGGCTTACGGTTGTGGAGTTGAGTGTTGAGACCTGAATGTGGAGTTGAGTGTTGAGACCTGCAAATAATATTGGCTTATGGTTGTGGAGTTGAGTGTTGAGACCTGCAAATAACATTGGCTTACGGTTGTGGAGTTGAGTGTTGAGACCTGCAAATAACATTGGCTTACGGTTGTGGAGTTGAGTGTTGAGACCTGCAAATAACATTGGCTTACGGTTGTGGAGTTGAGTGTTGAGACCTGCAAATAACAATGGCTTACGGTAATGGAGTTGAGTGTTGAGACCTGCAAATAACATTGGCTTACGGTTGTGGAGTTGAGTGTTGAGACCTGCAAATAACATTGGCTTACGGTTGTGGAGTTGAGTGTTGAGACCTGCAAATAACATTGGCTTACAGTTGTGGAGTTGAGTGTTGAGACCTGCAAATAACATTGGCTTACGGTAGTGGAGAGCATGCTCAGTTTTTTTCTCTGCAAGTAGTCGTGAGTTCTATTTCAGCTTGGACCCTTTTTCTTTTAAATTCTTTTCGGAAGCAGTTAGGTTATATATGTATTGTAGGCCTATGTTTTAAATACAGTATGATTTTTGCACCTCCATATCCGAAGTTGCTGACGAGCATTAATTACCAGCGACATTTTGAAAATAAAAAATTGAAAGTCGTGAACGTCAATTAATTACTGAAATTAGTGGAGACGGCCGCTTACAGTTTGCATAAGTTGTTAATTGATTGGATATTTGTCCAGTCCAATCATAAAGGTGATGATTGTCAAATTTTGGATACGCTGGTCAAGGAAAATTTAAACAAGTGTAACAAGCAGACCACAATAACATGGTTTTTGGAGATGACATTGATGTAACATTGATACATGTTGTTTCTTGTGGTTTAGTCAGACATGATGAATGTTCAAGTATGTATTGAACTATGTATACATGCAGAAAAAGGATGAATGTTGGTAAATCAAATATTAATTATCTTTTGCTGTTATCCAAGATGGCGTTGATATGAGGCACATGTAGTCACTTGTGATTTAGTCAGACTTTATAAATGTACATATATGTATGTATCTTTGTTATTGACGTATGCATTGATTATCTATGTATCGAAATCATTCATGCATAAGAAGATGAAAGTTGTAAAATAAAAAAATAATTATCTATAGTCATTTTCATTTATATTACTTAATCATTGCATATTTTAAGAAAGTGTACATGATATATTACATTCACTGCATGAAAAAAGTGGGTGGGATGGGCTTTTGTCTCAACAATCAACGTGATTTGGGTTATTCGAATACATGCCTTACTTGTAATAAAACGCTGATCCCCGGGATTTAGCAGGGGTTCGACTATACTAGTTTTTATACATTTATTATTTTCCAATGTATTTGCTTCCTTTTTTTTTTTTTAAATCATAGACAACAGGACCCTGATATTCATTTAAAAAAATCGTTCAAGAAAAAATCAAAATCTCAACATACATGTATATGATTATAGATAATATATAGAGAGGTTGAATTTATTGATCTTATTTTTTGACAAAGGGCCTTGTACAAAGATAGGTTAGATTATAAGGTCAAAACAGTAGAAAAGAGAAAGAGGGGGGTTGGGGGTCAGTATGCTTATTTTAAGCCATCCATTAAAACATTTTATTTTGATCTTTTCAACAGCAATTTACCTTGTTTCAAGTTCTTATTTATGTACAAAATTGAAAACACCATCAGTGACATAAATTTGAGAACAAGAATTACAAATGTCTCTGGGAACATTTATCAAGTAACTAATTTGAATAGTGTATATAAAATTTACAGCCACTGAAGTATAGTGTTTTGATAGTTTTACAAGATAACATGCTTTTAATGTTCAATACTTTATGGAGCGCCTAAAATGAAAAGGATGTAAATCATTTACTTATTTCCTTGAAACAAAACTTATTTCCTCATATGTTAAAGATATAGATTTCAACAATAAATTGTCTTTCATCTAATGCAGCATTTCCAAATTAGTATTCAAATTTGAGAACTAAAAAACAAATGTTAAACATGTTAAAAATACTCCCAAATAGTTAAATGTTTTTTCTAGCATTAATCAGCAAAGAATTAAAGACTTTGATGATGATTCAGAGAATCAAAAATGAAAAAAAAAAAAAAAAAAAAAAATTTGCAAAAAATAGGTTTGATAAAAAATTCTGAATCTGTGGCCCGCTTAACAATAAAACTGCCATCTCCTTCAATAAAATCTAATTAGCATCTGAATGAAATGGAAAAGAATGTGCAACACCAACAAGACATGGCAAAAAGGTTCATTTGTCAAATCTGTAGTTGTTTTTTGCAGGATCTAAAGAGTATGGTCACATGACTGGAGCATTCCTTGGCTGGCGGCAGCAGATTCCTAGGTTTTGTCCTTGAAACTATTATCTCTAGCTTAAAAAAACAGCCTTGTTGTTGTTGTATTGGGGTTTAATGTCGCTGCGATAGTATTTCAATCATATAGCGCCGCCCAGCTAATTACAGGTGATGGAAGACCCCAAGTACACAGAGGTACCCAGTTAGAACCACCGACCTACCGCAAGCCAGCTGGAAGGCTTCCTCACATGAAAAATCCAAAGTCCTTACCAGGATTCGAACCCACAGCGGTGAGGGGCTGAGAGATTTATAGTCCACAACTGTAACCGCTCGGCCTTGGCGGCCCCCAAAAACAACCTTGACCTAAAATGACTTAACTCCCAACAAAATCTATCAATTTTATTAATTTAATTTACTTTTTGGTTTTATATGATAGTCTGAGTTTGGGATTATACTAAATCTAACAGGCTTCTATATCAAGAACATGAGAACAATCTTGAGTTTAAATTATTTAATATCTAAATCATAGATTTCCATTTTGCCATTTTTTTGTTAGTTTTACAGAATCTGCTTAAAATGAATCAAAATCCTCATTTCCTTATTTCAATCATACTTTAGAAGCAAACACACAAAAAAATTGTAGTTTATTCCACAAAAAAGTAAACATTGAGTGTTGAACAGGATGTCAGTGTAGTGTAAAAAAGTAAGTTTAAGATCTGTATGCTGTTAACTAAACATTGAAAAAGATTTCCATCCCCTCTATAAATCATGGACCATTTCAAGTTTATGCTGTTTATTTACAGATTTCTCCCTCCACCTATAACATCTGGCTGTCTCAACTAAAGTACTTTCTAATTCTGCTTTTAAGCTATTTTCAATATTTTGATAAATGATAATTATATTCTAATAGAACATACTAATAAATACATTCAGTATAATTTCTTTTTATAAACCTGAGAGAGAGAGGGTCACAGAAAAGCTGTATCAGAGGGAGAGAGTACATCATGAGAGAGAGAAAAATATTTTAGCTAAGAAAAGTCTCTAGTTTGTAAATTTTATTTAATTGAACAAAAAAAGAAAAAAAATAGGCTTGTTTGTTAGGCTCCAACATTCCAAGATTCCTGTTTTGCCTATTTTTTGAGCCAGTTTCAAAATGACATTTAAGTACACGCGTCATTCCTTGAGACATTCAAAAACTAGATTTGTAAAATCTTATGCCCTCCAGACAGTTTAAAATTTCAATTTCCTTGAGATGGTAAAAATCTACGGAGAGGAAACAGAAAGACATAACCTCACAATTAACTGAAAGAGTTGCTCCTAAATATATTCAATAACTTGATTCTGTTAGCCAAGTCTAAATTACAAAACTGGATTATACAGGAAACCTAATACTTTATCCCCTAACCACACACACGCAAATCGATAAAGAAAAGAAAAAAAAAGAAACAAGAGGCCCATGATGGCCCTAAATCGCTCACCTGAGATAAAGAGGTTGACCCAAGGAACATCTGTACCAATTTATTTTAAAATCTGGCCAGTAGTTTTGAAGAAGATGATTTTTAAAGTTTTCATTTTTTTTTTCTTTTTGTTGCCATGGCAACCAGAGTTCTATATGGATCAAGTTTATTTCAGGAACTTTTGTGAAGGTTGGCCCAAGGATCATTCCTGCCAAATTTAATCAAATTCTGTCCAGTGGTTTCAGAGGAAATGTTGATTAAAGTTTTCCCAATATACATATAGGGCAAATAAGCCCCGCCCCTGGCGGCCATGTTTTTTACGGATCGGAAAATTTTTAGCAACTTTGGTAGAGGTTGACCCAAGGAACATCTGTACCAATTTATTTTAAAATCTGGCCAGTAGTTTTGAAGAAGATGATTTTTAAAGTTTTCATTTTTTTTCTTTTTGTAGCCATGGCAACCAGAGTTCTACATGGATCAAGTTTATTTTAGCAACTTTTGTAAAGGTTGACCCAAGGATCATCCCTGCCAAGTTTAATCAAATTTGTCCAGTGGTTTCAGAGGAGATATTGATTAAAGGTTTCTCTATATACATATAAGGCAAATAAGCCCCGCCCCTGGCGGCCATGTTTTTTTACGGATCGGAATAATTTTAACAACTTTGGTAGAGGTTGACCCAAGGAACATCTGTACCAATTTATTTTAAAATCTGGCCAGTAGTTTTGAAGAAGATGATTTTTAAAGTTTTCATATTTTTTTTTTTTTTGTTGCGGATCATCCCTGCCAAGTTTAATCAAATTCTGTCCAGTGGTTTCAGAGAAGATGTTGTTTAAAGGTTTATCTATATACATATAAGGCAAATAAGCCCCGTCTTGGCGGCCATGTTTTTTTTTACTGATCAGAATAATTTTAGCAACTTTGGTACAGGTTGACCAAGGAACATCTGTACCAATTTATTTTAAAATCTGGCCAGTAGTTTTGAAGAAGATGATTTTTAAAGTTTTCATATTTTTTTTCTTTTTGTTGCCACGGCAACCAGAGTTCTATATGGATCAAGTTTATTTCAGGAACTTTTGTGAAGGTTGGCCCAAGGATCATTCCTGCCAAATTTAATCAAATTCTGTCCAGTGGTTTCAGAGGAAATGTTGATTAAAGTTTTCCCAATATACATATAGGGCAAATAAGCCCCGCCCCTGGCGGCCATGTTTTTTACGGATCGGAAAATTTTTAGCAACTTTGGTAGAGGTTGACCCAAGGAACATCTGAACCAATTTATTTTAAAATCTGGCCAGTAGTTTTGAAGAAGATGATTTTTAAAGTTTTCATTTTTTTTCTTTTTGTAGCCATGGCAACCAGAGTTCTACATGGATCAAGTTTATTTTAGCAACTTTTGTAAAGGTTGACCCAAGGATCATCCCTGCCAAGTTTAATCAAATTTGTCCAGTGGTTTCAGAGGAGATATTGATTAAAGGTTTCTCTATATACATATAAGGCAAATAAGCTCCGCCCCTGGCGGCCATGTTTTTTTACGGATCGGAATAATTTTAACAACTTTGGTAGAGGTTGACCCAAGGAACATCTGTACCAATTTATTTTAAAATCTGGCCAGTAGTTTTGAAGAAGATGATTTTTTAAAGTTTTCATTTTTTTTTTCTTTTTGTTGCCATGGCAACCAGAGTTCTATATGGATCAAGTTTATTTTAGCAACTTTTGTGAAGGTTGACCCAAGGATCATCCCTGCCAAGTTTAATCAAATTCTGTCCAGTGGTTTCAGAGAAGATGTTGTTTAAAGGTTTATCTATATACATATAAGGCAAATAAGCCCCGCCCCTGGCGGCCATGTTTTTTTTACTGATCAGAATAATTTTAGCAACTTTGGTACAGGTTGACCCAAGGAACATCTGTACCAATTTATTTTAAAATCTGGCCAGTAGTTTTGAAGAAGATGATTTTTAAAGTTTTCATATTTTTTTCTTTTTGTTGCCATGGCAACCAGAGTTCTACATGGATCAAGTTTATTTTAGCAACTTTTGTGAAGGTTGACCCAAGGATCATCCATGCCAAGTTTAATCAAATTCTGTCCAGTGGTTTCAGAGGAGATGCATGTTGTTTAAAGTTTTCCCTATATACATACAAGAGGGCCATGATGGCCCTGGATCGCTCACCTGGTATCATTAGGCTATGTAAAATCAAGTGACCCCTGGGGCAGAGCCAATTTTGACCCCAGGGTCATGATTTGAACAAAGTTGGTAAGAATCAACTAGACAATGCTACACACTACCTTGAAGATTTTTCTAGTTTTTTTTCCAATATAAGTCTAAAATTTGAACCCAGCGTCATGATTTGAACAAACTTGGTAAGAAGCGACTAGAAATGCTACACACCAAATATCTAAACTCTATGCTTTGTGGTGTCTGAGAAGAAGATTTTTTTTTTTTTTTTCTATATTAGCCTATGTTAAATCAAGTGACCCCTGGGGCGGGGCCAATTTTGACCCCAGGGTCATAATTTGAACAATCTTGGTAGAGAGTCATAAGATCATGCTACATATTAAAAATCAAAAGGCTAGGCCTTGTGGTTTCAGAGAAGAAGATTTTTCAAGTTTTTTCTATATTAGCCTATGTAAAATCAGGTGACCCCTTGGTGGGGCCAAATTTGATCCCAGGGCCATGATTTGAACAAACTTGGTTGTGATCTACTAGAAAATGCTGCACACCAAATATCTAAACCCCAGGCCTTGTGGTTTCTGAGAAGAAGATTTTTCAAGTTTTTCCTATATTAGCCTATGTTAAATCATGTGACCCCTGGGGCGGGGCCAATTTTGAACCCAGGGTTATAATGTGAACAATTTTGGTAGAGAGTCATAAGATCATGCTACATACCAAAAATCAAAAGGCTAGGCCTTGTGGTTTCGGAGAAGAAGATTTTTCAAGTTTTTCCTATATTAGCCTCTGTTAAATCATGTGACCCCTGGGGCGGGGCCAATTTTGAACCCAGGGTTATAATGTGAACAATTTTGGTAGAGAGTCATAAGATCATGCTACATACCAAACATCTTAACTCCAGGTCATGTGGTTTCTGAGAAGAAGATTTTTCAAGTTTTTTTCTATATTAGCCTATGTAAAATCAGGGATCCTTGGCGGGGCCAAATTTGACCCCAGGGCCATGATTTGAACAAACTTGGTTGTGATCTACTAGACAATGCTGCACACCAAATATCTAAACCCCAGGCCTTGTGGTTTCTGAGAAGAAGATTTTTCAAGTTTTTCCTATATTAGCCTATGTTAAATCAAGTGACCCCTGGGGCAGGGCCTATTTTGACCCCAGGGTCATAATTTGAACAGTCTTGGTAGAGAGTCATAAGATTATGCTACATACCAAAAATCAAAAGGCTAGGCCTTGTGGTTTCGGAGAAGAAGATTTTTCAAGTTTTTCCTATATTAGCCTCTGTTAAATCATGTGACCCCTGGGGCGGGGCCAATTTTGAACCTAGGGTTATAATTTGAACAATCTTGGTAGAGAGTCATAAGATCATGCTACATACCAAAAATCAAAAGACTAGGCCTTGTGGTTTCTGAGAAGAAGATTTTTTCAAGTTTTTCCTATATTAGCCTATGTGAAATCAAGTGATCCCTGGGGCGGGGCCAATTTTGACCCCAGGGTTATAATTTGAACAATCTTGGTAGAGATCAACTAGACAATGCTACACACCAAATATCTTAACTCCATGCCTTGTGGTTTCTGAGAAGAAGATTTTTCAAGTTTTTTCTATATTAGCCTATGTTAAATCAAATGACCCCTGGGGCAGGGCCAATTTTGACGCCAGGGTCATAATTTGAACATTCTTGGTAGAGAGTCATAAGATCATGCTACATACCAAAAATCAAAAGGCTAGGCCTTGTGGTTTCAGAGAAGAAGATTTTTCAAATTTTCATTTTTAAAATCTATTTTTAGCTCCTGTGACCTAATTATGCAATGGACCAGAACCATTTATACAACTTTAGTAGAGCTTCATCCAAGGAACATTCCTGCAAAATATTTTTCAAATTGGCCAAGCCGTTTAGGAGGAGATGTTGTTTGAAGCAATTGTTGACGCCGGACGCACGCACGCACGCACGGACGACGGACGCTGGACAAAAGGCGATCAGAAAAGCTCACCTTGAGCACGTTGTGCTCAGGTGAGCTAATAAGGCAAATAAGCCCCGCCCCTGGCAGCCATGCTTTTTTACGGATCGGAATAATTTTAGCAACTTTGGTAGAGGTTGACCCAAGGAACATCTGTACCAAATTATTTTGAAATCTGGCCAGTAGTTTTGAAGGAGATGATTTTTAAATTTTCAAATTATTTTTCTTTTTGTAGCCATGGCAACGAGAGTTCTTCATGGATCAATTTTATTTTAGCAACTTTTGTAGAGCCTCACCCAAGGAACATTCCTGCCAAGTTTCATTAAATTCTGTCCAGCGGTTTCAGAGGAGATGTTGTTTAAAGCAAATTGTTGACGACGCACGACGACGGACAAAGGGTGATCACAAAAGCTCACCTTGAGCACGTTGTGCTCAGGTGAGCTAAAAAAAGAGGGCCATAGAGAACCTGGATCTGTCACCTGAGTATAGAGTTATCAAAGGAACATCTGTACTTTAATATTTTGAAATCTGGCAAATAGTTTTGAAGGAGATGATTTTTAAAGTTTTCTTAATTTTTTCTTTCCGTTGAAATGGTAACCAGTGTTCTACATGGATCATGTTTATTTTAGCAACTTTAGTGAAAGTTCACCCAAGGATCATCCCTGCTAAGTTTAATCAAATATTGTACAGCGGTTTTAGAGGACATGTTGTTCAAAGCAAATTGTTGACGACGCACAACTGATGACGACGGATGCAGGGTGATCACATTAAAGCTCACCTTTAGCACATTGTGCTCAGGTGAGCTAAACAAGAGGGCCAAGATGGCCCTTAAGACACTCAAATGAGGAAAACTGCCTTCATTGCCTGTACAAGTTACAAAATTATAGCATAGTTGTACTGAATACATAATCCATGAGATCATTTCAATTCTACAAACTATACAGTACCTGTGGTCAAAATTTAAGTAAATTTACTGAGAAATTAGGTATAAACATTGTATGAAACTTCAAAAAAAAAAAAACAGCCAAAATCGAATTGGCAAACAGATTATGATAATTAATAAAAAAAGATTGAAGATGATTGCTTAAGAAATGAAGATGCTAGAGTGCAAACAAATTAATTGTGGATGGACGGACATTAATTGATCATAATAGCTCATTCTGAGCACATGTGCTCAGGTGAGATAAAAAAAAGGTCTGAACTTTCTTCTTTTAAATTCATGTGATATCAGTAGCAATTTACCCTGTTTCAAGTTCTTATTTATGTACAAAATTGAAAATACCATCAGTGACATAAATTTGAGAACAAGAATTACAAGTGTTTCAGGCAGCATTTATCAAAGAACTAATTTGAATTGTGTATATAAAATTTACAGCCACTGAAGTATAGTGTTCTAATAGTTTTGCAAGATAACATGCTTTTAATGTTCAATACTTTATGGAGCGCCTAAAATGAAAAGGATGTAAATCATTTACTTATTTCCTTGAAACAAAACTGATTTCCTCATATGTTAAAGATACAGATTTCAACAATAAATTGTCTTTCATCTAATGCAGCATTTCCAAATTAGTATTCCTTACTTGAAAGAACTGCCTTTACCACATAGTAACCAGATGAAACAGGGAATTTATTTAGGTACATTTGTACAATCTATTTCTGGTACCCAGCGGTCCACATCTGAAAGCCATTAAATGATCAATAGAACTGGTTCCATGCCTCTGAGGACCTCTTATATTTAAATCTATGTTCTATTGAATTAATTTCTTCACAGAAACCTCAGAACATATTGCAATTCAATTTCATTTGACAGAATGCAGACTGATATACGAAAGCCATTACAAACCAATTTATGTTAATTTTACAAAGAGCTCTGGGAGTTTAATCTAAATGAGGAGAATTTCATTTTGATGATGTATCTGTAATGGAAATGCTGTTCAAGTTGTGCATGTCAATCACGATTGACAGCAAATCTTCCAATTCCAGTTGCTGTCTAAAATGTGATAATGATCAAACATGATCAAACAGCTCCCAAGTCATTACTCTACTTCTGTGAGCAATGTATAATAATTTGTCATGTAGTGATGCAGTATTTGTAATGTTCATGTTTATACAAGTGAGTTCCAATTAAAAGTCATTAATCAATTTCCCTTAAATACTTTTTATTGTTGCTTGAGCTCCCATCTTCCTTACAGAAATCATACTCAAAAGTGAAATCTGGCATATTTTTTCGATAATTCAAGGGCTATAACTCCTGATATATGGGTACTTGTTTGATATCAGCCCCAAGCAAACTTGGAGGTGAGTGCCATAAACATTTTCAAGAATTTAAAGAATATTAATAGAAAAAATGAAGATGCTTAATGTGTCAAAATGCTAGATTTTCTGATAATTGAAGGGTCAGAAAGCATACACTACATAATCCTCAAATGCACCAAAATCATGTGCACTACCATTGCGCCTTCTATTAGTGTGGAAGACCATTTGAAGGAAAATAAATTTTCCTTTTATTCATAACTTCAAAAAAAGACTGGATATCAAAAGGCAAAATGCTGAGCCCGCAGTCTAAGATGCACATTTCACCTATACATGTGACCTTGACCATGGAGATAGGAACCCAACACATCATTTCATTTAGGGAAGTCTTACTGCTACATCGTATGTACATTCTTTGATCCAGAGAAATGCAACAACTGGGATGAGCCAATCCATCACAATTACTTTTCACTTTAAGTGACCTTGACCTTAGAGCTAAGTACAAAACTCTTGAACAAGAAATGTTAAACAAACTGTTAATGTTTTCTTGAAGTTATATTTCTTTTCAATTTCAAATACAAAATTTGAGAATTAAAAAAAATTAAAAACCACTTTTGATCAGTAAAAAATTGAAGAATTTAATGATGATTCAGAGAATCAAAAAAATAAAATAAAAATAAAATATAAAGGATGAAAAAATGGGAGACCATTTGCAAAGAATCGAGAAGTCTGAATTTGTGGCCCTTTTAACAATTAAATGAACAAGAGGGCCAAGATGGCCC
>CM037786.1:26875274-26925274 GCA_021229015.1 Solen grandis
TAGATCGCTCACCTGAGAAAAGTATCATTCATTGCCTGTACAAAACAGATTGCTTTAGAATTAAGATGATGAGGTGAAACAATGTTCAGAAATTTTCTGACCCCATCCACAAAAGATATCATCATGACAAACATTCTGCCAAAGTTTGAGGATGATTGGACCAAAAATGTTGCCCTCAGAGTATAAACAAGATTTTTCTAAGATTTGACCTACTGACCTACTTTTTGATCCAACCTGACCCATTTTCGAAAGGGTTCAAGATATCATCAAGACAAACATTCTGACCAAGTTTGAGGAAGATTGGATCAAAATTGTGGGCTCTAGTGTGTAAACAAGATTTTTCTAAGATTTGACCTACTGACCTACTTTTTGATCCAACCTGACCCATTTTCGAAAGGGTTCAAGATATCATCAAGACAAACATTCTGACCAAGTTTGAGGAAGATTGGATCAAAATTGTGGCCTCTAGTGTGTAAACATCAAAATTGTTGACGGACGACAAGATTTTTCTAAGATTTGACCTACTGACCTACTTTTTGATCCAACCTGACCCATTTTCGAAAGGGTTCAAGATATCATCAAGACAAACATTCTGACCAAGTTTGAGGAAGATTGGATCAAAATTGTGGCCTCTAGTGTGTAAACATCAAATTGTTGACGGACGACGGACGATCAAGTATCCCAAAAGCTCACCCTGAGCTATGCTCAGGTGAGCTAAAAAGAATGAGCAACACCAACAAGACATGGCAAAGAGGTTCATTTGTCAAATTTGATGTTGTTGTTGTTGTTGTTTTCAGGCTTTACAGAGTATGGTCAAATGACTGGGACATGCTTTTGCTGGTGGCAGCAGATTCCTGGGTTTTGTCCTTGAATCTATTATCTCAAGCTTAAAAAACAGCCTTGAGCTAAAATAACATTCCTTATAACTCCCAACAAAATCTATTAATGGCTTTATATTTAAGTCTGAGTTTCGGATTATACTAACTGCATCAAGAACATGAAAATAAAATTGAATTTAATTTACTTGATATCATAATCAAAGATTTTCCATGCTTCCATTTGTTTTATTTTTTTGGTAAGTTTTACAGACTCTGCTTAAAAAGAATCAAAATTCTCATTTCCTTTTTTCCTTAGAAGCAGACACTGAAATAATTGTAGTTTATTCCACAAACAAGAGGGCCATGATGTCCCTGGATCGCTCACCTGGTATCATTAGGCTATGTAAAATCAAGTGACCCCTGGGGCAGAGCCAATTTTGACCGCAGCGTCATGATTTGAGCAAACTTGGTAGAGGTCTATTAGCCCATGTCACATACCAAATATCTAAACTCCATGCTTTGTGGTTTTTGAGAAGAAGATTTTTCAAGTTTTTTTCCTATATTAGCCTATGTTAAATCAGGTGACCCCATGGCAGGGCCAAATTTGACCCCAGGGCCATGATTTGAACAACTTGGTTGTGATCTACTAGACAATGCTTCACACTAAATATCTAAACCCCAGGCCTTGTGGTTTCTGAGAAGAAGATTTTTCAGTTTTTTTCCTATATTAGCCTATGTTAAATCAAGTGACTCTTGGGGCAGGGCCAATTTTGACCCCAGGGTCATGATTTGAACAATCTTGATAGAGAGTCATAAGACCATGCTACATACCAAATATCTTAACTCCAGGTCTTGTGGTTTCTGAGAAGAAGATTTTTCAAGTTTGTTTCCTATATTAGCCTATGTTAAATCAAGTGACCCCTGGGGCGGGGCCAATTTTGACCCCAGGGTCATAATTTGAGCAATTTACTCTGTTACAAGTTCTTATTTATGTACAAAATAATTATTGAAAATACCATCAGTGACATAAATTTGAAAAACTAATTTGAATAGTGTATATAAAATTTACAACCACTGAAGAATAGTGTTATAACAGTTTTACAAGATAACATGCTTAATTGTTCATTACTTTATGAAGTGCCTAAAATGAAAAGGATGTAAATCATTTACTTATTTCCTTGAAACAAAACTTATTTCCTCATATGTTAAAGATACAGATTTCAACAATAAATTGTCTTTCATCTAATGCAGCATTTCCAAATTAGTATTCCTTACTTGAAAGTACTGCCTTTACCACATAGTAACCAGATGAAACAGGGAATTTATGTAGGTACATTTGTACAATCTATTTCTGGTACCTGGAAGACCACATCTGAAAGCCATTACATGATCAATAGAACTGGTTCAATGCCTCTGAGGACCTCTTATATTTAAATCTATTTTCTATTGAATTAATTTCTTCACAGAAATCTCTGAACATATTGCAATTCACTTTCAATTGACAGAATGCAGGCTGATATATGAAAGCCATTAAAAACCAATTATGTTAAATTTTACAAAGAGCTCTGGGAGTTTAATCTAAATGAGGAGAATTTCATTTTGAGGATGTATCTGTAATGGAAATGCTGTTGTGCACATCAATCACGATCGACAGCAAATCTTCCAATTCCAGTTGCTGTCCAAAATGTGATAATGATCAAACATGATCAAACAGCTCCCAAGTCATTACTTCTGTGAGCGATGTATAATAATTTGTCATGTAGTAATGCAATATTTGTAATGTTCATGTTTATACAAGTGTATTCCAATTTAAAGTGATTACTAGTACTTTTTATTGTCGCTTGAGCCAACCATCCTTACAGAAATCATACTCAAAAGTGAAATCTGGCATTTTTGATAATTCAAGGGCTATAATTCCTGAAATACTAGTACTTGTTTGATATCAGCCCTAAGCAAACCTGGCCAGGTAGTGAATGCCTTAAACATTTTCACAAATTTGAAAAATATTGCTTGAAACAAGAGCTGTCAGAGGACAGCACGCTCGACTATTCAAAATGCTTGTTAGTAAATCCAATGAAATCTATTTCAATTCTTGCCCTTCACATACCCTGTATATAATAATAGTCAAAAATGATATACCTTGATAGTCTGATACCCCTTAATATTTTTATGATGTCAAAACTCAATCCCATGCCTGGTTACTGAGACATAAGCATAATAACACTCTGCAAGCAAAACTTTAACCAAGTATCCAAGTTAAAAAAATGGCCATGAAATGTATAAAATTCAGTCCAAAAATTATCCTCCTTGGTTTTGTGATGCCCCTGAATACACTCCTTTTCAATACCATAAACAATTTCGATAGTAGTTAAATGCAAAACTTTAACCAAAATTTCTAAGTTAAAAGGGGGCCATAATTTGTCATATATTCCATCAAGAGTTATCTGATACCCCTAAACATATTAAAGATGTTTCAAATCAATCCCATGCCTGGAGACTGAGATATAAGCATGAAAGTACCTTGCATGCAAAACTTTAACCAAAATTTCTAAGTTAAAAAGGGGCCATAATTTGATATATTTAGTCAAGAGTTATTTACCTTGGTTGTCTGATGCCCCTAAACATATTCATAAACTTTTGAGTCAATACATTGAATGGTTATTGACATACAAGCTGGATAGTAACTTTTACTAAATTTTCTATTGCATGCAAAACTTTAACCAAATTTTCTATTGCATGCAAAACTTTAACTAAAATTTCTAAGTTAAAAAGGGGTCATAATTTATTTTAAATTCAGTCAAGAGTTATCTACCTTGGTTGTCTGATGCCCCTGAACATATTCATAAACTTTCAAGTCAATACCATAAATGGTTACTGAGATATAAGGTTGATAGTAACTTGCATGAAAAAACTTAAACCAAAAGCTGCAACACAAACGCCAATGCTGACGCAAGGGTGACTTCTATAGCTCTCATATTCTTCCAATATTTGAGCTAGAAATGAAGATGCTTCAGTGTGTTGAAATGTTAGACTTTCTGATAATTGAAGGGACAGAAACAATATACTACATACATCCTTTAATGCTCTCAAATCCTGTGCACTACCTCTGCGCCTTCTGTAAGTGTGGAAGACCATTTGAAGGAAAATAAGTTTTCCTTTTATTTTTAACTTCAAACAAGGGTCAGGACTGCCACAAAATACGCCCATCACAGTATGGGGACTCTCAGAAATAGCTCAGAGAAACAAGCTATTGTCTCCTAAATCCCATTAGTTAATGAATGTTACTTATTAAAACAATCATGTTGAAACATTTCCATTAATTTGAAGGAAAATGTCTCTTTTGACTTATTCAAGTGTTCAAGGGCCATAACTTCTAAGTCATTCACGCGATAATGCTGAATATCGAACTCATCCGCGATTTTATGGCCATGCACATGTGTGGAAAGTTTGAAAAGGATTGGGCTAACGGTATTGAAGTTAGAGCCCAGACAATCACAATTTCAAGTATTTTGTGTACGTCAAGGGCCATAACTTCTAAGTCATTCACGCGATAATGCTGGATATTGAACTCATCTGGGATATTATGGCCATGCACATGTGTGAAAACTTTGAAAAGAAATGAGCTAATGGTATTGAAGTTAGAGCCTGGACAATCACAATTTCAAGTATTTTGTGTACGTCAAGGGCCATCACTTTTAAGTCTTTCACGCGATAATGCTGGATATCGTACTCATACGTGATATTATGGCCATGCACATGTGTGAAAAGTTTGAAAAGGATTGGGCTAACGGTATTGAAGTTACAGCCTGGACAATCACAATTTCAAGTATTTTGTGTACGTCAAGGGCCATAACTTCTAAGTCATTCATGCGATAATGCTGGATATCGAACTCATCCGCGATATTATAGCCATGCACATGTGTGAAAAGTTTGAAAAGGATTGAACTAATGGTATTGAAGTTAGAGCCCGGACAATCACAATTTCAAGTATTTTGTGTACGTCAAGGGCCATAACTTCTAAGTCATTCACGCGATAATGCTGGATATCGAACTCATCCGAGATATTATGGCCATGCACATGTGTGGAAAGTTTGAAAAGGATTGGGCAAACGGTATTGAAGTTAGAGCCCGGACAACAAATGTTCCACGCCCGTCCGCCCGCCGTGAGTGTTCACATAATACGCCCCTTCTTAAGTTGGGCATATAAAAAAGACTGGATTTCAAAAGACAAAATGCTGAGCCTGCAGTCTAAGATGCATATTTCACCTACACATGTGACCTTTGACCATGGAGCTGGGAACCCAACACATAGTTTTATTGAGGGGAATCTTACTGTTAAATTGTTTGTAAATTCTTTGATCCAGAGATAAAATACAACTGGGACAAGCCAATCCATCAAAATTACTTTTCACTCTAAGTGACCTTGACCTTAGAGCTAGGAACAAAATTCTTGAACAAGAAATGATAAACAAACTGTTAATGTTTTCTTGAAGTTATATTTCTTTTTAATTTCAAATACACAATATGAGAATAATGCTAATGCTAAAAACACTTCCTTAAAGTTAATTTATTTTCATCTTTTGATCAGCAAAGAATCGAATAATTTAATTATGATTCAGAGAATCAAAAATAATTAAAAAAAAAAAAAAAAGATTAAAAAATGGGAAATCATTTGCAACGATTAATCAAGAAGTCTGAATATGTGGCTCGTTTAACAATAAAACTGCCATCTCCTTAAAAAAAATCTAATGAGCATGTGAAAGAAATGAAAACAAGAGGGCCAAGATGGCCCTAAAGACGCTCACCAGAGAAAAACTGCCTTCATTGCCTGTACAAGTTACTAAATCATAGCATAGTTGTACTTAATACATAATCCAAGAGATTATTTATAATTCTACAAATTAAATAGTGCTTGTGGTTGAAATTTGATGACAAACTTGACTGAGAAATTATGGCTCTAAACACACAAATTTAAACATTAAAAGGGGCATAGCTCCTGACCTAATTCGTCAATATCAGCTATAATTGAACTTGGCTGATAGAATAAGGCTATTAACATTGTTCTAAAGTTTGAAGATAATTTCTTCAGAAAGGAAGATGCTCGAGTGCAAACAAATTGGAAATTGGCATTTCTTAATATTAAAAGGGGCATTGTCATAAACATTGTCATAAAGGTTGAGGATGATTGCTTAACCCTTTCCCTCATATATACTCATTTTGACGCCCTCAATAGGTATCACATAAAGCCTGATCTGCAGAAAACCACAGTTAAACCTTACCAAATTTAATTACAAAATCCTCATTTCCAGACCACTGAGGAGCAGCGAACAGCATAAAACCTGATCAGCCTGCGAGTTACTTGCAGGCTGATCTGGTTTTATGCTGTTCGCATAGGTCTTTTCATGGTTTCCTCTATGAGGGAAAGGGTTAATAAATAAAGATGCTAGAGTGCAAACAAAGTGAAATCTGGCTTTTTACTCTTGACCTAATTAGCTGATATCAGCCATAATCAAACTCGGCCAAGATATTATGGTAATTAACATTGTCATAAAGGTTGAAGATGATTGCTTAAGAAATGAAGATGCTACAGTGGAAACAAACTGAAAATTTACAATTTTAATAATAAAAGGGCATAACTCCTGACCTAATAGGCTGATATCAGCCATAATAAAATTTGGCCATGAGATTATGGTAATAGACATTGTCATAAAGTTTGAAGATGATTGCTTATTAAATGAAGATGCTAGAGTGCAAAGTGAAATCTGGCTTTTTTTAATATCAAAAGGCTCATAACTCTTGACCTAATTAGCTGATATCAGCCATAATCAAACTTGGTCAAGATATTATGATAATTACCATTGTCATTAAGTTTGAAGATGATTGCTTAAGAAATGCAGATGCTTGATTGCAAACAAAGTGAAATCTGTCGGGTTTTTATATTTTATATTAAAAGAGGCATAACCCTTGACCTAATAGGCCGATATCAGCCATAATCAAACTTGGCTGAGATATTATAGTAATAAACATTGTCATTAAGTTTGAAGATGATTACTTAAGAAATGAAGATGCTAGAGTGCAAACAAACTAATTGTGGACTACGAACGGATGGACGAGGGACATTCATCGATCCTTATAGCTCATCCTGTACACATGTGCTCAGGTGAGCTAAAAATTTACAACACCAACAAAACATGAAGAAAAAATTCATTTTCAAATCTGTTTTTTTTTTTTTTTTTTTTTTTTTATGCAGGCTCTAAAGAGTATGGTCACATGACTGCATGTATGGAGCATGCTTTTGCTGGTGATCGTGGTAGCAGATTCCTGGGCTTTGTCCTTGAAACTATAATCTCAAGTTTAAAAAACAGCCTTGAACTAAAATACAATTCCTTACAACTCACAAAAATATCTATTAATGGTTTTACATTTAAGTCTGATTTTGGGATTATACTAACTTCTTAAAATTTCTTAAAGAAGTCATACTAAAAGTGGAATCTGGCTTTTTTTTTTCTTGATAATTTAAGGGCCATAACTCTTGACTTTTTGGTTGGATATCAGTCAAAAGCAAATTATCCCAGAGATGAAAGCAAAGTTTGAAGAATACTGCTTGAGAATAGGAGATGTATAAGTGTGTCAAAATTCTAGGCTTTCTGATATTTGAAAGTCCAGAAACCCTACTATTATTGCATCCTCACATGCACCATGGCCTTGTGCACTACCACAGGGCTTCTTATCATAGAGGTAGATCACTTGAATGTAGAATATCTTTTTTTATTTATTAATTCAATGAAAGAAAATCATATCTTCATATTGTATACCAAAACTCATTGGAAAATCTGCAATACAAATAGGTAATGTACAGTCCATTTACGATAATTCGGAATGCGATTTTTCGTTTTGACGGCATTATTTGAATAAAAGTTCTCCTATATATCTCATATAAACTAAATGCAATAATTTGTTTTACAATTACTCTGATAAATGCGGCAATTCGAACTTATTATAGGTCCAACAAGCAATCAAGTTGTTGATCAATGACACAATAGTTCGGATGCTGTGTCACCGTAATTTACATGCATATTTTTCACACCTATACATACAAAAGCTAATTGATTGGCAGTTATTTCAATTAAGGTGATGCAAGCTGTTGACAGGTGTCACTTGATTGTCAAGAGTGTTAACAAACTTGTTAACAGAGTGTTTTTTATTTATCTATACATATCAGTATGAGTGATCAAACCTCACTTTACTTTTTTTCGTATGCTCTGCAAGAGTATTAATATCACGCCATTAATAACAACGATTTGTAGATTTACAGATGCATTTGAAAGTTACCATTTATTATTTTCGCGTAATTCATTGAAGGGCCCAGGTCAGCTAGGAGGATAGCTGAATCGGGATAGGTAATTTTCAATTTCCAAGTAATTCAGTGAAGGGCCCAGGCTACAAATAAGGCTTGTAAATAATTGTTTATCGTTGACAATGTTGTGCTTTTATATGTGATTTATGATTTTTATGAAGAATAAAATAACACATGACATAATTGGGTTCTATATTTTATATACATGTATATCATAAGCCAACTAATTGTCACGACGTGTATTTCTTACAAATACACAAATTGCCCACTGGTAGGTAAACACGGTAATTCGGATGACACGATTTTTTGAACATTTCAGTCAGTCCGCAGACCGTTCGAATTATCATAAATGGACTGTAAATATCTGAAAAGTGCATGATATGCAAGTCAGCCTGGTTCCCATATGCTCTTACTACGCCGTGCGATTGACTTTGACTTTTCCAATAATTTTACATCAATAAACTGCGGTCGCTTTCCCGCTTACTGTAGAAAACAAAAGGCATTGTGTATGCCAATCAGAACGTAGCTCTGCCCCTTGGCTTCACCTGGTTATTGATTTTTGCTCAGTTCTCAGTTAACTTTCATGATGGAAGTGTCGGCCGAGACGGACTTAAAAAAAATCATTATCTCTATAAAGGGTGTCATCTGTGCATTTTGGAAAGGTTTTGAAATGACATTCGAGGATATATAATTCCTACACGAAGAAGTACCACAATTAAAATGGCTAGATGTCGTTAAAAGCCACACGTTCGTAGACCATGATGACAAGGACAAATATCACGCTCTGTTTGACAGTAACTACGCCACACTGCTTTTGCTGTGATTTATTAATTCAAGAGACAAAATTATTCTTGCTAAAACACTCCGAGTTTAAGTGCCACCTATTTCGTTTGGAACTACATAGTTGTTTATTTAAACTCACTCATTATTACCTCGCAAGATTACACGTGACATATATAAACCAGCAGTCAATATTGATATTTTCACGAGTTAAAACTGCAATGTGTCAACACCGGTTTGAATGAAGCTAGTGACGTCACAATCTTTATTTATAGATTGATAAAAACTGCACTTGATTCCTCTCGCTAAGGAGGCGTGGTTTATATTCGTCAATTGAAGCGACGTTCTATTTGACAGGCGATAAGGTCGAATGGAATATCTGTTTTTTTGTTGAAGTGTAAAGTGGAGAAAAGTCAAAGTCAATCGCACGGCCTAGTAGTATATGCTTGTGTCACAGAAACATGAGGGGTATTTATTTGGAGGGTGGGAAACCAGAGGATTCCAACACTGTGACATTCCAAAAAAGTGTTGCACACTGCATTTGCTGCAGGTATGACAAAAAGAGTGTCTGGAACAGTTTTTCAGGCAATCTCTACTAAGTTTGCCAAGTACTCTTAATGTTTTAAGTGCACTCTTGTAGATACTGTTGCATAGTAATGATCTATTCTACCCTGTTCTGTATTTCATCCTGCACACAAGGTAAATGTTTGGTACTTCCCCTATACTTCAAAGGAAAAAAAAAGTAAGGATATGTTATATACATGAAGGCCTTATATTGCTTTACTGAGTCTCACTGATTTTCATTAAAATGCAATGATTTTGATAGAAATTAGATTGTGACAAAGTTTTATTACAAATGCAGCTAATTAGAGAGTAAACAAAGTAAAATCTTTCATTTTGTGATAATTGAAGGGCCATTTCTCCTGACCTACTGGAACAATATTAGCCACAATCAAACAAAAAAACAAACAAAAAAACAATTTTGTAACAAAGTTCAACAACAAGATGCCAAAGGACAACATGTGGAGCCCACAACCTAATGTTCACCTTTAACCTCTAAGTGTCACCTACCAGACACAATTCTTTAATGCGATGCATTATTGATACAAATCTTGCATCCAAATCATTTAGGAATATCTTTGAGAAAATTTATAGCCTGAACAAACAAATCCAACATGATGACCTTCACTTCTAAGTGTGACCTTGACCTTGGAACTATGGACCCAACTCCTGTGTGCAACACTTTGTCTTATTTAGGTAAACAATATTACTACAAAGTTATTTAAAAATCCTGCAATGCAGGTTAAAGTTACAGCCTAGAAGGTCCAGCATCATGAACTTTGACCTCTAAGTGTAACCATGACCTTGGAGCAAGGGACCCAACTCTTGTGCACCAAACTCTTAGGCATGACACTCTCAGTGTCTATCCTAGGACGCGCTATTGCAGGATTCACGTATATTTTTCAAAGATCCCACATGAATTACAATCATGTGCGTGAAAATCCAGCAAAATGTCTAACAATGAAAAGTAAAAGCAAAAAAGAATGCATATCACCAAGCACTTTTCTACTGCTTCTTTTCACAGATATATTGATTCTGCCATGTTTATTTATTTATTTGTTTATATGTACACCGGGCACCCGCGGTTGGAATAAGTCACCCAAAAATAAACAAACGAAAATATTTTTGCGAGTAACGTTATGAGCGCTGTAATTCAGTAAATGTTTTTTGTTTACAATATCTGAATTTACCAATCTATTATCAGTCGTGCAGACAAAATGAAACTCTTCACAACGGTTACGTCACGCTTTGCTACTTTAACCACTGCCACCACACAAGTCACGTGATGATAGTTGAAACCATGTGACCAACACTCATAATTGTATAAATTAATATTATTTGATTTTAATTTTTACTTTTCTCATAATCATGAATGTTACTTTCGTGAAAAATAATGAAACTGATATGATATATTCAAAACTAAAGTCAAAAGTGACAAAAGTAATTCCTGCCTATATCAACCGAATCTACTTGTGGTGACAGTGGTTATCAACAACTTTAAGGGGAGGTAACTACTGCGGTGGAGTTTGAGACAAAATGCCTAGGCGAATATTTACCAAAAAAATAAAATTGTATGTATTTCAAACCAATTGGTTAAAAGAATGGCCGCAGCTTAATCAAAATGAAAAAGGTGAGATGATATGTAAACTCTGTACTGAAAATAAAATGATTAATATGTGTTTTAGTGTAATCCCCTCTAATTTAAAAAAAAAAAATCCCCACTGTTTTTTTATGCTAGGGTGGAAAATCCCCCCAAAGTTTTAATTCCTAGGATAGACACTGCACTCTATCTCACCAAGGTAAACATTACTGCCAGGTTATTTGAAAATTCTGCAATCCATATCTAAGCTATTGCCCAGACAAGCAAATCCAGCTCCATGACTTTTAATTTCTACATGTGACCTTGACCTTTGAGCTAGGAACCCAATCTTGCACATGACACTACAGCTCCTTGAGGTGCACATGACTGTAAATCTTGCGATCCAGGTCAAAATTTCAGCCCAGACATGCAAACTCAGACGACCTAATGCACATACACAATGAAGAAATTGTGGCAACTATGTTGAGCTCTGACAAGTGGGCTCTACAAAAATGGACCTAAAGTCTTTCCTGTGTCATGTTTTGAACTCTTTACCTCATGAATATTCATGTACACATTTGACATCCCACCAACAGTATTTCAGTCATATGGGAACTATATCACACTGCAGTACATCATGCTGTAGACTACAACCAGTCACATTATCCTGACGCAGGTCCACCCAGTTCTGAAGCTACCAGGCATGTATGCTGAGTGCCATTTTTAACAACTTTTGTATGTAACAGTTGGGGATCAAACCCATGACTTTCTTCTCCCAAGTGGACCCTCTAACCACTCAGTCACCAGGAACAGTGGATAGTAACTTAAAAAGATGGAAAGTTACAAAGGGATTCCTAAAATGCATCCCTTCTAACTTAACTTGTGACAGTTTAATTGTGGTATATGAAATAGAATAAATTTTGTTTTGAAGGACAGTAAATTCTCCATCCATAAAGTGTAAATTTATAAAACAGTCAAATAACACTGACTTTGATTAATGAATACCCAAGAAAAAGAAACCCAAGTGTCTCTCTATGGAACCATTGGCTGGAAATAATCTTGCATCCTGAACATCTCCAATCACAGTGAATGTTTGTATATGTAGAGTTCCCTTGAAATTTAGGAAGAATTTTGTTTAAAAGATTTACAGACAGATAATCGCAATTCCTATATACACAGGAAATAGAAAAAAAAGAAAATTACAATATCAGTATCAAATCTTGATCAAACTCCACCAACAATCCTCAGTGTTGAGTAATACTCAAATTCTCAAATGAGGTAGACACACGTCACAATTCCTGGTGTACAAAATATTAAAGCCCATAAATTATTACCTTTATATTAACTAACATTATTTATTAAGAAATGAATTATTTGGGCATTTCTGTCAGAGAAACAAGAATAATGAAAATTTCCTGCTAAGTTTTCATAAATGACTAATGATTATGAAGTCTGGTTGGTAAAATGTGTGTGTGTTTTATTTCAGGGAATGGGGAACTTAATGTATAAAATTCCATATATTCTGCAGGTTAGTTGTATTAAGCAAGTACATTATCACAGCCTGCTGGGAACCACAGAATTGTATACCTTTTACCATAATGAAACTCAACAAGACAATTAACAATGCAATCAGCATTAAACACAATCCATTTGGAGATAAAGGGAAAGGACATAAAAGTAGATCACTTGAACAAATGAAAATTCCTCTTTTACAGTATGGTGTGCCAGTAGCATACCGCAAATCAAGCTGTAAGTCATTGCCACTAAAGGTGATAAATAACCAACAAATGTTTTACACCTGTTTTCTATTTTTAGAAAGCAGTGACCCTGACCCTTCTAGTCCATCCAAAGTTACCTTATTTAACAGCTACAGGTGCAAATTTTGTCCTAGTTTACAAAAGAAACTCCCAGAAACCACCGCTTCCTGTTTTCTATTTTCAATGATAGTGACCTTGACCCTTCCTGTCCCACAATCAATCCAAGTCTACTTTTTGAGGCTGCAAATTCAGAGGATTGCCATTATCTGCACTTAAGGTAGTGAAGCTAAGGGAGACGAGTCAAGATGTGTGAAGTAGGAAAAGGACAGAAAAGAACAAGACAAAATGTGACATACAGGACTAATAATTAGTTTCCCCCTCCCTTAATATATAGTCCACATTTATGTACCCGTAATTTGTGACAGCGTGCTACTTTAAGTTTGGTGCTATCCCAAAGAGGCGTGACAATCAGTACCAAAAATAGCATATTGCACTGAGCAGCTCATTGATGGGACTACCCCCTCCATATCCCCAATTTCACAATTTGTGAATTTTGAAATTAAAAGTTCTATAAATTATTATTAATCAAATTATAAATTTATTTATGAATATTCATGAAGGGTTAAACATGCCTTTCAACATACAGAAAAAATTGTAGTGGCACAACCTATGGATGAAATCTTTGAATGCAATTCAATTGTTCAAGAAGACTTGTTGGCATCCTGTAATTTTCGAGAAATATCTGTAAATGTTTACATCTTGCAGCAAAGCATACTTTCTAATGCTGTTTCAATCCAGAGCATAAATAGCTTCCAGGGTTTTATTCCTGAGCATTGTGCGTTTTGTCTCCTTGGTTGTAAAGTTACACTGAACAAAAGTTACCAATAAAAGGATGAAATACGATCATCTGACACACAGGAGAGAATATAAAAGTTTATGTAAGGTTAATATGTGTGTGTGTGTGCATTAGATCACAGATAAAACTGCCAAAGTTAGTTCTTATTTTATTTCAATCGAGCAAAACCATGGAGGTTGCTTTGAGGTGTTTTTTTTGGCAATGATAAGTTCCAGATGATCTTGTACCTCGATGGAGAACAGATTGCATGCAGCACACAGTAAAAGAACCTCCAACACAGATTTAAAATCATACAACATGAACATTTGGTTGTTGTTAACATGTTTACACACTTAAATAAGTCTTGGATCACATATCAGTTGTCATCTATCCTAATGCATCTATCAATAATATTTTACCCCAGGGTACATTTGTAAGAGTGGTGGACTGACCCAGGGGAATTTTACATTTTTTCTTTTTTGAATCTAAATCCCAACCTAGAGCACTGGCAATTTGTCAAAATCCCCAGGTTGGTAGATGCTTTACTGGGATCTAAAATTCGGCTATTTCATGTGACACGGGACCATTCTGTCTGATAAATCCCCACCTGTCAGTAACACTCTTCTGTCAAAAGTCCAGTGTATGTCTGGGGCAAAATACTGATAGGTCCAGAGAGAGAGAGCTGAATACAAATCATACAAGCACACCCTTATCAAGTAAATACAAGAGATTATGATAATTCCAATAGAAAAAGAGATACAGTAGAATCTCGTTAAATTGAAGTCCTTGTGACCAAGCTGAAAACTTCCAAATAATGATTATTCGGATTAAAAATGCGATGGAAATTTCCGTTTGTGAGCGTGAATGTCTGCGTTTTCATTACCGGTGCATATTGTGGAAATTGTTATGCTGTGAAAACCATCTATTAGGTGTACGTATATACTATTTGCAAGTTATGAAAAGTAATGAAAATATATCATGATCTACTGAGCTGCTTCTGGAAAAATAATCATTCTACCATGTCAAACAATGATACATATTTTTACCGTCGATCTACTGCTTCAGGTAGCGTTGCATGCCTGTGACGAACGCGATGATATGGAATGACACCTGGGTTTATCTGCTGGACGTGCATATAATGCAACCTGTCAGACATCGATTAGCAATAATCAACATTTCAGGTGACACACGTTGCCCAACTCAATCTCGAAAAAAGGTGTGAAAAACTTGCCTGAGCCATAACTCCAGGTGCCTCCACAAAATAAACTTGGTTACTGACCCGGATAGGACGATAATTAGTTCACGAAAATTTATGAAATTTAACTTCGAAATAAAAATTGAAAAATGTACATGAATTGCAACCTCAGGACCGGGTTTTTACTTAGAAATAGCTAAAAAATCAAAATAGCGAAATTCTGATTAAACATTTTATTTTTAGTTAAAATAAGAAGGGAAGAAATCGGGACCGAAAATAAACTTTGAAATGGCGAGGAATTCGGTTTGATGATGTTCGGTTTGGCAAGGTTCTACTGTATTTGAAAACAAGACTTTGCAAGTATTGGAAAATTTGTTATATGCTTTTGTGAGATTTAGACTAGTTGCCCATCTTTGCATAATAGGTCTCTGATGATACTGATGAAATTTTTGCATTCAACTTGATTTTGATTTTTTCAACAAACTATTTTTGCTTATACACAGGTGTATGGCATGGGCAGGTGTGACCATGATAATGTTTAAGACAATTTCATGGCATGTGGATATGAAAATGTCATTCAACACTGAGTTTTGAAACTGGAGACCTTAGCTATAGAGTTTGACCCTACAATTATGGGGGTACAGAGAAATATGGGTGGTGAAAAACACTCTACAGGGGGTCAATGGAAAAGCTGAAATATGCACAATTAAGTAATATTATAATCAGGATAATTCATTCAATTGTGCATATAAAAGTATTTGTAGCTAATGGTACACTGTTATTTGAAGACAGTCATTAGCAGCTCAGAACTTTTTAATTAGTGAAAATCATCGTAATGAAAACACAAAAATAAATTCAAATTAATTTAAAATTTTCATTAGGAAAATCCCATCACTGAATCAAGTTTTCTAAAATCACAAAACTAAAGAATTTTGCCACAACACATACATCAATTTTCAGCTGCCTCTGGGAAATAAAGAGGAGACAACAGAGTAACGACTTTCGAAGAAAAAAAATCAAACTCAGTTCATGAAAATTACTTGTAAAAACAAATGTAATGATTTTTAAAATTTGATACTACAACAATGCCTTTAACAAAAAAATGTCCTCTGAAAAAAAAAGCATCAAATATGGTCAAGGGAGAAAAAGAGAAAAAGCTGTCTATTAAATTGATTCCTATTCCCACATGCTGCTTTATATATCTTAGTAATAAGGCCCAATTTGAAAGGCACAAACTGGATATTTGATTTACAGGTTGAGCTGCTTGAAATACAAAAAATCATGAATCCATGACCCATGTCACTGATTTCCCTACAAAAGACTTGCAGATATTGTAAGTGTTTAGTTCCTGTTAAATTTTTTTTTTCCTTTTTTTTTGTTCATATTTTGAATTTTTATTTAATCAAGAATCTTAATACAATGAATATTTATTGCTAGAAATGTGTCCATAGTTAATATGATGGGAAACTGGAAATATAAAAGGTGACTTTAAAATCAAATGAGCGCTGTGATCCTGACCTCAACCCAAGTGATTTGACCTTGACCTTCAAGCTAGCAACCTTTGTAATTGTTTGCAATACATTGTTTTGTCCTTGGGATCCCCTGTGGCAAGTTATTTTAAAATATGACTATACACAACAAAGATATAGCATGGACTTGACTGCTGGAACAAATTTTAAGTTCAACTGCTGTGATCTTGACCTTGATGCTAGCAACCTGGTTCTTGTTTGCAAAACATCATCTTGTTTTAGGGATCATTTACGCTACGTCATTTCAAAACATGTTCATTTACAACAAAAATACAGCAAGGACACAATTTCTAGGTCAACCAAGTGCTGTGATCTTGACTCTCAAGCTAGTGACCTTAGGTTCTTATTTGCAACACATTGTCTTGTCCTACGGATCACTTTTGCCAAGTTGTTTCAAAACATGACCATACTTAATCAAGAGGGCCAAGATGGCCCTGAAGATGCTCACCTGAGAAAAACTGCCTTCATTGCCTGTACAAGTTATTAAATTATAACATAGTTGTACTGAATACATAGTCCATGAGATCATTTCAATTCCACCAAAAAGTACCTGTAGTCAAAATTTAAAGTCAAACTTGACTGAGAGATTATGGCTTTAAAAATTGTCATTGAAACGATGAAAAGATTCTAGAGTGCAAACAGTGAAATCTGGCATTTTTATTAATTAAAGGGCCATAACTCCTGACCAAATTATCCGATATCAGCCACAGTTGAACTTGGCTTAGAGAGTATGCTATTAACATTATTATATAGTTTGATAATGATTGCTTAAGATGTGAAGATGCCAGAGTGCAAACAAAGCGAAATCTGGCATTTTTCATATTAAAAGGAGCATAACTCCTGACCTAATTAGCCGATATCAACCATAATCAAGCTTGGCAATAAGAATATGGCTATAAACATTGTCATAAAGTTTGAAGATGATTAAGAAATAAAGATGCTAGAGTGCAAACAAAGTGAAATTTGGAATTTTTAATACTAAAAGGGGCATAACTCCCGACCTAATTGGCCAATATCAGCCATAATCGAACTTGGCCAAGAGATTATGTTAATTAATATTGTCATAAAGTTTTAAGATGATTGATTCATAAATCAAGATGCTTGAGTACAAAGTGAAATCTGGCATTTTTTATATTAAAAGGGGCATAACTCCTCACCTTATTAGCCTATATCAACCATAATCAAACTTTGCCGTGAGAATATGGCTATAAACACTGTCATAAAGTTTGAAGATGATTGATTAAGAAATGAAGATGCTAGAGTGCAACAAAGTGAAATCTGGCATGAAAAACGCAGTTGGTGTATAAAGGTTTGTTTTATTGGGTTTTGCAGAATCAGACATTTGGAAACTAGGAAACAAAAGGAAAAATCAAGAAATATCACTTTCAAACGCCAACATTTGACCATCAAGGGTATTTGAGACAAGGGTGGGCATTTCTCATCTATACAGCGAAAAACTGTCAGATATACTCAGTAGCCGTATACTTTGGAAAATAATTATATGCATTAAGATATTGCTGCCAACAGAGAATTGACTGACTATGCACATTTGCTAGCAAGTTATTTTGAACTCAAAATAGTTTATATCTGTATGGTAAAATGTTTTGAAACTTTGCCTAAAAGTTGCTTAGACCAAACAAGAAACTTGGTAAAACCAATGGACGGGTGCTCGAAGAATAAGCATTAGTTCTAGTTCTAGGGGTAATAATATAAATAACCCTTTATTTCATGCACTTAACAAGTTTCAGGTGTAATGAATAATAACTGACTGAAATTTTAAATGGTATACATATATATCAAACATTGAATTTCTCTGCCATGCAGTCTGTGTAGAATTTGAGCTTAAATTTTGTAAGAGGAAACAGAGGAGACCCTGAACAGACAGCTCTGATCTGGGTCTGCTCTGTTTGCCAATGGCTCAAAATTAAAGGGTTCAGTTACTTTGTGAAAAACCCCTATGATAGTGTTTCATAAACTATGAAAACAAGTGCCGGTAGAACCGGTGGATGCTCTGTGCTTTGTCACTTGATGGGTACTTTATTGTACTATATGAGCTCCAGACAAAATTTAAGTATGAAAAATAACAAAGGGCAATAACTCCTAAATTATGCAAAACAGAGTTATGGTTCTTATATACGGCACTTCTCCTCATTGAGATCTATATACCTATGAAGTTTCATGTTGATACCTCGTATTGTTTTTGTGTTATGCTCTGAACAAAATTATGATGGACATCACAGATGGACGAACAGACACACGGACGGATGAACAGATGGGATGGACATAGACAAAGTGGCAACCATATGCTCTCCTTTTGGGGAGCATAATAAAGGTAAAAGTCTGACCCCTTCTGAGGACAAAATTCTTCATGACCTTCAAAAAGTACATGGTACAGGTCTGACCCAGGAAATATTAAGGGTGCTTAAAGAACTTGGATATTAAAAAAAAAAAAAAGTAAATAAATAAATTGACTGAAATACAGACGATTGATGTAAAACTCTCAAAATGTGTACATATGTTTTCAATATAAGGCAATATTTCAACAGTGCTGTGATTATCGTGATTAAAGCATCTTGTACACAGATGATTGGTAGAAATTACAAAAAATAATTTTTTACTCTCCTTCGTTAATGTTGATGAAGTTTTTGTTTCATGGAAAATAAACTTGGCAAATGTAAGTCACATAACATGGGAAAACGCTATTTTCGTAAACTCAACTTCATTGAAATCGGTTTAATATAGAATACCGATCCCTGAAGCAGGTGCTTGCGGTACCATGTGACACTTCCGCAACATGGCGTCTTCACAAGTTCAGGGTAGTGATGTCGTAGGTTCAGCCTATAAAGTTAGCGCATCTGCGAAGAGTGAATAGGATCAGCCAAGTGACAGCAAATAAAAATAGAAAATCTAAGTATAGATTTAATAATTCTAAATATAATTTCATAAATATAATTTCAATACTGTCTGTGATGGTATTGCCTGTGATGGGGAAATCAAACTTTTTTATCATATTTTTAGTCAATGACCATTTGTGAACAATCTGCTTTCAGGAAAACAATGAATATGAAATACACAGTGATTATAAGGGCTCTTTGCCTGGGGGAGAAAAAGAACATGTTTGAAATGGGTAAGTTCATTTTTAAATCCATCATAAAACGTGTTTATAATTAAAACTATTTTTTATTTACAATTAAAGCAGAATAAAAATATCCACTTTAGACTTTAAATAATTTACCATGTCTCAGTTCAGCAATGTGGACTATAACCACATTGTCCTCAATGATATCGGAAGATTTTTCTGGTAATTCAAGAGAATAACAGGAAAAAGTTTTTGACATAAAGGTTGGACGTAATAATAAGAAATGGATTTTACAGATGTCTTGCAGAAAATTAAGGAGACCTTGAATAAAAATTTGTTCTGCAGAAAAGGCACCAAGGAGCATCATTTCTGATTCACACCAAAACCGATTTCTTTGTTGCAAATGAAATCTAGACTGACTTTCTCTGGTGTTTTAACTGCAGATATTTTAAATTAGAGCCGCATGAATTTTCGCTGCAATAATCAGCTGCTTTTTTCATGCACGACAAAGGAAGTTATGTTCTGTTATGAATTCACACTTGAGTTTTGTCTTTTATTGAGGAGAAGCAAATAAACAAGTTTCACAATTTAGTTTTGTATTTTATTGGGAAGAAGCAAATAAAAATCTTTACTGATTTTTATATTAATTTTCAAATCTATCCTTACTAATTGACAGAGTATACAGATAAAATTTACTTTTAAAAGGAAGACTTGCCCAGTTTACTTTTAACTGGTCATTGCTTAACCACCAGCTGTTTTTGTTCGAGTCTTGGCCCCAGTATAATAGCCAAGTACTGTCGAATGAACTTACCGTAGTTTAATGTAGATTTCAAGAATTAGTGGCACATGCTTGCAAGTGTTGTTTAATACTGTGTGTATAATTATACGGACAGATTGCATCAAAAGTTTTTGTACAGATTTTTTTCGAAGAGTTATATGTTGATGGCTACATCTGCTATATTACAAACTGAACTGTGAAGGCCAAAATAATAATTGGGCTCATAATAATAATTGGTTTCCGGGTATGTATTTTGTTATAAATCAAAACAGAGTACCAGAACAAGCAGCTGATCACAGAGGCTTGAAGTTGCCAATGGCGGATCATATCGATCTTTGAGCCCCTGTGTTTCTGACTGGTTGTTCCTTCCCACAATTCATTAAAATTTGGGAAACACGAGTATGACGTGAACACAAAGGATTATCTCAGCTATCTGCAATATGTCCCAAAATGTTACGAGAACAAAGAAATCCGAGTAAAAGAACCAATCTGTGACAGGATAGGGATCAGGTTTTATACTGTTTGTAACTCATTGGTACATTATGGATGAGAGCCTCTCTTATAAAAATTTGCTTAGGGCCAGAATCATTTGCACTTTGAATTTCCTTATCTGATATGGTGTGAACAAACCTCTGCAAAAGTATAGGCCCTGAACAAGAACGTTCAAAATTGAATACTCAGCTTTCCAGTTGAGGTTTATGAAGCAGGAAAAACAAATATATTATTGGTATATACTACAGGGCTGTAAATAAATCTTAGAAGTCTTTGTGAGCTCTAAAATGAAATCACGGAATCACAAGAGTGTATTGGAGGAACAAAGCTGAGGCATATTTCATCATACAATAATGAAACTGGACAAATCAGTGCAACACTGCAAGCTAGTCAAGAACCACCTCAAGTATCTACAAAAGTATTTCATTTTATTGTTTACATCTCTCCCTGGATTTTAACTGCAATCTATAATGCACCGGCAATTAGTTTATCTGCCATTCTTTATCAACTCTGAAACTAATGCATCTATAGACCAAAGCCTGACATGAATTCATTTGCATTTCTATTAATCTAATCAGGCTGCAGTCTGATGCCAGGGCTTGTTTGTCTAATGGCTCCCAAACTATGCAATGTTTAATCTACCGTTTTGTGCAGCTGCCGAGATCTCACGCCAAGAATCAGGATTTTTTTTTTTCTTTGCGCAGAAAATGCAGCATATCACTATGACAATACAGAACAGCAGTGGTATCTGTAAATACCACACATTCTCTTTTATGTAGGCCTACATCTATTGTACTAGCTAGGGGGGAGTGGTGATTATTCTTTTTTCTTTTTTTCATTTGTACCGTCTTTGTGCTTCTGGGAGGAAATCGTACAACTTGGCTACAAATTGTATTAACTGCCTAACTCTGCTGAAGTTCCCTAATTACCACATTCAATACACCGGACTGCAAGATATATAAGTATTGCGTAATCCACACGCATGTTACAGCTTGGAATCCTAAGGACACTGCTTCATTGTTATTTATTCTATGGGCGTGATGTTGGGTAGAAATATATATAAACATTTTACAAAAATACAGTTAATATATATGATTTATGAACTTTTCACAAAAAGACCAATCCCTTGGGTCTCTGGCCGCTGCTCTTAATATGTTAGAAGTTATAAAGCTAAAAAAATAACTGGAAGACCCCCCCCCCCCCACCCGCACATACACACACACACAAAACACAAACACAAAATTCACAAACAAAAACAATAACCACATTTTTTCTTTTACCAAATAGCATGGTTGGATACAGCAAAATAATATAAACATGTTAAAGAATTGTTTGCTGAAAATGACTTAAGAACTGCTTGAATTTCAATCACTCTATTAATCCTATCCAAATGATGATGTTCAGTGTTGTTAAAAAATGGATTATTTGTTTACCCTCTCTTCCTTCATAAAGTTGCATCTTGACAGACTGTAAAACACTGAAACAACAGATTAAGATGTGGACATTTCATTAAAAAGCAGGACACTATGTATATGAATCCATTTTTGACCTTTAACCTCTAACATGTACCCATTTTTGACCTTCAACTTCTAAGTCTGACCTTGACCTTTGAGCTATGATTGATGGATTGATTTATTGTGTTGACCATCGCTGCAACATTATTTCAGTCATATAGCGACATCCAGCTAATTGCAGGTGGAGGAAGACCCCGAATGCACTGAGGCATCCGGGTAGAACCACTGACCTACTGGAAAGCCAGCTGGAAAGTTTCCTCACATGAAAATCCAAATGACCTTGCTGGGAATCAAATCCACTCGGTGAGAGGCTGAGTGAATGTTTAAGTCAGCGACTTTACCCTCTTGGCCACGGAGGCCCCCCTTTGAGCTATGAATCTGAGTTGTGCTACTATGCACGGTTTCATCATGATGAACAATTAATTATTTTTAGCTCATGTGCTCAGGATGAGCTATTTGGATCAATGAATGTCAGGTGTCAGGTGTTCATCCCTTTGTCATCCACAATTAGTTTGCTTACACTCTCCTTGATTCTGAAGCATTCATCTTCAAACTTTAGGAAAATGTTGATGCCATAATATCATCATGGCTGATGTCAATCAATTAGGTTGGAGTTTTGGCCCTTTAATCATAAAATGCTGGATTTCATTGTGTTTACACTCTTGCATCTTCATTTCTTAAACAATCGTCTTCAAACTTCATGACAATGTTTATGGCCATAATCTCTCAGCCGAGTTTGATTATGGCTGATAAAGGCACTCAGCCGAGTTTGATTATGGCTGATAAAGGCAAATTTAGTCAGGAATTAAACTCTAGCATCTGCAATTTTTAAGCAATCTTCATTAAACCTATACATAATGTTAATAGCAGCAATATCTCAGTGGAGTTCAATTATAGCTGATATATTGGACTGGAAGAAGTACAGTTTAGGCCCTTGAAATATTAGAAAATACAGAGATTTGCAGTTTTTAAGCTCTAGTTTTAAAATCTTCATCAGAAACCACAAGACCTGGAGCTTAGATATTTGGCATGAGTCACTGCCTAGTGTGTGTTTCTTTTATCTAGTTTGTTCAACTACAGCCCTTGGATCAAAACTTTCCATGCCTGATATTCACTTGATTTTACATAAACATATAATAGGGAGCTGTGAAATTCAATTTTGGACCAAAGGTACAGTTTTCTGTCTGGAATCATATTGTGACCTTAGATGACCCTGATACCTTATTATGAAGTTTAAAGCTATAATGACCTTAAGATTTGGACCACAGGTATTGTTTGGTTTGTGAAAATGAAATGATCTTGCTTTTTCTGTATGAATTATATATTCAGTACAACTATACTGTAACATGTACAGTAACTTGTGCAGGTAATAAAGGATTTTTTTTTTTCAGTTGAGCATCTTCAGGGCCATTTTTGCACTCTTGTAAAATATCTCAATGGATGACAAAAAGTTTTGGTTTGGACAAAAAAATTTGACTCCCCACTCGTACATTCATCCCGGACTGACCCCCAACCATTGTCCATCTATCAACCTTCACAAAATCCTAGTTAAAAATTATGGCCCCTGTCTTCTTCTGACTGAAAACTACAAAACCACAGGTACAATAAATATGATCTTACTAAACACTTACCTGACAATGTCTCCCTCCAGGCCAATTATTCTCTTGATAAAGTTCTCATTGGGATTCATGGGGGACCTGCAACAGACGGAAAAAAGTTTACTCAAATCTGCATCTTTTTTACATATTCCTCCAGTAAAGCTGTCTCCAGATAAACATCAAAACATGCTGAGATTAAAGATCAAAATATTCATTGTAAAACCAGGCCCCCAATCTTTTTTCACTCATGGAGCCTGGTGGAAATGTGTAAAATGCAAAAGGAACACACAGTACCATCTTCTATAGATGTACTGTGTTCATAAAAATGCGTGCCCTGCAATTATCATGGAAGGGGAGGAAATGCCCAATTTTGAACATGCTCAAAATAGTTGACATACTTTTTGACCCCCACATGACCCAAATTTTAACTTGTCCAAGATTTTATGGAGAAAAATATTATGACCAAGTTTCATGAAGATTGGGCCAAAAATGTGGCCTCTAAAGTGTTAACAAGGTTTTTAAAAGATTTGACCTCGTGACCTACTTTTTGACCCCACATGACCTAATTTCCAACCTGTCCAAGATTTTATGGAGACAAACATTCTGACCAAGTTTCATGAAGATTGGCCTTAAAATATGGCCTCTAGAGTGTTAACAAGCCAAATTATTGACAATGCACGACGGACGAAGGACACTGGAGATTAGGGCGATCACAAAAGCTTACCTTGAGCACACTGTGCTCTGGTGAGCTAAAAACTTTACAAATTCCAGTTCATGGGAACAAGAATAATAGTTATGTCAAAACCTTCACTAACAAAACGGATTTCTTCTTTTCCTCTCTCAACATTTAGATGCCAAAGTGTCTCAAGAGGTGCCTTACTAATTCCAATCCTGATTTTTAAAGGCACAGCAAGTTATCAATCCTTGTTGTACTCTGGGGAGACTTTGTAATTTACTGGAACTGGATGATTATTTTTTGGAAATTAATCTGACAACAATTTAACAAACGCCTCGTTGAATTCGTTCTTTCCTCAAAGGATTGGTCCTTAAAAAAAAAGAATTAATCCCAAAAGACCTTTTAACAATATTCCTTCAAAAGAATCAAGACAAAACTCTCCAATGTCCTTCGGACAAATATATACTATTTCAAGTCTACAGACATTCATTATAGAATCCTTTCATATAAGAAGTAGTTTTTTTCTTTTTTGTTTTTTGGGGTAATTGATATCCAACCTATTTTTGCACATAAATGCACAGACATTGACACATTTAATTTGTTTGGTAGAGAAGATCTCTTTGAACTGTGGAATGACATATCATAAGCTTCTGAAAGAGTGTAATATACATTTTTGTTTGTTTGATAGCTTGGGTTTAATGTCCCACTGATCGTATCATGTCAATTGGGGACTTTATCTACATAAGACATTATTATATATAGTGCTTCCCAATTTCTGAATGAAAAATCCAAATATGGAATATTAATGCATATAAAGTTTTTTGAGTATGTTTTACCTCTTTGATCACCTTTTTAAAAAATCCTAATTTCATCAACAATAAGTGTAAATTCCTGATTTCAAATGTAAAGGTTATATTCTCAAAATCATGAAAACTAGAAACGTGTCCACTGGACAAAAATACCTTCACTTTTGGACATTTTCCCAAGGTAAGGGGCCATAACTCTGCTGTAACTCATGAATTTCAAAGGAGGACCCCATGTGGCATTGTGCACACCTTCCCATGCTGTCTTAAGCATTCCTGTACATTATATTTCTCTGGATAGTTAGGTTTTGTAGAATTGCAATTAAGGATTTTGTGACATACAGATGGCCAGATAGACTGATAAATCCCCAACCTTCCAAAGATATAACCAACTAGGAGTGTTCCTTTGAAAACCTATGTCACCAGATGATTAAGAAGCATGATGGAAAAAGTGTAAAAGACAGACAGACAGTCAGACAGACGACAGAGAAGGGATCCCTATCAATAGTGCCTGCTTACAGCAGATGACACAACAAAAATCATCAACATCAGCCACACAATTCATGATACAGTAGTAGACCATTAGCTAATTATGAAGACAGACACATTAAATTTGAGACAAATGTGTTTTGAGAGGGAACAGTAACAATAATTGTCATTAGGAAAAGAAAATTATTGCAAGACAATTTCAAGATATTCATCCCTTGATGATGAAACAATACAAAATTCCAATCTGTTTTTTTATTATTATTTTTCAATGTAATTTAATGAATATTACAAATGCAACAAAAAAATATATATTTGCTTCAAAATGGCGCTAATTTGAAATTCCATTTCTAGATGATGATCTCCATTATCCAATACAGCAAGCCCTTAAGTGCCTGAAGCAATAACATAATGACTTGCATCAGACTTATGGAGACATGGTTATAATTGTAGTTTGAGGCAATCCCATTTTTTATGTTACAGGAGATACAACATCTATTTTTTTGCAAAAAGCATTGAAGATTGGAGATGATTCAATTACAAAATTTGCGTTTCCATGTCTAGAAGAACATCATAAGAAACTGGTGACCGTGAATGTGAGGAAAATGTAACAGTAGCATGGAAAAAAGTTTTGCTTGTAGTAAATAATTAATCATATTTTTGTTTATTCCTTCTTAAAGCAATGGGTAATATTTCATTTTTGGTTCCAGTGAACTTGTATGAAATTTTGAACTTTAACTGAAAATAATTGACACAAAACAACTTTCTTGATGTTTATAGATAATAAAATATATATGGAAGAAATATAAGTATTTTGAAATAAAAAAAAGAGGGCCAACCTTGACCTTTGACCAAGTGACCCGAAAATCATAGGGGTCATCTACTAGTTATGACCAATGACCCTATGAAGTTTGAGGAATGTGACTCCAAGCATTCTCCAGTTATTGATCGGAAACCATTTTCACATTCGAGGTCACTGTGACCTTGACCTTTAATCAAGTGACCCCAAAGTAAGTAGAGATCATCTACTAGTCAAGACCAATCACCCTATGCAGTTTGAGGAATGTGGGGCCATTTAAGCGTTCTCCAGTTATTGATCAGAAGCGAAGTGTTCTACCAAAGGACCAACATTTGCAAAACAATATGCCCCCTCTTTTTTTGAAGCAGGGCATAATAAAAATTGTTAAGAAAAGAAACAAGAGGGCCAAGATGGCCCTGAATCGCTCACCTGAAAAATATTGTATTCATTGCCTTTTACAACATAGTCAAACTGAATACAAAATCCATGCAGAAGAACAGCAATATAATCTTAATTCCACACAAAAAGTTTACATGTAAAAAACAAGAGGCCCATGAGGCCCTAAATCGCTCACCTGAGATAAATAGGTTGACCCAAGGAACATCTGTACCAATTTATTTTAAAATCTGGCCAGTAGTTTTGAAGAAGATGATTTTTAAAGTTTTCAAATTTCTTTTTCTATTTGTTGCCATGGCAACCAGAGTTCTATATGGATCAAGTTTATTTTAGGAACTTTTGTGAAGGTTGACCCAAGGATCATTCCTGCCAAATTTAATCAAATTCTGTCCAGTGGTTTCAGAGGAAATGTTGATTAAAGTTTTCCCAATATACATATAAGGCAAATAAGCCCCGCCCCTGGCGGCCATGTTTTTTACGGATCGAACATTTTTTAGCAACTTTGGTAGAGGTTGACCCAAGGAACATCTGTACCAATTTATTTTAAAATCTGGCCAGTAGTTTTGAAGAAAATGATTTTTAAAGTTTTCAGATTTTTTTTCTTTTTGTTGCCATGGCAACCAGAGTTTTACATGGATCAAGTTTATTTTAGCAACTTTTGTGAAGGTTGACCCAAGGATCATCCCTGCCAAGTATAATCAAATTCTGTCCAGTGGTTTCAGAGGAGATGTTGTTTAAAGGTTTCTCTATATACATATAAGGCAAATAAGCCCCGCCCCTGGCGGCCATGTATTTTTACGGATCGGAATAATTTTAGCAACTTTGGTAGAGGTTGACCCAAGGTACATCTGTACCAATTTATTTTAAAATCTGGCCTGTAGTTTTGAAGGAGATGATTTTAAAGTTTTCATTTTTTTTTCTTTTTGTTGCCATGGCAACCAGAGTTCTACATGGATCAAGTTTATTTTAGCAACTTTTGTGGAGGTTGACCCAAGGATCATCCCTGCCAAGTTTAATCAAATTCTGTCCAGTGGTTTGAGAGGAGATGTTGTTTAAAGGTTTCTCTATATACATATAAGGCAAATAAGCCATGCCCCTGGCGGCCATGTTTTTTTATGGATCGGAATAACTTTAGCAACTTTGGTAGAGGTTGACCCAAGGAACATCTGTACCAATTTATTTTAAAATCTGGCCAGTAGTTTTGAAGGAGATGATTTTTAAAGTTTTCAAATTATTTTTCTTTTTGTAGCCATGGCAACAAGAGTTCTTCATGGATCAACTTTATTTTGGCAACTTTTGTAGAGCCTCACCCAAGGAACATTCCCGCCAAGTTTCATCAAATTCTGTCCAGCGGTTTCAGAGGAGATGTCATTTAAAGCAAATTGTTCACGACGGACGACGGACGAAGGGTGATCACAAAAGCTCACCTTGAGTACGTTGTGCTCAGGTGAGCTAACAAGTTAACCCTAGCATGGGACCATTTTTTACCCCAGGGCCATGAGTTAAGAACTTGGTTCAGTTCCACACTGCCATGCTACATACCAAATATCTACACCCATGACCCTTGTAGTTTCTTTCAAAAAATTTAAAATTCTTTCCTATGTAAGTCTATGTAAAATCATGTGACCCCTGGGGTGGGCTCAATTTTGACCCCAGGACCATGATTTGAACACACTTGATAGATGTCCATAAGGCAATGTTACACACCAGATATCTAAACTCCAGGCCTTGTGGTTTCTGAGAAGACGATTTTTCTATTTTTTTCCTTTATAAGCCTATGTAAAATCAAGTGACCCCTTGGGCAGGGCCAGTTTTGATCCCAGGGTTAGGATTTTTAGAGGTCCACTACACAATGCTACACACCCAATATCTAAGCTCTAGGCCTTGTAGTTTTGCAGAAGAAGATTGTCAAAGTTTGCATTTTTAAAATCTATTTTTAGCTCCTGTGACCTACTTTTTCAACCAATCAAAATAATTTGATCAACTTTGATAGAGGGTATCATAAGGATGATTCCTCTGAAGTTTGGTCAAAATCCTTTCAGCGGTTTAGGAAGAGATGTTGTTAAAAGGATTGTTGATGCCGGACACACACACAGACAGACGCCGGACAAAAGGTGATCACAACAGCTCACCTGAGCACATTGTGCTCAGGTGAGTTAAAATGTAACAAGATCGGTTATGTAGATTTATACCAGCCATATCCATATACTTAAGTGTACCAGCCAGTCCAAATTTGAGGACAATAGCTTGAAGAATACAATGGTCAAGGTCATTAAAGGTTCAAAGCTTAAGTCCACTCACAAAAGTTTATATCTAATTTCTAGGCCTTGCCGTCTTTGACAATTTTTTTTTTTTTTTGTTCTGTATTTCTTAGTAACATAGAGTAACCCCAGGAACAATTTTGACCCCTGGCAGGACCATGATTTGAAAAAATATGGTAAAGAGGTCTTCTAGCCCATGTTACACACCAAATAATTAAACTCCAGGCCTTGTTGTTGTTGTATGTTGTATTGGGGTTTACCATCGCTGCGATAGTATTTCAATCATATATCGATGCCCAGCTAATTACAGGTGGAGGAAGACCCCGAGTACACAGAGGTACCCGGGTAGAACCACCGACCTACCGCAAGCCAGCTGGAAGGCTTCCTCACATGAAAAGTCCGAAGTCCCTACCAGGATTCGAACCCACAGCGGTGAGGGGCTGAGAGATTTGTAGTCCACAACCGTAACCGCTCGGCTACAGCGGCCCTTCCAGGCCTTGCGGTTTCTGACAAGAAGATTGTCAAAACAAGAGGGCCAAGATGGCCCTGGATAAGCTTTATCTACAAAATGAGCATCTTTAATTCATATATTTTTTAATCATAGTCTAAAGTACTTACTTATGTGCAAAACTTTAGATAAATCTGTCTGCAAGAAAAAAGCCACTGAAACGCCTTTTAACATCTTTAAGCTGTATGCCTCCAATGATTTTTTTTTTTTTTTTTTTTTTTTTTATGTTACAGAAAGCAACATAGTGTCATAAGGCAAAACAAAAAGAGAAACTTGTGATTGTACTTTACCATTTTCAAACTAATTTGACCCATTAAGGTTAAGTCCCTGTAATGGTTCCACTACATTTTGGACCTCATGGCCTTTCAAGGAGATTATAAACAAGGTTTCCTAATGGTTCATTAGGGTACCTTGGTTATCTTGGTAGAGGATAAGTGGTCTAAAACCATTACAGGTATCTTACTTTAACTCATGACTATTCATGTTCACATCTATCAGTTAATGAATAATAATTAACTGAGTTCTGAAATTAAATTATCTTTGCTGTGCAGATTCTTTAGAAACTGAGCGTCAAATTATTGTATGAGCAAATAGGGGAGACCCTGCTCAGACAACTCTTGGAAGGAGTTTGACGTTAATATCAGTCAAGGGTAAATGATATGATATATATTAATCAAGTATATGTATACCAATGGATATAAATAAAAATAATATCAAGAACTATCAAGAGTTATAGCTGCTACCTCACTGACACTGAAACCTGTTATTTACACATCTTTTGCTGTATCAAAAGCAGGAATGTGAAGTCATATCCCATTTTGCAGAAGAACATTATAATATCAAGTTCATCACAAAAATATTGCGTTTTATGTCCAGAAGAACCATCATGGCTTGAACCCAGTGCTAGAAACTGGCATTCTGAATATTTTCTTCACTTGGTTGTTGATGTCTGCACAGATAATAAACAGAAAAATTGAGGGAAAAACACAGATGCTTTCAGATGGCTTGAAGTAAAAAGTTTAGTGTTTAGCTTGGCTTCAAGAAACATTTTCAAATTCAAAATAAATGGTTTATGACTCCATGCTGTTCTTCTGAGTGAAATCATTGGAAAATTTATTATTTTTATTCCATGTTTTCAGTTTTAGCTCACTTGAGCACTATGTGCTCAAGGTGAGCTTTTCCGATTTCCCTGTGTCCGTCGTGTGTTGTGCATTGTCAATAATTTGCTTTAATGACCTCTCCTCTGAAAACCGCTGGACAGAATTTGATTTAACTTGGCAGGGATGATCCTGGGGTGAACCTCCATAACAGTTGTGAAAATAAACTTGATCCATGTGGATCTCTGGTTGCCATGGCAATGGAAAACAAGAGGCCCATGATGGCCCTAAATCGCTCACCTGAGATAAACAGGTTGACCCAAGGAACATCTGTACCAATTTATTTTAAAATCTGGCCAGTAGTTTTGAAGAAGATGATTTTTCATGGCAACCAGAGTTCTACATGGATCAAGTTTATTTTAGCAATTTTTGTGAAGGTTGACCCAAGGATCATCCCTGCCAAGTTTAATCAAATTCTGTCCAGTGGTTTCAGAGGAGATGTTGTTTAAAGGTTTCTCTATATACATATAAGGCAAATAAGCCATGCCCCTGGCGGCCATGTTTTTTTACGGATCGGAATAATTTTAGCAACTTTGGTAGAGGTTGACCCAAGGAACATCTGTACCAATTTATTTTAAAATCTGGCCAGTAGTTTTGAAGAAGATGATTTTTGAAGTTTTCATTTTTTTTTCTTTTTGTTGCCATGGCAACCAGAGTTCTACATGGATCAAGTTTATTTTAGCAACTTTTGTGAAGGTTGACCCAAGGATCACCCCTGCCAAGTTTAATCAAATTCTGTCCAGTGGTTTCAGAGGAGATGTTGTTTAAAGGTTTCTCTATATACATATAAGGCAAATAAGCCCCGCCCCTGGCGGCCATGTTTTTTTACGGATCGGAATAATTTTAGCAACTTTGGTAGAGGTTGACCCAAGGAACATCTGTACCAAATTATTTTGAAATCTGGCCAGTAGTTTTGAAGGAGTTGATTTTTAAAGTTTTCAAATTATTTTTCTTTTTGTAGCCATGGCAACCAGAGTTCTTCATGGATCAACTTTATTTTAGCATCTTTTGTAGAGCCTCACCCAAGGATCATCCCTGCCAAGTTTCATTAAATTCTGTCCAGCGGTTTCAGAGGAGATGTCGTTTAAAGAAAATTGTTGACGACGCACGACGACGGACGAAGGGTGATCCTAAAAGCCAACTTGAGCACAAAGTGCTCAGGTGAGCTAAAAAAATATTATGAAAACTTTAAAAATGATCTCCTTCAAAACTACTGGCCAGATTTCAAAAAGTTTTAGTTCAAATGTTTGTTTTATGGGTAACCTATACTCAGGTGAGCTATCCAGGGCTTATATTGCCTCCTTGTTTAAGTTTTCCTGTCTTCTTTTTTCAGCTCACCTGAGCACATAGTGCTCAAAATCTTCTTTCTTCTTGTCAGAAACCACAAGGTCTTGAGTTTAGATAATTAGTGTGTAACATGGCCTGGTGGACCTCTACCAAGTTTGTCCAAATCATGCATGGCCCTGGAGTCAAAATTTTGCCCAGCCCCAGCGGTCACTTAATTTTACATAGATCTATACTAAGATATTGTTTTTTAGCATAATGTGCTCATGGTGAGCTATTAGGATGGGCCTGACTGTTGGTAGTCTGTTATCCGTGTGTGTGTGTATGTCCGTTGTCACCAATTTCCTTTTAACAACAATATCTCCTCCTAAACTGCTGAATGGATTTTGACCAAACTTAACGAGATTGATCCTTATGAGGCCCTCTATCAAAATTGTTCTTAGGTATGTAGTGTGTAGCATTGTGTAGTGGTTGTTCAAATCATGACCCTGGGGTCAAAATTGGCCTTGCCTCAGGGTCACTTGATTTTACATAGACATATATAGGAAAAACTAGAAAAATCAACGTCAGAAATTAAAGGCCTGGAATTTAGATATTTGGTGCGTCACTTGATTTTACATAGACTTATATAGGATGAACTTCAAAAGATCTTCTTGTCAGAAACCACAAGAAAATGGGTTTATATAATTGGTATGTAACATGGCCTTGTGGACTTGAACCAAGTTTTCAAATCATGGCTCTTGGGTCAAAATTGGTCCCACCCTAGGAGTCACTGATTACTTTATAGCTATGACCATCAAAATTTGGACCACAGATACAGTTTTTGTGTGGAATTACCATTATATTGTTGTACTTCTACATCAAATTTGTATTCAGTGTAACTATGTTATAAAAGGCAATTAAAGAATTGTAAAGATTGCATTCTAAATACTTTAATTACATATCAAAATAAGACTTTCAGAATACTCTATCACAATTTGTGATGTGTTATGTGTTTTATAAGTTCCCAGTAAAAATACTGTCAAACATGCATGGAAAAAACAAAACAAGCAAAAACTGCCATAGTGTCAGAACCAAAATCTATACAAAAACTACCAAAAAGCTATGCATAAAATTTTATATATATTATTCTTGATATTTTTCTTTTTCAGATTATATCCTCTGATATAAAGGCTTTCTGAAAATGTAAACAAGAGGGCCATGATGGCCCTGGATCGCTCACCTGAGTAAACGGTTACCCAAGGAACATCAGTCTGTATTAAAACATTTTGAAATCTGGCCAGTAGTTTTAAAGGAGATGATCCCTGTAAAGTTTTCCCTATACATGTATACATAAAAGGCAAATAAGCCCCGCCCCTGGCGGCCATGTTTTTTAATTGGATCGGAATAATTTTAGCAACTTTGGTAGAGGTTGACCCAAGGAACATCTGTACCAATTTATTTTTAAATCTGGCCAGTAGTTTTGAAGCAGATGATTTTTAAAGTTTTCATATTTTTTTTCTTTTTGTTGCCATGGCAACCAGAGTTGTTTAATCAAATACTGTCCAGTGGTTTCAGAGGAACTGTTGATTAAAGTTTTCCCTATATACATATAAGGCAAATAAGCCCAGCCCCTGGCAGCCATGTTTTTTACGGATCGGAATTTTATTTAGCAACTTTGGTAGAGGTTGACCCAAGGAACATCTGTACCAATTTATTTTTAAATCTGGCCAGTAGTTTTGAAGAAGATGATTTTTAAAGTTTTCATATTTTTTTCTTTTTGTTGCCATGGCAACCAGAGTTCTACATGGATCAAGTTTATTTTAGCAATTTTTGTGAAAGTTGACCCAAGGATCATCCCTGCCAAGTTTAATCAAATTCTGTCCAGTGGTTTCAGTGGAAATGTTGATTAAAGTTTTCCCTATATACATATAAAGCAAATAAGCCCCGCCCCTGGCGGCCATGTTTTTTACGGATCGGAATAATTTTAGCAACTTTGGTAGAGGTTGACCCAAGGAACATCTGTACCAATTTATTTTAAAATCTGGCCAGTAGTTTTGAAGAAGATGATTTTTGAAGTTTTCATTTTTTTTTCTTTTTGTTGCCATGGCAACCAGAGTTTTACATGGATCAAGTTTATTTTAGCAACTTTTGTGAAGGTTGACCCAAGGATCATCCCTGCCAAGTTTCATTAAATTCTGTCCAGTGGTTTCAGAGGAAATGTTGATTAAAGGTTTCTTTCTATATATATAAGGCAAATAAACCAAGCCCCTGGCGGCCATGTTTTTTTACGGATCAGAATAATTTTAGCAACTTTGGTAGAGGTTGACCCAAGGAACATCTGTACCAAATTATTTTGAAATCTGGCCAGTAGTTTTGAAGAAGATGATTTTTAAAGTTGTCATATTTTTTTCTTTTTGTTGCCATGGCAACCAGAGTTCTTCATGGATCAAAGTTATTTTAGCAACTTTTGTGAAGGTTGACCTAAGGATCATCCCTGCCAAGTTTCATTAAATTCTGTCCAGCGGTTTCAGAGGAGATGTCGTTTAAAGGTTTCTCTATATACATATTAGGCAAATAAGCCACGCCCCTGGCGACCATGTTTTTTTACGGATCGGAATAATTTTAGCAACTTTGGTAGAGGTTGACCCAAGGAACATCTGTACCAAATTATTTTGAAATCTGGCCAGTAGTTTTGAAGGAGATGATTTTTAAAGTTTTCAAATTATTTTTCTTTTTGTAGCCATGGCAACCAGAGTTCTTCATGGATCAACTTTATTTTAGCAACTTTTGTAGAGCCTCACCCAAGGAACATTCCTGCCAAGTTTCATTAAATTCTGTCCAGCGGTTTCAGAGGAGATGTCGTTTAAAGAAAATTGTTGACGACGTATGACGCACATCGCACGACGCACGACGGACGAAGGGTGATCATAATAGCTCACCTTGAGCACTTCGTGCTCAGGTGAGCTAAAAATGTATACCCCACCATGTTTTTTTTTTTTTTTTTTTTTAAATTTAAATTGCATTTTTATACAAATTTTAGCCAAATTTGCATAACAGCACTAAAATGCAACTATCTGAACCCTCAACATTTGACAAATATACTTTGAATCATGTTTTTAATACATGAATCTTTAAGTTTTGAGTTTCCTTTAATATTCTTTTTAAAATAAAAGAGAATTTCAAAAAGAACAAGAGGGCCAAAATGGCCCTGTGTCGCTCACCTGATTAAGATGGCTGTGTTAGGCAAAATGACAAAAAATCTGGCATCTAAAGTGTTTTTCTAACATTTGACTAAGTGGCCTACATTTTGATCCTACCTGAATTTACCTGGTGACCTAGTTTTTGACCCCACATGACCCAATTTCGAACTCATCCGAGATATCATGTAGACAAACATCCTGACCAAGTTTCATGAAGATTGGGCCAAAACTGTGGCCTCTAGAGTGTTCACAAGGTTTTTCTAAAATTAAACCTGGTGATCTAGTTTTTGACCCCACATGACCCAATTTCGAACTCATCCGAGATATCATGTAGACAAACATCCTGACCAAGTTTCATGAAGATTGGGCCAAAACTGTGGCCTCTAGAGTGTTCACAAGGTTTTTCTAAGATTTGACCTGGTGACCTAGTTTTTGACCCCACATGACCCAGTTTCGAACTCATCCAAGATATCATGCAGACAAACATACTGACCAAGTTTCATGAAGATTGGGCCAAAACTGTGGCCTCTAGAGTGTTCACAAGGTTTTTCTAAAATTAAACCTGGTGATCTAGTTTTTGACCCCACATGACCCAATTTCGAACTCATCCGAGATATCATGTAGACAAACATCCTGACCAAGTTTTTGACCCCACATGACCCAATTTCAAACTCATCCAAGATATCATGCAGACAAACATCCTGACCAAGTTTCATGAAGATTGGGCCAAAACTGTGGCCTCTAGAGTGTTCACAAGGTTTTCTAAATTTACCTGGTGACCTAGTTTTTGACCCCACATGACCCATTTCAATATCAAGATATATGAACAAACATCCTGACCAAGTTTCATGAAATTGGGCCAAAACTGTGGCCTCTAGAGTGTTCACAAGGTTTTTTTTTAAGATTTGACCGGTGACCTAGTTTTGACCCCACATGACCCATTTTAAACCATCCAGATATCATGAGACAAACATCCTGACTAAGTTTCATGAAGATTGGGCCAAAACTGTGGCCTCTAGAGTGTTCACAAGGTTTTTCTAAGATTTGACCTGGTGACCTAGTTTTTGACCCCACATGACCCAATTTCAAACTCATCCGAGATATCATGTAGACAAACATGCTGACCAAGTTTCATGAAGATTGGGCCATAACTGGGGCCTCTAGCGTGTTCACAAGGTTTTTCTAAAATTAGACCTGGTGATCTAGTTTTTGACCCCACATGACCCAATTTCAAACTCATCCGAGATATTATGTAGACAAACATCCTGACCAAGTTTCATGAAGATTGGGCCAAAACTGTGGCCTCTAGAGTGTTCACAAGGTTTTTCTAAGATTTGACCTGGTGACCTAGTTTTTGACCCCACATGACCCAATTTCCAACTCATCCGAGATATCATGTAGACAAACATCCTGACCAAGTTTCATGAAGATTGGGCCAAAACTGTGGCCTCTAGAGTGTTCACAAGCAATTGTTGACGACGGACGACTGACGACGCACGACGGACAAAAGGCGATCACAAAAGCTCACCCGAGCACAAGTGCTCAGGTGAGCTAAAAAAAAAATCCAAAATTAAAATCAGATCTCAGGTAACCCGCTGAAACATCCTTAAGGTAAACCATCCATCATTATATTGTAATCATGGTCTTTCAAATGCATAAAAAAGTCAGTGCAGATTTAAGCATCCATTGACTTGGAGTTAGAGGCTCCTTCTTTTAGGTCTATACAGGCTTGCATTTACTATAAAATTCCCATGATCACTTGATGGACCATGGTCACAATTTAATGAAGGATGAATTACCTTAAGAAACTGATGTTTTTGTTGAACTTTTCAACCCTACCATAGTTCATAACAAAAATCCATTAAGTTCCATTATAGTCTGATTTCTCTGGTCACACTCTTTATATTTATTGGATAGCTCACAGCTGCTGATTATGCTACTTTCCATACATCACCTGCGGGTTTTTTCACTATCATTTTGTTGTTTAGATCAAAAGCAGATACAGCCATCTGATTGGATGCAGGATAACATTGCCCAACCTTGCATTAACCAATCAAAATGTTTGAACCATAACACCCAATATAATACATCCTCCCTCCCCAACCACCACCACTGATGGTCTTTCCTCCACACTGTGAATATCTACAATGTAAAAATCATTTTGATTGCTTTAAATATTTTCATGCTTTATAAACGCCTTAAAATATCAATTTGCAAGTTGAAAATTCCACGGAAGATGAATAACAGAATGAATTAACAACTGGGTGTCTGAAGATGACACTCTATATAAAGATAATAATCTGAATATCAACTATGATACTTCTATCATTTTTCTACTGCCATATTATTCATCAAAAACCTCAGTCAAATTTATCATCCTTCTAGACGTACTAAAACGACTAGACTAATTAAACCATAGACGGTTTTGCCATTCCTTGGTGTTACCACAGGGAGAGTGATTAACCTTTCTCTATGAATGTATGACACAGCTGTCTGATCAATGACTTCAGCCAGTTGACTCCCATTCAAACATTCCATATTTTCATATCCATAAATTACTGGAATCATCAATATTTACAAGGCATTAAATCTCTATGTAACCATAATGATTTATATCTGTAACAATTTTATCCATTACCTATTGATGTGACATATATCCAATTAAGGGCTGACCGCTAAACTGTTCCATCTACTTCTTCTTCTATATGCAGTTAGGACATATTTGTGGTCAGCCCTTGAATTATGCTAACAAGGTTATCTGTTGAGTAAATATTAGTGGAATGCCACTACGTATGGACAGGCCATCTGTTGGATCCTATTGGAATGTGAGAAACCATGGCTTTCCATTGTTCTTCCCCAATGAAATGTAAGCAAATCTTAGTGGAATTTTCATAATGTGATAACCACAATCATCCCCATAGGGGCTATCAATAAAACACATTTGAGCTGCAACAAAAATATTTCAAAAATATTTGGAAACAAAATAGGAAAAAACATGGCATTGTTGTGAATTCAATAACTGATGTGACAGTATTTTGTACAGCAGTCCGTCATTCACTTCCCCTGAGGCAGAGGAATAATTATGAACATGTAACAGGTTTTACAATGTATGTTTTCCCTTGTTATTTGCTTTTAAGATTGAGTTATGCTACAAATGATGTGCAAACACATTACTGGGTATTTTATATGACCGTAAATAGGAGATTCTCTACATTTTCCTAATATTTTATCATCAAGACTTCTACATTCAGACAATTGCAGGTATATATATATCAGTTGATACTCATAAATAAGCTGTTATTCAATGTATTTACATATGCAACAACCAAAAAGGATTTGTGATCCACATTAAGTGAAGTCAAGAGTCAATTAACACATCAAGTGGATTTTAAATCCATATTTCAAAGGATTTGTGATCCACATTAAGGTTAATTAAGGATTTGGGATCCTGGATTCAAGTTTAATGGATTTGAAATCTTCATTAAGTGAATTTGAAATCTTCATTAAGTGGATTTGAGATACACACTATGTTGATTGTAGATCCATATTTAGTGGATTTCAGATCCACATTAAGTAAATAAGAAATTTTCTTTAAACGGTTTAAATACACCATATTGGTTTATGTCTTCAAAAAGAAAGAAAAAAGACAGGAATTGTATATAGAACTAAAAATACTGAACTTAATTCACAAATATGATTTTTTAAGAAAAGATAATTACGACTGATGATGAATAACTTGAAAATATTTAATCAAGAGCACCACATGCAGATACCAAAGCTTGACCTTTTTTTCTTTTTTTAACTAGAAATGTGTCCAGAGGACACAGATGCCCCCACCCGTCGCATTTTCCAAAACAAAGGCAAACACCCAGGAGCGCAAGTCATGTCCTGAGTAATATATCAATGAAGTTTAAAGTCGTAGCATAAATACTTTCAGAGTTACCTTTATCACAGTTTTGGGATGAGCGGACAGACAAAGGCAAACCTATAAGCCTCACTTTTTGGTAGGGGGCATAAAAATACCCAGGTGCACAAATTCATGGCATGATAAATATATCCATGAAGTTTCAAGTCTGTAATACAAATACTTTTAGAGTTAGTGCGTCACAAGCAACAAATTCATATTTTTTCAAAAACAAAGGACCATAACTCTGTAAACTTCAAAAGCAATTCGATAAAAATATCCAGGAGCACAAGTTCATGTCCTGATTAATATATCCATGAAGTTTCTAGTCTGAAGTACAAATTCTTTTAGAGTTATGTGCGTCTTAATCATAAAATTACATATTTTTCAAAAACAAAGGCCCATAACTCTGTCAACTTTAATAATGTGCGATAAGAATACCCAGGTGCACAAGTTCATGTCCTGATTAATATATGCATGAAGTTTCAAGTCTATAGTAAAATACTTTCAGAGTTATGTGCATCACAAGCATTAAATTCCATATTTTTCAAAAACAAAGGCCCATAACTCTGTAAACTTCAACAGTGGTTCGATGAAAATACCCAGGTGCACAAGTTCATGTCCTGAATAATATATTCATGAAATATCAAGTCTGTTGTACAAATACTTTTGGAGTAATGTGTGTCACAAAGTTTAGGGACGGACAGACAGACAGACATACGTACAGACAAAGGCAAATCTATATGCTCCCACCCCCTCCCCATTTTGGTGGAGGCATAAAAAGGGTGAAATAAATGAGGTCAAGTTGGACCTAAGGGTTATGGTCCTTGATAGGTATCTAGCACTTGTGATAGTGAACAATTAGTATGTGAAGCTTGAGGACAAAAAGTTTAACAGTTTAGAAGTTATGGCCAAGGTTAAAGTTTTGACAAGATGTGGCAATTAATACTTTGACGCGTTCTTTTTTTAGTCTGAAAATGAAAAACCGACAAGCTTAAAAAATCTACATTTTAATAGAAAACTCCATCATTTGTCAAAACAACATATTGTTCATATCTATCTTGAAGTTAGATGAAATAGAAATGCTTAGAAAAGATATCAAGTATAATCTTTAAAAACCAATGGTACAAGCTGTTAATCCAGCATGAGGTGAACTGCCAGTGGTTTTATAGTGCTACCACGGGAAATCTCTCAGAAAGTGAGTTTCACATTTTATCTCACAAAAATTAAGAACAGCTCCATCCCTGCAAGAATTATAAAACATGGAGTCTCCAATGACTTTACAAAATCGAATCAGTTGAAACAGGATTGGTCTTTTGTGGGTGTTTCTTTCTAGTTTTGTTTCATTTTTTGCCATTTCTTTCTTTGATAAAAGATTACAATATTTTTTCACCCCCATGTCATCACAATGTGTTATTGTCTCTGTGAAGTGTCCATATATCTTAAATTAAATATGTGAGTTGTTTTTTTCTGTACTATGTTCCAACATATATTTGCAGCATTTTTTATCTCACAAAAATTATGAATGCACTCCATCCTTGCACCATCCTTGCAAGAATTATAAAACAAGGAGTCTCAATTGACTTGACAAAATCGAATCAGTTGAAACAGGATTGGTCTTTTGTGGGTATTTCTTTCTAGTTTTGTGTCATTTTATGCCATCTTTTTCCTGTGATAAAAGATTACATATTGTTTCACCCCATTTCATCACGTGTTATTGTCTCTGAGATTAAGTGCCCATATATCTTAATTTGAACATGTGAGTTTTTTTTCTGCACTTTGTTCCTACATTCATTTGCAGCATTTTTTTCCAGATTTATCATATTTCTGGCTTTGCATTTCAACATATATCTACTTAATTGTCAGAGATGCGGAGCTGTACTCAAAAATCCAAAATATTCGTAAGGATTCAAACTTAATTTCAAATATTAGATAGAAATAATAATAATAAAAAAATTATACAACCAATATATGCAAAAACCAAAAAGGATTTGTGATCCACATTAAGTAGATTCAAGAGTCACATCAAGTGGATTTTAAATCCATATTTCAAAGGATTTGTGATCCACATTAAGTGGATTCAAAAGTCACATCAAGTGGATTTTAAATCCATATTTCAAAGGATTTGGGATTCACATTAAGTGGATTCAAGAGTCACATCAAGTGGATTTTAAATCCATATTTCAAAGGATTTGTGATCCACATTAAGTGAAGTCAAGAGTCAATTAACACATCAAGTGGATTTTAAATCCATATTTCAAAGGATTTGTGATCCACATTAAGTGGATTTGAGATACACACTATGTTGATTGTAGATCCATATTTAGTGGATTTCAGATCCACATTAAGTAAATAAGAAATTTTCCTTAAACGGTTTAAATACACCATATTGGTTTATGTCTTCAAAAAGAAAGAAAAAAGACAGGAATTGTATATAGAACTAAAAATACTGAACTTAATTCACAAATATGATTTTTTAAGAAAAGATAATTACGACTGATGATGAATAACTTGAAAATATTTAATCAAGAGCACCACATGCAGATACCAAAGCTTGACTTTCATTTTTTAACTAGAAATGTGTCCAGAGGACACAGATGCCCCCACCCGTCGCATTTTCCAAAACAAAGGCAAACACCCAGGAGCTCAAGTCATGTCCTGAGTAATATATCCATGAAGTTTTAAGTCGTAGCATAAATACCTTCAGAGTTACCTGTATCACAGTTTTGGGATGAGCGGACAGACAAAACAAAGGCCAACACCCAGGAGCGCAAGTCATGTCCTGAGTATAATATATCCTTGAAGTTTAAGGTCTGTAGCACAAATACCTTCAGAGTTACCTGAATCACAGTTTTGGGATGAGCGGACAGACAAAGGCAAATCTATATGCCTCACTTTTTGGTAGGGGGCATAAAAATACCCAGGTGCACAAATTAATGTCATGAGTAATATATCCATGAAGTTTCAAGTCTGTAGTACAGATCCGAAGTATTCTTAAGGATTCAAACTTAATTTCAAATGTAAGATAGATATAATGATAATAAAAAAATATATACAGGTTTCTCTAACAATATTTTGATGCAGACATCCCCCGCATCCCACATTGTCTTCTTGAAATGTAATATGACAGGATGTGACAAACAAGGACAAGCAAGACTCCGATACAGCCCATCTCTTCTGTGAAGTTTGGACATGCTTGCAGTATATATGTCAGTTACCCTTTACTGGTAAATAAGAAATATCCATAGACAAGGAACCTCTAGAAATGCCCCCTGATGTGAATTGTTCTATGCATCTTTCTTATTGGTGCAAACTTCTGGCATAGCAAGAAATCAAACTCATATTGGATAATGTCTCATTTGAAAACAAATCATAGGATTGGCTTGTCAAATCTGATATCAGAGAACTAAATTTAATAAAAGGATCTTATCCCTGTACACAAAACTGCATTACGTGTCCATTACTTATTGGCAAAATGGAGTTACGTTATATAAATACTAACAAAATGTTTCAAATTAAAGGATCTTTCAGTTGTACAACTTACAGTGTAATCTACATCATTACCTGCAAAAAATGTGGAATTCAATACGTAGGACAATCGAAAAATACCATACGAGAGAGATTATACGGACACTTGGCGGATATACGTTCCAGGAATAACATCAAACCCATTTCCCGCCATTTTATGTTACCGGGACACAACATAAATGACACTGACGTCACGGTTGTTGATACAACTTCAAAAGATAACAATATAAGGTTAAGAACTCAGGAAGTTTACACTGAACTGTTTAAAACCATAGCACCATCAGGACTCAACCTCATAAGATAAAAACTGCTACTAATCACCATGGAAAGGGAATACTGTAGGGAAATTACCAAACAACTTAGACAATGCTGTACCTGTAACAGATTCATTAAAGGACCGATGTCTAACTTCAAAAGACATTACCAGGCTCAACACAATGACAAGGTAAAACGATTTCTATGCAAATTATGTCACAAATCCTACATGAGGAAGGATAACCTTATACAGCACACACCCACCGAAATTGAATCTATGATTTACACTAAGAAATCATATACCCTAACAATTGAAAAACCCAAGCCATGGATACCCCCGCCAGAAGCCAGACCAAGATTCATAATTAGACCAGGCAAAAAGGACTGGTTAACACCATGTGATTTGGATGACATAATGAATGAGATGATTAACATTCCAAAACTAATCAGCCCTATTCACTCACCAACAAGAAAACCTTCAGGAACTGCCCTAACCCCTAGCGCCAGCAGTGACACCATACTCCAGGATGAAAGGGAAAACTACATAAACACTGAAATTTTTATTTATTCCATTTATTGGTTTTTAATTGATCACGTGACTTTTTTTTTTTGTATACTTCAGGGACCATTGTCTCATATATATTTATTATCCTGATGAAGACCAGATACTGGTCGAAACTAGTCGATTAATAAAATTTGTCAATTATACCAATGTTTGATTGTGTGTTCCACTTACCGTCTCTCTCTAACATATAGAGTAAAATGTCTGCCAAAATTGGAAAATTAAACGAGACTTACCTTTCTAGATGGGTTTGTTTGTTTGATTGATAAATATTTTGATTAATAGCAAGAGAATACTTACATTTTATTGAGGACAACCCCCCCCCCCCCCCCCCACTAAATTGCAAGTCACAACATTCACTGTTAACCCACATTTTAAAGCATTGATCTGTAGGAAAAATTTGTTCAGTGTACATGCATATACAACTCTTAATAATGACTCTTAGTAATGACACAAGCCTGTGCCCGTGTGTGTAAAATGACAAATATTCTTAAAATGTCCGAGCCATTCACACCATCCTCCTATTTGTTGACATCACATCACTTGACAGACCACAGTTACCCTCACGTGACAGATTATATAGAGGATAATTGTTTGTTTTGGTGTAAGATTGATTAATAATTTCACTGAGTGAACAGAAAAAGTGATATTTTCACAAGTGGCAATGCCACGGGTGAAAATGCATCTTTTTATGTTCACGAATGAAATTATACATCGATCTTTCAACAAAACAAACAATTTTTCTTTTTATTTAATGCTTTAAAGGCCAGAAAATAGCTGTTTTTATTCACAAAAGATGTCAAAATTTACATTGCATGTGTGACGTTATTTATGACATCATTTCTTGCGTAAAACCCAGCAAAAATGATGCTCCAATCAGTTTAAAATGTAGGGTTGGGTTCAAGTTCCTGATAATTTCACTGTTTTCCTGATAATTTCACTGTTAAAAACAGTGAAATTATCAGGAAATAATCCACTGATATTTCTCTGTAATCCACTGAAAAGCATTAAATAAATAGTGCTACCTCACACCGTAGACAATGATTCCACAGTCTCAGTTCCATTATAGCCAGTCCTGTGCTGAATGGCAAGCAGTCACAAGACATTCAACAACCTTGGAATGTCACAAGCAGCTACAGCCACGGAAATAAAACCATAAACGATCGTATGTGTTACCCATGAAGTTAACTTGACACGTCACTTGACAGACATGATTTAAAATATCACTGTTACACACACACAGGTGTGGAGAGCTAAAAGAAACAATTGTAACTTCGCTCATGTGATATATAAAGGCAGTTAATTAGTATGACCATGACAAGAGCATGCTTAGATATTGCTAAATGTGTTTTTATCATTATTGACACATTATACAATAATTTCAAAAGTGCTATCCTAGATTAAGCATGTAAATAAGAATTAAATATCCTACTTTCACTTTCACCTAATTTGGCATTTTCAGAAAATGTAATTTTACAGATATGTATTTTTATCGCAAAAAGTATGCCATATAAAATGCCAAAATACATTTCACTGCCATCATAAATTGATATTACTAGCTAAACAACTGTTGACAATAACTTAATAGTGTGTTTATTCATTTTATTTACGTTACTTACAAATATCAGTGGTAGCCATGCATTACCCATAATTCTTTGAGCGCTTTAACACATGTCATTAAGACTGGTGTTGACTCACTGCAAGTTACATCAACAGATAAATGCTGTACAAGCTACATTCTAAATTTATAATAAATGACTTTACTTGACTGTTTGATTTTACTGTCGCTTTGACAGTATTTCAGTCATATAGCAATGTCCAGCTAATTACAATTTATAATAATTGAATAGTTATTTGAAATATATATCTTATAATACAATGTAATTTAATTGTCAGTTTAAGATAACACCCACAATGCATGCAAAATATCGCAATAAAAATTTGGCCAATTAAACCTGTGAGGGTTTAAATTATCTAGATACTTCTATGTTTTGAAGATCAAAATGTAGATCGAATCACTAAAGTCTACCTAATTCAATCAACATGACAAAACTAGCTATTTTTTCTATGAAAATAAAATCATATTTAGATCTTGTATTAACACATGTCATCTGCTCAAGATGCATCAGAAGCTCTCTAATTGGTCCGTTTACTACAAGGGCCAAATGGAAGAACCCATCACTACATTTTGTATAATACAGTAGACTCAACCGTAGGCTGACTTGTGATGTTACAAACGTTACTGATTTTTAACTCTTGATGCAACAATGATGACAATTCTATTAAAATGCTAACGTTTACAGTTTTATTTCCACGACTGTATTGAACCCATGACTCCCAGTTGCATGACAGACAATCTAACCCCTTGGCAACCAGGACAGGCTGATATAACAAGAGCACCGCATACAGATGCCAACGCTCATTTGATAGTTATTTTCTTTTTTTTTTTTTTTTTTTTAAAAAGGGGGAAATAAATCAAAATGGACTAAAGATTTATGGCCTGATGCTTGATGACAGGTTAATAGTTTAGGAGTTATGGCCATGGTTAAAATTTTTCACAACACCAACGCCAAAAACAACTACACTGGAGTGATGACAACTCGACTTTTTTTTCTTTGAAAAACAGATGAGCTAAAAATGAACAAGAAACCCTGGAACTTCTTAAAAACATTTTGCCAAATATCCACTTAGCTTGCAATAAAACATTTAAAAAACCCTCTGAGTGACAGTAATGACCATTTTTCAGATGAACCTGCAATAAAGATGACATTCAGTCCGCCATGTTGCAGTATGAAAGTTAATACCTAGTGCTCACATTATCATAAAACTAAATGAATTTACAAACAAACAACTACATGAAGCATAATAACTGTCTTGGATGCTTATGGAAGAGTTGCATTTCAACAACCAAACCATCTTTTTCTCCATTTACCCCAGAAAAAGCTTTTTTTTTTTTTTTTTTTTTTTTGTTTTTTTTTTTAATAATTTAATTTTTTTTTATTTATAAATACTACTTTGAGACACATTTTTAATTTGTACAACTGAGAAATACATTCTTTATTTATACCATAAGCCTAGTTGTCATTTTTGCCATCTTATCAAGGCCTAACAGCAGAGATGACAAAAATATGCTCCTAGATCTACCAAATCTGAACAGTATTCCTTCTCATTTCAAGGAAAGGAAACAGGAGTAGACTAAATATATATCACTATATATTGATAAATTAAATCAATTGAAAAAAAAATTGTAGATTTATTTCTTGCTATGGTTTAAAGCCCAACCAACAATATATTTCTGTTATTTTAGGACTTAAATCTTTTGGGGCTGATAAAGTGCTGCCTCAAAGTGATATAACCATAGACAGATGGCTTGATAATATGCCGAGTCACATCCTACTGACAATGTGCCAACAAGTCCTGGTAGGTTCTACCCTTAACACATAACCATATGAGTATTCATGTACTTGGTGAATATAACTTAACTTCAAATTGTATATGAAACAATGGATTGTTTGCAATGCAGACCGTGTAGAATCTGAGTTACAATATTGCACAAGCAAACAGTGGAGACTTTGATCAGATGGCACCAATCTGTTAGCCAATGCACTGAATTGAATCTTAAGGAGGCAGAGTGTTAAACTGGCAGCCCCAGAGCCAATTCCATGAAGGACACCGTGTTAAGTATTGTTGTTAAGGAGTATAGGGACATCCGGCAAATTACATGTAGAGAAGAACCCCCAAATAAAATGAGGCAAAAACCGCCTTAAAATGAATATGCATATCCATTTTACCAATGAAAAGCTGTACAAAGCTCTGATAAACAAATAAATGCATGTGAACATTGCTGCATTCAATAGTTGCTTTTATTCGAAAACCTTCGACAAACCTTAATATACAGTAAAATTATTAATTTTCTGCATGTAGCACTAGTTTTCAATGTTTATCCATGAATATTATCCCCAGCAAAAAAATTTATTCAATAAACCTTAAGTATTATACAATACAAATCTACAAATAAATGTACCAATGAAAGTCCCTTTTGGTACATAAAGAAATCTAATTACAATAAAAAAATACTGATTTGGCATCATTTTAATTGTACAGAGGCAAGTCCTCACATAAAAAATTCAAGCAACCATACCAGGACTACAACCAATAGCAATGAGGGGCTAAGTAATTCATGATGAAGTTCAGCATCCATTGAAACCTGGATCAGAACTACACTTCTTTTATGCTTGCCTTTGATCTAAACAAAGGGAACTGTTTTCTCTGCAAGATTGCATTCCAAGAGGTTCACACTACCTTCTCATGCATAAATTATGAAAAGCAACAAGTCTTTTGGCACCATCGTTTTTCCCTTCTTGAAATATTTAATCTAATGTTCACTCCCTCATCAAAAATTTCATTTAATCTACTGCTTTTTATTTTTGAGATCAAGAAAAGATCAAAGTAGAGTATACATACTTTAAAACCATTCCTTATCCTATAAGTAAGTTGATCATGGTTCTGATACAATTAACTTGACTATTTGAGTTTACCATTGCTTCAACAGTATTTCAGTCACAAAGCGACGTCCAGCTAATTACAGGTGGAGGGAGACCCCATCGAACCACCGACCTACCGCAAGCTAGCTTGAAGGCTTCCTCACATGAAAATCTGAACGACCCTGCCAGGATTCAAACCCACGCGGAGAGGGGCTAAGTGAGTGTTTAAGTCAGCGACTTTACCCTCTCGGCCACGGAGGCCCCCTCTGATACAATTGAAAGTGTTCTTCAAAATCTTTAACAAATGCTTTATTTGATAAATCCTATGGATCACAAGGTTACAGATTTGAGACCTTAGCAAGATTAAACCTCATTCTGACTTTGTAAGGGAATAATACTGGTCCAACCTAGAAACCATTGATAGGCTTAACTATAAGTTTTGAGGATTTATTTTCCTCTCAATGTTAGCCAGATACGTTTAAAAAAAGGTTGTAAGTTATCTGATTCAAGACAGAAAAAGTGTGCTGACTATTGTAAAATACATTTGTCCTGCTTGTATAAGACAGTCAAGAATGTTGCCTCTAAAGTCATAGGGGCTGTCTTCCTTGTTTTCAAACTACCCAATATCCAAAATACACAGATAACTCTTTTTTTTTTCTTTCTTTGCCCAAAGATCTTTACCAAAAATCACGAAAAAATTAAACAGCACTTTATTATTACATTTTAATCAAAATGATACGGCATAATGTAAACATTCACAGGAAATCAAAATAGTGTGCCCATAAATACTGTCACAATGTCGAGAGGTAATTTGTCTTTATTTATGCAGATTTTAAAAACTGAAATTGTCACTTCTGAAATTTGTCAACTCATGAGCCATTATTCTGAAGTTACAAAGACTTATTGGTTATCTGACTTTGAGATATTGCACCAATAAGCACTGTGACCGTATCTGATGATGACACGTTTGTATTTACTAAAGACAAACAGCAGATATGCTTATTATTGTCTATTTTATCAATCATACAAGGACCATAACTCTATTGTAACTGTAACTTTCTGGCTGGTTTCAAACATGGCTAAGATATTGTGCCAATACACACTGTGACCAAGTTTGGTAAAGATTGGCTCAAGCTTGACAAAGTTAAAAGATTGGACAATTTAAGTGAATGGAGCCTGCCTGATCAGGATTTATACTGGTTTCATATCAGACAATCGTTCAGATGACTCTCAAGAGGTCACTTGTGGTGTCTAATAGTGTACATAGACAGATTGATAATAAATCCTATAATGATTCTCACCAATGGAAGAACTAGAAATATCCCTGATCTGCTACAACATTAAAGATTCTGAGGTTCTTGTAAAACTGGGCACAATCCTGTGAGACTGGATTCATGGGATATTTATAGCTCCCCTCTCTCGAGTGGGAGTGTAGTAAAGAATGCAATATGTTAAACAAAACATTATACGTGGAAGGTATAATCACAAAAGACATACTGGAAACAGAAATGAAAACAAGAAAGTCAGTAGAACTGACAGATGCTCCCAGAAGAACGTCATTGTTACAAATAAGACCTTGGTCAATGGGTGGGAGGATGTAGGAACTGGGTCAAGCCGAAGATATGCTCATCTCCTCTTTGTAATAAAGCTTCACATAAAGTTTTGTTGAAATCAAGCTATTAGTTCCTGAGAAATAGCCCGGACAAGAATCATACTAGATATACCGTTTGCATAAAAGTCACAGGGCCATAACTCTGTAAAAAAAAAAGGGACAAAGTTACCCCCATGATATGCAAATCTTCTCTTGGTAATAAAGTTTTCCATAAAGTTTCGTTAATCTGAG
>CM037786.1:26925374-26975374 GCA_021229015.1 Solen grandis
GTAGCCGGTCCCAGCTGTTGTCAATCTTGATTGGGGCATTTAAAGCACATGTTAGTCCTTTAAATGAGTAAAAAAAACGGGGAAATGCCTCGATTCGTTATTTCTATTTATTTCAAAAGAACCATTTTACTGATCTTTATTTGCCGATATTGTGATATTCAAAAATTAGCCCCAAATAGGGTCCTTTCTTTTTTTAAATGTTACTATTAGGTACAAAAGGATTTGCTCCATGCATATTCGAGCCACTGGACAAAAAATCTGGCATTTCTCTAATAATTCAAGGCTCCTGACCCTACCAAATTGGCCTAAAACACCCATAATCAAACTTTACTGTGAGATAATGGCCATTGTCATGAAGTTTGAAAAAGAAAAGATTGTAGAGTGTAAACAAGTGAAATCTGGCATTTTTATATTGATATCTATGTTAATATGGCAGTATATTGGGTTTATCGTCACACCAACAATATTTCAGTCAGTTGGAGACATTATTTTGAAAAAGATATAGTGCTGCCAAAATGCAGTATTATGCCGTAGACATGTGGCATGATACTACATCCCGTCAAATTATCCAGACACCAGGCCAGCCAGTCCTGGAACTACCCTTACATGCCGAGTGCCAAGTAAAGAAGAATTTTTTTTACAACTTTGTTATGTACTGACCAAGTATCAAACCCACAACCTCGAGATTTTGCAACGGGAGCTCTGACTACCAGCCACAAGGACCAGAATGACTATATGTAGTTCAAATATCTGCATGAAATACTGTATGCCTGGCATCTGAAGACTGGTCAAATTATATAATCACTATTAAAACTAGTAATGGGCAAGAAAATAAACGACCTCCATTTGTTATAGATATCTGTTTATTGTGTAGACGTTTTAAAATCCTTTCATTCAGCTAAGAAATCTCATTATCATGAATCAAGGGGATTAATATAACCATAACAGTACTGGACCAACCAATGAGGTATTGAGAGAAAGTTTTCAGTATAAATGAATAGATCAACAGATACATGTGTAGATGTTCCTATAGGGATCAAGAATTCAAAACCAACATTTTACTAACTGCCAATGGTTAAGTTCTCTGTGGTCCAATGTTAGCATAACTGACTACAGATCTAGAGGTTAAGCCTAAGGGTCCGAATCCCATTGGAGGCAAGGAAGAAAAGTCCTTTTTAAACTCTCGGGGGGGGTCATGTATAGTATGGTAATTTTCAAAGTAGACAATGAACACGGTCCAAAATATACACCTTCATTAAAAAACGATTTCAAGAATGATAATAAAGAAGGATAAACGAAACTTGGTTTCTTAATTGGAATTGAAAAGGAATGGACGGTATTGACACGGACCGAACAAGTTGCAAAATCTGATTTCCAAATTAATTTTTTACTTACACGTCTACTATCTAACAGTTTAAGCTATCTCTGACAAGCCAGCCCAGCATATACGCTACTTAAAAATGTAATTAACTTGAAAAATAATCAAAACTTACCACTTTCTGGCTGCATATCTGGTCCAGCTAGAGATCGCAAGGAGAACGTACTTCTTCCACCCCTTCCTGCTCAATGCTTCCCTGCGAATGACCACTGACGCGTCCTGCTCAAATATGAAACTAACACAGTAAATGATGGAGTCATAGGTGTCACTTGACAAATGAATGAAAGCCAATGCTGCACGTGCTGCTTTCTTGAGATCGTATCGTGAGATTTAACACTCCCCCCCCCTCCCAATGTTTACTCGTTTTATTTTGGCATCTGTACACCGGCTCAGTTTTCCGAAATTAGAGAGCTGCACGTGCTTATTTCTCACAAGTGAGACGTGTCAATACAAATGAAGTGGCAAATTGGTCATTGATAAATCTATCTAAAGATACCTGAATATTGAACAATAAAAAAGATATTTAAAGATACAAATATATGTATCAGGCTGAAAATATGAATTTGATTTAGATTGGGGGGGGCTGCTTCCTGAAAGGTATCTGGGGGAGAAAGTTGCTGTATAATTTTTAGATACATGTATATAATTTGAAAATTGAAGGTCATGGATCTAAGTCTTGTGTGTTATAATTTATCATTTTTATGTGTTTATTCCTGAACAAAGCCATGTTATTGAAGAGTTGCTAAGTTTTTAAATACTCTTTTTTTCATACACCGTGGTACTTTGGAACAGCCTGCCCGAAACTACAGTCTTACAAAAAGATATTGAGGGGTTTAAAAGCAGTCTTGATCCCTCTCTGATTATACACACTACCCCTGAATCTACAAACTGATGTTTTTACCTGCGCACCTGCCAGTAATACCCGAAAGGGCAGTTTGGGCAATATAGATAGATAATCTTTATCTACAGTTGTATTTAACTGATTTACAGGCTCGGATCCAAACAATAGGGGAGGGGGGGGGGGGGGGGGGCAAAACGGAATATTGATATGATTGTAAGGGCAACAACCCCGCCGGTAAGTTGGGTAAAGGGCCTCCCCTAGATTTTTTTTACATATAGGTATGAAATGGAGGTTTTCCATGCATTTCAATCACAAAGTGGCATAAAATAATTGATACATGTAATTGTTTTCTGAAACCTCACCCCAAAATAGAAAGTGACGTGTGTACATATACATACAAATAGTATCACCATTTTTAACACAACAATATAAAAGACAGTTTTGCACAAGAACTTAAAAAATATTTTTACGAGAAAAAGTAGATGGGAATATAATTATGCTGGTATTAGGTTCGAACTCGAATCTAAAGCTATATTAGTCCTATAAATTAAGACACTGATAAAAAATAATCATCGAGTTTAATATATACATGTATTTTTAAATGTTTTACTGTTGCCGATATGCAATGTAAACAAATACAGACGAAAACGGAAGTTTGTTTATTAGGTTTAACGCCCCACCGACAGTATTTCAGTCATTTGGAGACGATGTCTCCTTGAGACAGATATAGTGCTGCCACAGTGCAGTATCAGGCCGTAGACATGTGGCATGATACCACACCCAGTCACATTATCCTGACACCGGATCAACCAGTCCTGCAACTACCCTATATGCTAAGCGCCAAGCAAGGGAGTAATACCAGTACTTTTTTCGGAAGTTTGGACTACAATGTAATAGTTTGCCTGGTTGTATTGTTTTTATAGCAACATTCGCGGTATTATGTATATACAGTATTTACGCAGTGTGTCATGCATACATACGAAATAAACCAAGATTAAGGTAATTAATCAGTAGTTAATCGGTTGAAATAATACATTTGAAAGATTACAATATGTACAACAAAAATATGTTTATTTTGTAAATAAAGGCCTTCAGCTCAAAAATACATATACACAAACAAAACAGTGATAAAAATAAATGTTGTGTCTACAATACATATTAACTGCAATGACTTCATCATTTCATTAACCCTTTCCCTCATAGAGGAAACCATGAAAAGACCTATGCGAACAGCATAAAACCAGATCAGTCTGCGAGTAACTCGCAGGCTGATCAGGTTTTATGCTGTTCGCTGCTCCTCAGTGGTCTGGAAATGAGGATTTTTGTAATTAAATTTGGTAAGGTTTAACTGTGGTTTTCTGCAGATCAGGCTTTATGTGATACCTATTGAATGCGTCAAAATGAGTCTATGTGAGGGAAAGGGTTAAAAAAAAAAAAAAAAAAATGTGTCAATATAATGAGTTTTCATTTAATTACAAAGTATAAAATGTATACTAGTACTTATGAATGTACCAGGGAAATGTACAACAATGTCTTCTTTGGACAAATATATCACAACTAAAAAAAAAAAAAAAAAAAAAAAAAACATCGATGGAACTCACCCTCGATAAAATTATGTTTTTATGTAAGCATTTTTGACAAAGTTGATCTTGTCTTGGCTTACCAAAATGTCGCTCAGTTTCTATAAATAATTTGTGACTTGAATATCTAAACTTAAATATTCATTTCTTTACATAATCATGTTAATAGATTTTTTTCTGGATTTATCATGGATTTGAAACGTTTATAAGTGCCTCATTTTTCCCATAAAAATGTTTCTTTTATGATTCTCTTAAAGTTTAAAAAAATCTATGGAACAGTTTAAATTTTCCTTCTTGTAGCAAACTGTAACATACGCCACTAAGACTTGGTATACTAAGTCTTGTACAGCATCAAAAAAGGAACTCATTCATAAGGGCAGGTAACTCCAAATATTTTTTGTTTTTGTCACACTTTTTTTTGTTAAAGTCTTGGCTCAATGCCTTATGTCACTTTTTTTATGATACCACTAAAAATATAATAGTAACATCTAACATTATACTATCCAGCACTCAGAAAGGTGGATCGCGTTTTATTGGGACATCCCTTGATTAATGTTGGATGGCAATCAGATGAAATGAAAGGAATTGACTTGATCAGGTTACTAATTCTATTATAAAGTGGCCTAATTTTCATGGAAATTCCAAGTGAATTAAGAATCATGACAACTGAAATAAGAGTTAACACGTATATATGCACTGGCTTACTTGGACTTTGTATCTTACTCAAACTATTGTAGAAATGCTGCCGCTGGCGTAAGATATGGGAATTTGGGCTTCCTTAACCCTTTCCCTCATAGAGGAAACCATGAAAAAAAGACCTATGCGAACAGCATAAAACCAGATCAGCCTGCGAGTAACTCGCAGGCTGATCAGGTTTTATGCTGTTCGCTGCTCCTCAGTGGTCTGGAATGAGGATTTTGTAATTAAATTTGGTAAGGTTTAACTGTGGTTTTCTGCAGATCAGGCTTTATGTGATATACCTATTGAGTGCGTCAAAATGAGTCTATATGAGGGAAAGGGTTAAAAGGCCTTGTGTAAAGAAGTTTTATTAACAATTTTTGTAAACTAATTGAGTTACCTTCAATAAATAAAGATTTTTATCATAATTATTATTTCAAGTTTCGATGGCAATATTATAATGTACTCTTGCGATACCTTTGGTGTTGATTTATTCATATACAAAAGGTTCTTTTTTTTTTCTCAATTTTTTTCATTCTGCCAAATTTTACACCCTGCACTGGGCCAGAGCACTATCAGGTTTGAAATAAATTTACATCGAAACATAATTTTATCTATAGAGAAAAAATAGTAGATAGAACTACGTTGATGTATTCTGAGATGTTCTTGGAGGGAAAAGTTTTTAATCTCAGTTTATTTTTAAAGCATGTGCGTATTGTGACTGGAGGTAGAAATAAACTTATGGACACCAAAGAATGACACGGGGTTATTAGTTTACAATTGCTTGATTTGAATTTAAAGATAATAAGGACTGAAAAATAATTAGAATTTGTTGTCCCAATATGTAGCGTTATTGATTTTTTTTAACCATTTTGAAACTTTTTTTTTCATTTTAGGATAACATTCGAAGCAAGTTGCCGGATTTTAAAGTGATCTTTAGAATTGATGAGTGTATCTTTTTCTACTTGGAATGTACGTATATCACTGGCAATAGAACCGCAGAATTACGATAATCTTAGTTTACAGTGAAGGAGAACGAAACTTTCTTTTAATCGTACATATCTTTGATATTAATCAAGATTCCAGTGTGTGTGGTAATTCTGCGATTTCTAGCGACAGTGACGTATACCGCCTGAATAGATTTAGTACTTCTGAACAAGTCGATCATGCTTCGCCCGCTCTGAGGCTGTGTCATAGTTCATATTATAGGAAAATCTAGAAAAAAAACACAAGGCCTGGAGGTTGGATACTTGGTGTGTAACATGGCCTTATGGACATCTACCGATTTTGGACAAATCATGGCTCTGGGGTCAAAATTGGTCCCGCAGCAGGGGTCACTTGATTTTACATAAACTTATATAAGAACTATAAAAATTCCTCTTGTCAGAAACTAAAACGCCTGGAGTTAAGATATTTGGTTTGTAATATGGCCTAATGGACATCTACCGAGATAATTCAAATCATGGCCCTGGGGTCAAAATTGGCACCGCACCAGGAGTCACTTGATTTTACCTAGACTTATATTTGAAAGACGTTAAAAGATCTTCTTGTCAGAAACCACAAGATCATGGGTTTAGATTTTTGGTATGTAACATGGCCCAGAACCAAGTTTTCAAATCATGGCTCTGGGGTCAAAAGTGTTGCAGTCTATTGTGAAAACTTTGATATGTGAACGAAAGAATCTAGCACTGGGAGGTTAGAGGAATGATTTTAATACTTCCATTCTGAGATGGTCACTGGCAACTCCCAGGCACTGTTTGGAGTTTCATGAACATTTTAAAACTGTCATCGGAAATGCAATTTACTGGTCCAGTACAATACAGAATGAAATAATTGATACAACAGAGGGTCATGTCCATTGACACATTGTTGAAGAAGTCGGAGAAGCAGAAGGTAAGTTCAGTCTGTCAGCTGACTGAGTGCAAGACGTCTCTAAACAAGAGCAGCTAGTCGTGTGTGTACATTTCGCAAATGCAAATAGTTAGTTGTCTTGTCTGAATGAATTTTAATCTATCAAAATAAATTTCATTAAGGGTGTTTCAATTAGAGGTAACATTTAATACAAATTTAATTGTAAGTTTTTTATCAATAACGTGAAACAGTGCAAAAGTTAACCCTTTAAAGAAAAAAAACTATTGTTTAGTCTGCTCAATATGCTATATTTTTATGCTTTCCACATGAAGGGACATTTTTGAAGGCTGATACATTTTTAGAAGCCAAAGCTTCTAAAGTCAGAGAGTGGATTTTCTGCTTACAATCACATTACCGCCACTTATCAATACATTCGCGATGAAAAATAGTACCACTGGTTGTATATTCAGCATTGCAGCTTTAATAAAAGTTGGTTATATTGCAGCATTCTTTTAATTTGAAAGCATTGGGTATAATCACAATTTCTGGGCAAATAGAACTGTAAAAGAAGCAAGTTTATAATTCAGTGTTCATCCGCAGTTTAATTCGTTAAACTACCTACAAATAACCTTATTTGCACCTTAAATTTATGGTTGTGGAATTAGCTAGATTGGTAAGAATGTCCTTCAGTTTGTTTTTTTATTGTTGTTTTTTTTTTTTTTTGCAATAGGGTCGTGAGTTATGTTCCAACTGAGACTTTTTTTTTTGTTTTGTTTTTTTGTAATAATTTTTTTTTTTTATTCTTGGGTTATATATTTTGTTAATTTTGTATTTGGTTCCTTTTGATTTAAATTATAGACCACGGGACCCTCATATTCAGTAAAAGAAATCGACCTCTCTATATATAAACAATTTTTGGAGAGGTCGATTTTATATTATGAGGGCCCTGCGCATAGACAGGTTTGGTCATAAGGTCAAAACAGTAGATATGAGAGGGGGACAGTATGTTTAATGCAAGCCGTCAATAGAAATATTAATCTTTTCTTGTTAGAGTCTCAAATGACTGTTGTGTCTCTGGTCGCATCTGTATGTCACAACTCAGAAAGTACTTAAAGGATTGAGATTATACTCTATACAACTATTACTTACTTGTATGGTGAAATTATGCTTTTCTAGAACATATTAAAAACTATTGAAGGCATGGATATCATTCTTTACACATGGGAAAGATGTAAAGTGACAATAACTTTTTCTTGTCCCATTTTCTTGCTTTTCTATTAAAATTATTTCTGTCTGCAGCAAATTCGTGAAGCATTAAAGGTATTGAGAGGGTCAATACTAAGAACCCCTATTCCTTATCCAGTTTTGCTTAATTTGACAGAGACCAATAAATAAAATAATCCAGGCCCGGATCCAGAAATTTTCTGCTGGGGGGGCCAACATCCGAATGTGATAGGAGTGGAAGGGGGGTTCGGGGGCATGCTCCCCCGGAAAAAAAAAAGTTTTTAGTGTGATGGAGATGCATTCTGAAGGGTATCTGGGGATAATAGTGAATTTTTTTTTGTTGTTGTTTTTAAATCCGATATATATTTTTGAAACTTGAAGGCCTAGGTCCCACTGGGAAAAAAAATAATCGGAATAAACATTTTTTTCTACCGATGGCTCCCGATGTTTGAGCCAAAAAAAGACTGAGCAGTCCGTTGAAAAATGACAATTATTAGGCTTCGGGATTGGTCCGTTGAACATTCACTGTTGTTTCGGCTATGACACAATAGCCTTGAGTCCCGATGTTCGGAAAAGCACCGGGGGACCTCCTCCGATGATCGGCGAAGGTGCCCCGGAGTTTCACTGAGTTTGTAACATCATCGGGGGAATATCCCCGTAGATTAGGGGATCTTGCGAACCATCCTACGTGTCTCGGGGAAGGTTATTGAGAGTATGAAAATTTGATGGTGGAATTAAGCGACTAAGTCAAGAAAAGACTTTTGGGGGGTTTAAGGGGATGCCCTAAGCAATGTCCAATGGCCTTTTCGACCGTCTCAGTCTAAGACTGGCCAAAACAGAAACTAATTTCTGGGTGCGTTTTTCAACCATTGCCATTTTTTTTTTTTTTTTGCAAATATTATGAGATTCAACCATAAGATCGGGAATGTGTCACAGAAAGGCCGCCGAATATCCCCGAATGCCCCCCTGATACTTCGGCGAGACATCACAGACGCATCGGGGATTCATCGGAGGAAAAAAAATATCGCGGAAGCTCCGTGAATGCTGACCGGAGCTTCTCTGCGGATATTTCCCCGGCTTGTTTTCCCGATAAAACATCGAGAACACATCGGGAAAATTTCAATGAATTCTTTTTGCAGTACACCCGAGGCCTCCCGATGACTCCACATGGCTCGCGACGCTATTTCCATCGGGAGTACGTATGCATCCCATCCCCGAGGTAAAAAAAAAATGCCAAGTGGGACCGAGCCTTAAGCATTGAGCGATATAATGTTATCTTTTACCGGCGCAAAGTCATGTTATTGAATAACTGCTGTGCAATCGTATAATTTTTATTACAATTGCATTTACAGGCCCCGATCAAAAATAAATAATAAAAATAACGGTGGGGGAAATGGAAGCGCTGGGGGGGCACTGATATTACTGAAAGGGCATTACTTCTTCCGGGTAAGAAATACGGGCTTATCTTGTATTTTCATTCACAAACTGGCATAAAATATTTAATAAGGGTTTCCTGAACCCCCACAAAAAGTGACTTGTGATCATTAGTTTTTGACTCAACAGTGTAAAAGACAGTTTTGTCAAAGACTGAGAAAAAAAAATCAATTTTCACGTTAAACATAATCATTTTGTCAAAAATGTGGAAAGGAATAGGTTCGACCTTAATGATATTAGCTGTCAAATTGTCGATCTGGAAGCAGTTTTCACACAGAAATTCTCAGAAAAAAATTAGGCGCACGTTATAGGGTAGGTGTGGGCCCCTTTTGTGTGTCATTTTTAGTTTAATTGAATTTTTTTTAAAAATTTGTGTATTCTGTGCATTAGTATTCGTTGACTTATCAGTAACATTGATCAATAACTGATTACCTAGATTTGATTTGAATTAGTAATCATAATCTACACATACATTGTCCCAAAATATGGCAGTTAACAATTTTCAAATTCTTTCATTTCTTAATTATAGTCATAAATCTAAACTACACATATTTTATAATAATTATTTTATTCGTAAATAATAAGACATGATGATGTATAGACCTACTTTTTGTATTTATATATTGAGAGTGTTAGTTAAGAAGAATTTAACTGCTTCGTTAAAATAATACTTACAAGTTATGTAAAAATAGTATAGCTGATGACATTTAGAAACACAACCCATTTCTGATAAAGTTTAATTTACATGGCTAGCGATAGGTATGCATCTTCCCTGCAGAATAGCTCTTTAATTTAAGATTTAAAATTTTAAAGATGTAGAGAAAAGTGAATTTAAAATTTCGTTAATTAGATTTAGTCAAAGTTATTCGTTAAATCAATAATTTCTTTGGGCTCTAGTGAAAATATTTCGATAGCAATTACATTTTAATGTCCAACTTAGTTGTTGTTTTTAGTGGCTAATTTTATACTAATCGATTTTTATGCTTTTCCTAAACATCATTTGTCGAGAATAGTTTTACTGATATAAAGTTTTTGTAATTGCCTATTTTTCTTCAATCATTAGATCGCTCGGCAAACGAGATGTCCTTAGGTATCACTCGACAATAGCCTGTGAATCAGTGAAGGTGTCAATCAATTTGCATACACAGTACCTTAAACACATGCTTATCACTAAGTCACGGATGACTGCCGATTCGGATTACCTACACATTAACTGCAGGGGGCCATAAGACAATAGAAGTCTGGCTGGTCAGGTGGTTATGCGGTTGGTTCAGTATGGGGGCCAACGATGGGGATTTCCTCTAGACAGCTCAAACTTTATGTAATCAATGGATTTTATAGCCTAGAAAAAAATGTATAACCAGGGCAGCTGGGGGGGCCAAGGGCCCCACGGTGAATCCGGGCCTGTAATCTATCTTACCTGCTGTTTAACTTTCCTGATTTTTTTACATGCATACCACAAAAAACAAAAACAAACAAACAAACCTGGATTGACTTTACAATTCACACTTTTTAACTTTCGCTTCTGACAGTGCTCTCAGTGCTTTGATTTTGTCATAGGTATGCAAGTACTTAATAGTTAATTATAGTTAATACCAAAACTCTATTTGTAAACATTTACTTCTACTTACAGATATTTGAGTTTTGGCTAGGGTCATTTTAGTTTTGTTTAAATGGTGGTCTAATCCAGTAAGCCAGACATCAGGCTATATAAAGGATATACTATATAATATTTTAGGTTTTATACTCATTCATTATACATTAAATGATTTTGTTAAAAGTTAATTCATAGTGATCGTATATTGATTGTTTCTTAGTTTAACTTTTTAGAAATCATCGTCGAATCATTTTGGTCTATTCATCAGGCAGGCTGCACCAAGAAAAAGCTGATATTTAGTCAATACCATGAATGGTTTTTGAGATACAAACTGGAGAAAAGCTTGCACGCAAAACTTTAACCAAATTTTCTATTGCATGCAAAACTTTAACCAAAATTTCTAAGTTTAAAAGGGATCATAATTTGTAATTTATTCCATCAAGAGTTTTCTACCTTGGTTGTCTGATGCCCCTGAACATATTTATAAACTTTCAAGTCAATACCATAAATGGTTATTGAGATATAAGGTTGATAGTAACTTGCATGCAAAACTTTAACCAAAAGCTGCAACGCCAAAGTCAATGCAAGGGTGACTACAATAGCTCTCATATTCTTCGAATAGTCGAGCTAGAAAGGGGCATTATTTGGTCAAAATCCATGGCAGAGTTATTCACTTCTTGCCTACAAGTTGGAGTGGTGGTTATATACAAGTATTCCAAGTTTCTAAACAATACTTTACAGGGTTCAGTGAAAAAGTGAGGTGGTTCGGAAAACTTAACCAAGCTTCTAAGTCAAAAAAGGGGAATAATTTGGTCAAAATCTATAACAGTTATCTCCTCTTGCCTCCAGGTTGGGGTGGTGGTCATATACAAATATTGAAAGTATTAAAACAATACCTTCGGGGGTTCAGTAAAAAAAAAGGGAGCTAGTAAGGAAAACTTAATCAAGATTCAAAGTCAAAAATAGGCCATTATTTGGTCCAAATGGAAGTCAGAGTTATCCCCTATTGCCTACAAGTTGGAGTGGTGGTCATATACAAATATTGAAAGTAGCAAAACAATATCTCAAGGGGTCAAGTGAAAAAGTGAGATGGTATGGAAAACTTAACCAAGACCCTAAGATGAACAAGAGGACCATGATGGCCCTAAATCGCTCACCTGAATTCAACTGCTAGAGAGAAAATGCTTAAGTAAGGAAAAAAGATTTACACATAATAAGTTATATAGTACTTAAATTTTATTATTTTTTAGTTCTGGTGGCCATCTTGGTAGGCAGACCTTAACGATTTTAGCTATTTAAGCTCAGTACCACCTAAGGATCATTTCTGTAAAGTTTCATCAAAATCTGCTCAGCCGTTAAGAAGGAGATGTCATTTAAAGATTTTCTATTTTTAGCTCTGGCAGCCATCTTTGTTGGAGAACCGGAACGATTTTAGCAATTTTGCTATCATGACAGAGTCACCCCCTCTTGCCTTCAGGTCAGGGTGGTGGTCATATACAAGTATTCCAAGTTTCAAAACAATACCTTAAGGGGTTCAGTAATTAAGTGAGGTGGTACAAAAAACTGTTATGCCAATGCTTAGGTGAGTAGAACAGAAAAAAGTAAACAAAATAACACAAAACAAGTCTTTATTAAGCTCAGCAAAAAGAAAAAAAGAAACTTCCTTCTACAATGTCATATGAGTAACTTTTTAGACAATCTCAAAGATGTGACCAAAATGACTTTATGTTAATTTCATTGTTGAAATAAAAGTCGGTCAATAAAATTTGATTTCATGTCATTTTCCAGCATTGATCAACAGTCAAAATCACAAATCACAGTTTCATATCATGTGACATGTTAAAATAACGGGTTTGGAATTTTGTTTTCGGCATTTATTTAAATTCTTTTATAATGGGTATGACCATCATGCATGCAAGAGTACTTCAACATCTTGAACTTACAAATAAAAAAATAATAATAATAATTTTAGGCAATCAATCATATGAAGACTATGCACACAATAACTAAACTTAATTTTCTTTTCAAAAGCATTCTCTTAATCAAATAATATGGTGAGTACTTTTAACAAACCCTGTTATAACAACAGTAAAAGTTGAACCAGTTACATTTCTTAGACAAGTATAGGCTTTATGAAAAAAAGTTTTTTTTTTACACAAAATTATGAACTTCAAATGAAAAAAAGGCCAGCTGCAAACTTTATAACAATAATAAAATTTATTCAACAATTAAATTCTAATTCTAATTCTTTCTATACTAAAAACTTTTAAGATATTTCTATATATTTCAAGAGATTTCCAGAATATTCTACCTATATACACATAACAGTATCTATCTTTTGATTAAAATTAATTTGTTCATCATGACATTTTTGTTGTTTAAATGAAATAGACATATAAATGAAAGAGTCAATAATGAACATATTGTGTAAATCGTAATTGATGCATAATAGTTTAACAATAGATAGGCACTTTATCAGATATAAAATATCAAAATCTCTTTCAGTAAAATATAACAAAAAATATTTTAATTGGTTCAGCAGAAAAAATATCTATTAGAAAAACCTTAGGTGAAAAATTAAGCTTAACCTTAATAGGCAATCATTGAAATATGTTTGTTTGCTGTTCTAGCTCCTAGGTGTTTTTTTTAAAATTCTGGTATAGTCATGAAGCTACATTAAGGTATTCACATCTCTGGCTTTCAAGATGAAGGGATAAAGATATTACTAAGCTTACTTGAGTCTTTACTTGCTTCATCAAACATTTTTAGTTTTATATATTTGAACTGAAACTGAGAATATCCAATTAAAAGTGGCATGAAAACAGCAGAAAAAAACAGAATGAGCTGAACTGATGGAAAGAACAAAATCTGCTATCTGGTTAAAATAAATGCTGGTCTCTAGAGTCGGTTGGAGCAAAGCAAACAAACATATTTTAACCCTTTCCCTCATAGAGGAAACCATGAAAAGACCTATGCAAACAGCATAAAACCAGATCAGCCTGCGAGTAACTCGCGAGTAACTCGCAGGCTGATCAGGTTTTATGCTGTTCGCTGCTCCTCAGTGGTCTGGAAATGAGGATTTTTGTAATTAAATTTGGTAAGGTTTAACTGTGGTTGTCTGCAGATCAGGCTTTATGTGGTACCTATTGAGTGCGTCAAAATGAGTCTATATGAGGGAAAGGGTTAAATGATAGCCTTACCTCAAGAATATTCATGCACAAACCTATGACATGATGAATATTAACTGAAAATGTTTGGGGGGATTTTTTTTTGCCATGCAGACTATGTCTAATCTGAAAAAATATATTGTATGAGCAAACAGGGGAGACCCTGATCAGACAGTTCCTTCTAGGAGCTTTCTAATTTGGGTCTCCTCTGTTTGCCAATGTGTCAAAATGAGTCTATATAAAGTAAATAAGAGGGCCATGATGGCCGTTAATCACTCACTTGATTACTGACCAGGCCTTACCCATGATCAAACTTGATCAAGATATTATCAAGACAAACATTTTGATCTTCTGAAAAAAGATTCAGCTAATAATGTGGCCCACAGAAAATAAATAGGATTATACAAGATTTGACCTAGTGACCTTCTTTTTGACCCCATCCCACTCATGACTAAATTTGATCAAGATATTATCAAGACAAACATTCTGAGCAAGTTGAGAAAGATTGAGGCAAAAATGTGGCCTGTGGTTAACAAACAAGATTTAACCAAATTTAACATAGTGACTTATTTTCTGACCCCACTCCACCCATGATTGCACTCCACTGGGAAAGAAAATTGGATAAAAGTAGTGGCTTCTAGAGTGTAAACACAAAAGTTGTTGACAATTAAAGGGCCATAACTCCTGACCTAATATGCCAATGTCATTCATAATCATACTCAGCTGAGAGATTATAACCATAAACATTGTTGTAAAGTTTGAAGAAAATTGCTAAAGAAATGAAAATGCTAGAGTGTAAACAAGATGAAATCTGGCATTTTTTTATAAATAAAGGGCCATAACTCCAGATCTAATGAAAAAATATCTGCCATAATCAACTTGGTTGAGAGATTATGGTCATAAACATTGTCATAAAAGTTAGAACAAGGGTCAGGACTGCCACAAAATATGCCCATCATGGTATGGGGACTCTCAGAAATAGCTCAGAGAAACAAGCTACTGTCCATAAATAAGCAAAATAATTCCAAAATCCCATTAGTTAATGATGTTAATCATAAAAAAAAAATGTTGATACATTTCTATTAATTAACTGCAAGATCTGACAACACCTCATAGGGTCTAAGGACTAGGGACAAGCAAATTTTCAAGTATGTTGTGTACATCAAGGGCCATAACTTCAAAGTCATTCACATGAGAATGCTGGATATCGAACTCAGCTAAGATATTATGGCAATGCACATGTGTGGAAAGTTTGAAGAGGATTGGGCAAACAATATTGAAGTTAGAGCCCAGACAATCACAATATCAAGTATTTTGTGTACATCAAGGGCCATAACTTTTAAGTCTTTCACGCGATAATGCTGGATATCGAACTCATCCGTGATTTATGGCCATGCACATGTGTGAAAAGTTTGAAAAGGATTGGCTAACGGTATTGAAGTTAGAGCCTGGACAATCACAATTTCAAGTATTTTGTGTACGTCAAGGGCCATAACTTTTAAGTCTTTCATGCGATAATGCTGGATATCGAACTCATCCGTGATATTATGGCCATGCACATGTGTGAAAAGTTTGAAAAGGATTGGGCTAACGGTATTGAAGTTAGAGCCGACAATCACAATTTCAAGTATTTTGTGTACATCAAGGGCCATAACTTCTAAGTCATTCACGCGATAATGCTGGATATCGAACTCATCCGCGATATTATGGCCATGCACATGTGTGAAAAGTTTGAAAAGGATTGGACTAACGGTATTGAAGTTAGAGCCCGGACAATCACAATTTCAAGTATTTTGTGTACGTCAAGGGCCATAACTTCTAAGTCATTCACGCGATAATGCTGGATATCGAACTCATCCGAGATATTATGGCCATGCACATGTGTGGGAAGTTTGAAAAGGATTGGGCAAACGGTATTGAAGTTAGAGCCCGGACAATCACAATTTCAAGTATTTTGTGTACGTCAAGGGCCATAACTTCTAAGTCATTCACGCGATAATGCTGGATATCGAACTCATCCGAGATATTATGGCCATGCACATGTGTGGAAAGTTTGAAAAGGATTGGGCAAACGGTATTGAAGTTAGAGCCCAGACAACAAATGTTCCACGCCCGCCCGCCGTGAGTGTTCACATAATACGCCCCATCTTAAGATGGGCGTATAAAAAGGTTGTTTGTAAAATGAAGATTCTAGAGTGTAAACAAAGTGAAATCTGGCATATTTTTTATATTAAAAGGGGAATAACTCCTGACCTTATTGACTGATCTCAGCCATAATCAAACTGAAGATACTAGAGTATTACACAAAAGTTGATGACAATGCACAAGGGACACTCTAAAGATCTGATCACAAAAGCTCAACCTGAGATTTGCTCAGGTGAGCTAAAAAGGTAAAGATGCAATATTAACATGGCCCAAGATAATAAACATGATCAACATTTTCATTATTTAATATACAACATGATTAGATGATCTATAAATCAAATAATGGATATATGCCAACCAACAGACAGGATACTGACCTTAAAAATGTAAACTGTTATATATACAAACTGATGTCATCGTGTCCAGCAAACTCTAGTTAAAATTTTTACAGATATTTCATACTTTCACATCAAAGATATGACAGCCAATCAAAACATTTGTTGCAAAACAGCTGATTTGTTTGACCAACATGGTAGATAACAATGCATCCAATTAATGGATGGTTTATCTTCAAAGACAAATGTACCAAAACACTTATATGGTTTCAGACTACGCAGTGAAGAAAAAGTAATACTGAAACAAAAAGGCAAAGATGGCCCTAAAGACGCTCACCTGAGAAAAAATGCCTTCATTATCTGTACAAGTTACTAAATTATAGCAAAGTTGTACTGAATACATAATCCATGAGATCATTTCAATTTCACAAACCAAACAGTACCTGTGGTCAAAATTTGAAGTCAAACTTGACTGAGAGATTATGACTATAAACACTGTCAACAGAGCTTCAAAATGATTGCTTAAGAAATGGAGAGGCGAAAGTGTAAACAGTGAAATCTGGCATTTTTATTAATTAAAGGGCAATAACTCCTGACCTAATTTACTGATATCAGCCATTGTTGAACTTGGCCAAAAGATTATTGCTATTGACATTATTTAAGGTTTTAAAATGATTGCCTAGGGATAAAGATTCTAGAATGCGAACAAAGTGAAGTCTGGCATTTTTTTTTTAATATTTAAAGGGGCATAACTCCTGTCCTAACTTCCCGATATCAGTCATAATGACCTTGGTTGAGAGATTATGGTAATAATCATCATCAAACAAACTAATTGTGGACAATCGATGGACGACTGACATTCATCGATCCTAATAGCTCATCCTGAGCACATGTGCTCAGATGAGCTAAAAACATTTAAACATTAGGAAAAATTGTGTTGAACTCAATCATGCTAGACTGAATGACTTCATTTTGAAAAGAAAATAAGAGAAAATTGATTTAATGTCATACAACATGTACAATATGATGAATGCCAAAAATCTATGATATTAACTTACTGTTTGTCCCACTTATTCGTTCAATGAAATGCTCGCATTTCATTCAAAATTTGAAAAATATATTGCATAAAATGATCTGTGAGGTCTTGATATGGAGAACATTTTAGTAAGTATGCTGCCTATGTGATGTTAGGATCTAACTGGCAGAGCATGGTGCAGCGGCGGATGATTATGTCATGTTCAGCATGTAGCCTTACAAAATGTATCCTCCGATACCAACTCTGAATAATCACATGCACTGACAATCTAATGAAAGTTTGTTAAACATGAGGTCAAAGGCAAAACTGTATGGCATACATGACAAACTGTAAATGTGCTATTGTTTATACCTTAAATTTTATGGATTTATTACAGCGCTCCACGTCGCCTAAGATAAATTCTATTAAAAACATTTCTATTTAAAACATAAACAATAACTAATACTTAACATAATTACAACACCTGACATTACCTATCTAAATCCTTTATAAATATATACTAATTTATGCTTAATCTCTATCTACATATGATAATTAAAAATATATTCATAAAGTCATTACCACAAACCTAATGTATACAAATCTTAGGGCCTTCCAGCTGGCTTGCGGTAGGTCAGTGGTTCTACTCGGGTACCTCTGTGTACTCGGGGTCTTCCTCCACCTGTAATTAGCTGGACGTCGCTATATGATTGAAATACTATCGCAGCTACGGTAAACCTCAATACAACAACAACAACAAATCTTAGGCTCTTATACCCTGGAAAATGATTCACAAAATAAATGAAACAAAATTAACTATGAAAAATTTATATGAATACAATATGTAATGAGTAATAAATGAGTGATCCATGTGCAACAATCCAAACTAGAGCTATCACTTAAGGTGATTAATACCCCCACAAAATGCTTTGAAACAGGAGAAGCCAGACTCCAAGCGGAGCATAGGTAAGAACCTGTATACTTAGTATATTGGTTATGATAGTATGTAATAAATAAGTAAAGTTTTTTATTTAAAGTGCATGGAGGGCCAATTATGGTTGTTTGGCACAGTTTTTTAAAAGTGTAGTGTAACAGTTTTTGGACACTTAACTTCTACTCGTCGCCATCTGTTTACATTTTAAGTTCAAGTAAATACCATTTATAATATTCGAGTTATGTTTGGGACAAGAAAATAAAAAGCATTTAACAAAGGGAGAGAATTAAAAATGGGACCAGGTAGAGTAACAGTTCTTGGACACTGCACTTTCCCAAGTCGCCATCTGTTTACATTTTAAGTTTCAAGTTAATATCTTATATAATTTTCGAGTTATGTTCTGGACAAGAAAAAACAAAATTAAACGAAGGGAGATACAGTAGAACCTTGCCAAACCGAACATCATTAAACCGAATTCCTCGCCATTTCGAAGTTTATTTTCGGTCCCAATTCCTTCACTTCTTATTTTAACTAAAAATAATCCAAATTTCGCTATTTCGATTTTTGAGCTATTTCGAAGTAAAAATCCCGGTCCCGAGGTCACAATTCATGCACATTTTTCAATTTTTATTTTGAAGTCAAATTCATAAATTTTCGTGGACTAATTATCGTCCTTATTATCAATCATATCCTAGTCAGTAACCAAGTTTATTGTGCGGAAGCACCTGGAGTGATGGCTCAGGCAAGTTTTTCACACCTTTTTTCGAGGTTTGGTTGGGCAACGTGTGTCCCACCGGAAATGTTGATTATCGCTAATCGATGTCTGACAGGTTGCATAATATGCACATGCCAGCAGATAAACCCAGGTATCAGATCTTTAGTACATTCCATATCATGTCACCAACATGCGATGCTACCTGAAGCAGCAGATCAACGGTAAATATGTATCATTGTTTGACATGGTAGAATGATTATTTTCATCAGAAGCATCTAAGTAGATCATGATATATTTTCATTACTTTCCATAACTTGCAAATAGTATTTACGTACGCTTAATAGGTGGTTTTCATGGCATAACGATTTCCACAATATGCACTGGTAATGAAAACGCAAACATGCATGCTCACAAACTGAAATTTTCATCGTTTTTTTATCCGAATAATTGTTATTTCAAAGTTTTCAGCTTGGTCCCAAGAACTTCGATTTAACAAGTTTCTACTGTAATTCAAAAATGGAACCAGGACAATAACTCTGCCATCCTTGATACAACTCAAGTGAAATTTATGACACACACCTCTCCAGCTGATTATCAATGCACACACAAAATTGAACAGAATTGGTTCAGAAATGTAGAAGTTGGCGTCACAAGATATTTAGAGTTGAATCAGGCAATAACTGTAATCCTTGAGATAATCGAGTGAAATTTATGTCACGCACCTCTCCACCAAATCAATTCAGAAATGTAGAAGTAGTTTGTGATACAAGTTTTTGGGATGGACGGACAGACAGACAAACCAACAGACTGACTCCTATATACCCCCTCTCAAACTTCATTTTTTTTTTTGGGGGGGTTTGTGATACAAGATGGGTAAAGGGATAAACGGTTAAAATTTAAGTCTTTCAGCACATAACAAGAAAATATTAAACTAAATGTTGTCATGGAGGGCTTATTAAAAGCATACTGCCCATCTCTTTCAAACAGTTTTCATGATTTACATATATACATGTACATGTATCTAAATCAAAAGGGAGCAAAAAAATAAACAGAACTGTGGTGATACAGTTCACATCTTAAAATTTACCAAAATACATAGGAACATGTCCTCTACATACAGTGAAAAAATCAATAAAATATGATAACAACTAAATTCTATGACAATTGCAAATAACAATGGTTATACAACCAGGCGTCTGAAAAGAATATCACACATGATAATTATGACGTCGCACGCTACACATGTAGCTAACTCATTCCTGTCTGTTATCTTGTCATCACCATCTTAAAATCTTTTGTGCCAGCTAAAAACCAATGATCTGCTCAAACATTCTCTTCCTCCATTACCTTGATTTTTTCAAACATTTAAGAAGGAGTATCACCCATTTGCTGCAAATTTTCATTTGACCAAATGTTTCACATTTAACGTTATCACCAGCTAATTCAAGTTTGTTTACTTTGGTATCTAGCGTACATTTATGTCAAATTTGTACATGATATCATTTATATTGTTGGCAGAATATGAATAAATATAGATGACAAATAATAAAAAATTATTTATATAATATATATATTATTTCGCTTGAAAACTGACTTGATGCACAGCGCCGGGTACATGTTACCATGGTTTTTCAGTAGCAAAATGCATGTGCATATAGCCCAGAAATATAATAGAATTATAACAAAAATGTAGAAAACATTTTCTGATTGCCGTTCATATGAAAATAACTAAAATCTAAAAAAAAAAAAAAGACCATCTGTCCTATTTATTTTTTAACAATCCTTGCATAAAACAACCAAAAATAATGTATTATAGAAATATTAATGCAACCAAGTAAAATCCTACTGCCCCGAGCTGGTATCGAACTGGGAACCCTCGGTATGCAAATCAGACACTCTACCACGTCGCCACAAAAGCTAGCTCTATGGCAAGATAGTACAAGTGCCATTTTATAACTCTACTACATTAATGCATATAAAAACTACTATTTCACACATATTCCATTTTTAAACAGAGCACTATTGACACTTTTTATGTTCTAAATTTCTTGATGAGCTAGAAACTACTTTAATACCATCTAAGATTTTGACTTTAATGACGATTAAATGTGCAATATCAATGTAGCTTGATTAACATCACTGACTGGTTTTTGTATCACAGGATATTAATGGTGGTGTAAGAAATGGTGGAAGATCCGTAGCATGACAGAGTGATCAGTCATGGGTTCATAAACAAAAGTGCATACTACTCTAATGTTCTTACAGTGGTTTCCTTGGTTGAAGTGCTTCTGTTAACCTGTTAGGGTTGTTTAGTTTTCATCTTAATGCTGACTCCAGTGGGCACAAATTTTTCAAAGTTTGTCACTTCAAACCTTTTGCTAATTTTGTTGACAAAGTGATTCAGTTCAAAATTTCCTTCAGCACTTTTTTCTGAATCTGTAAAGTTTTCAAACACACAGGAGATCTCATGTTCTGTTGAAGGAATCGAGTTGATAAAGTTTACCAGCTTATCTGTTGCCATAGAAACATTATGAAATTCAATCTTTTTCAGTCCCGTTGCTCTGGCAGACAGACATATGTCAGTATTGCCAAAATTAAATGAACTTACTTTAAGCAGTGAAAGTTGAGAAAAGTTTGGTAGAAGATCCGCAATGAACTTAACATCACACCAATTTACACTGTCAATATCTTTTATCCCCAGATCTTCACTCCCCAGATACCTTAAGCCCTGAAGTTTCAGTTCTGTAGATGATTTGAATTTCTTTTTTTCTGGGAAATAGAACACTGTTGTGCCTGTATCAATGTTACTCTCTGTAAGATTTGTAGTGTTCACTCTCACCCACTTGATCTGAACATCCTTCAATAGCAGCCTCTTCATCTGTGAACTTTCTTGCAACTCCAAACTACACGGACAATGCTGATCATGCTCTTTACATTTAATGTCCATCAATACAAGCCCCTGCAGGTTAACCGCTTTTGCAACATATGTCATCAGCGCTTGTTTTTCAGTGTGATCAACTTCAACACCAGATATTCCTAACTTTAGTAATGTTGATACTGTGTCATCTTTCAGATATGATAAGAAGGGCCTTGTTTCCTTCCCTCTCAGTTCATATTTGGTCAAAATAGTGTTGTCATTGTTAATAATTTTGAGCAGCATGTCTTTTGTTTTTTTCGCTAGGTTTTTACCCAAGCGCAGTGTTATGCTTTTCAATGGACATTTTAGCAGAGAAGTCAATAAGGTATTTGTAGTGGCTGCGGATTTTGATCCTAGTTTATGGATAAAATACATTGATGAAGTGATTGTAGAATCGATTAGTTGTCCTAAGAGATGCTTTCTTTCTTCATCTAATGTTTCTAAACAAATATAGATTGTGCGTAGCTTGAAATCAATTGACTCATTTTCTATTGCAGAATCCAATAGCATGGACTGAACATCTTGTAAAGATTCTTCATCATAATCGACAGAATCTTCGCAGTTTAAAATTTGGTTCAATCTGTTGAAAACAGTCTCCGCAACTGAAGGCACCATTCCACAAAGGAATATCACCACAAATCGCACATTTAGTATATCATCCAGAGTTTTTAACTTGTTACACAATTCCTGGACTGCATTTGAATTTGAAATCAAGAAAATTGAAGCAAAAAAATCTTGGTATATTCTGTGCGGAAAACTAAGAGTGACATCGTCTGGTCTAACACAATTGTCCATATCCTTTGTTAGTATCCCAACTTCTAGACAATATGTTATCATGTTTTTACTGAGGCCAGAATCATGTAATGTTTTAAAACTAAATACGCTTGAATGAGAATCATGTACAGGCAGATTGATATATGAAACTTTTCCCAATAATGACAAAAGTAACTTGTGCTTTTTCATATCTGGGTGCAAACAGTCCTGAAAATCTATTTCATGATTTAGAGTTTCATCAGTAAAAGACTCTGTACTTTTGAGCAAATGGAGTAAAACAGTTTCAATTATTTTAAACATTTGCTCATCTGACTGAAAGATATTTTCCTTGCACCACAATTTAACAATTTGTTTTAATAAAAACGGCAATGACATTATTCTTGCATCATCAAACTTGGGTTCATCTTCTTTTCTATTTTTCACTTTTCTCCATTTGTCAAGTGATGCATCTTTCAAATTATGCGCTGCCTGTTTGGTTATATTCTTCATTGTTATTTTTCTGTCAAATTCCAATATTTCTGAAGGGTGGTACTGTTTCCATGCACAAGGCCTTGTTGTTATTAGTACAGTACAGTTCTGTAAATCACTCAAATTTGTAAGCTTTCTTTCTTTACTATCTCCTGGTATCATCCATTGGTCTAAACCATCCAAAACAACGAGGACTCTTTTCCCTCCATCAAAAATTTGTTGATATGAATGTTCACTGTTCTGAAAATAATGATTTTTTATCATATCTCTGACGCTTGACAAAGAACGACAATTCCTCAAAGAAATGTAAAAGAGAAAGTCAAACCCTCTCATAACTTCAACATATTCTCTGTCATCACCATGTCTTGGTGTATCTTGAGGACTGATGATGTTGCTGCAAAAGGCACAGACAAAACGTCTGCATAGCGCTGTTTTTCCAATGCTAGCATCTCCAATGACACAAATCCGCTTAGATGCTGTTTCACTTTCAAAGAATATATCTTTAATATATTTTACTTTTGACGGCATGTGACGTACTGGAGTTCTGGAAATCATGTTAAACTTTGCATAAGGTTCATCGTCTATGGCATAAGGACCATCTGAGGAACCAGGCATCATTGACTTGAGTTTCTTTGCCAGGTTTCTTTTAAACTCTGAAAAAATGAAATAAGTGATACAGTTTACTATGATCACTAAGACTAGTATTGCTAATACTATCATAATAATATCAAATATTTCAATAAAAATGAATTAAATACAAGAAAATCAAATAAATACTATATATATTCATGTATACATATACATGTTTCCTATTAACACTTTCACTGCCTACAGGATGGAAGAACCTGTCCTACACATGAGACAGTAGAGTATGACAGGTTCACCTGTTTTGGGGGTTCAAATGTGGAAACCTCTATGGCAGGTAAACCCCTCCTGGTGGCAAATACGTTGTCCCATGTGTAGGACGGGTTTAGCAAAAGGGAAGCAGCCACATTATGCTAGTTCAGTAATAGCCTGTAATTTCTAAGAAATTTCTATGATATTCCTTGGCAAATAGCCTGTTTATATATGATAGGTGCCCTTGCAGAAAAGGGTTAAAGAGAATGCAAGTTTCAAGGAAACAAGGATATAATAAAAACCGGCTGTGTAAGGAACTGTAGAAAAAACACTTTTTCCATAACCTAATTACCTTTGTAATTTAATTTTTAGACATGCATTATAAAGTTAAATAAACATCAACAAGATGGCCAAGATGGCACTATGTCAATCACCTGAGTAAGATTGCTCTATTAGGCATGATAACCAAAGATAAGGCATCTAAAGTGTTTGCAATGTTGTTTTTTTAACATTTAACTAAGAGACCTAGTTTTTTATCCTAGCTAAAGCACTTATCTGGGATTTCATGCAGACATTCTTATTAAGTTTTATGAAGACTAGGACAAAAACGTAGCCTCTACAGTGCTTACATGTTTTTTTCTATGATTTGACCTGGTGACCTACTTTTTGACACCATGTGACCCATTTTTTTTAACTCATTTAAGATTTCATGTAGATAAACATTCTGACCAAGTTCTATGAAGATTGGGCCAAAAATGTGGCCTCTAGTGTGTTCACAAGGTTTTTCAAAGATTTGACCTGGTGACCTACTATTGGACCAATTTGACCCAATTTCAATCATATATCTGAGATATCATGTAGACAAACAATCTGACTAAATTCCAATAAGGTTGGGCCAAAAATGTGGCCTCTAAGAGTGTTCACAAGGTTTTTCAAAGATTTGACCTGGTGACCTGGTTTTCTGACCTAACATGACCCAATTTAAACTCACCCAAGATATAATGTAAACAAACATTCTAAATAAATTTATGAAGATTGGGCTAAAACTGTGGCCTCTAGAGAGTTTACAATGCTTTTTTTTGTGGTTGTTTTTTCTAAGATTTGACCTAGTGACCTAGTCTTTGACCCCACATGACCCAATTTTATGAAGATTGGGCTAACCCCCCCCCAGCACTCCTATCACATTCAGATTTTGCCCCCCTTCCCCAACAAAGATAAATTCCACCCCGCTTGCCCCTGTCCCCCAAAGTGACAGTTGGCCATGCAGGCTGTTAGATGCTTTTCTTATTATATTCACTTCCATATCTAGCAGCAACCGAGTATCATTAGACACTGAAATGTTGCAGGTGCATTAGTAAGACCAAACCCAAGCGAATTCCATTCATAATCAAAGTGCTGAAGGCACTAAAGTTGTGTCTCAAGTGAAAGAAGGTTTGACGAGTTGCAGATCTGCTGGGTTACAGCTTAATTTTGCCAGATACCAAACTTAGATAAAATAATGAAAGATTGATGTTTTAGATTTGCTTCCTTTTGATTTAGATAAGTATATTCAAATAAAACTTATAAACTGTAAGCATGAGATATAGGGAGAGTAAGAGTGGCAATGTGCTAATTGTTAACAGTCCATTGAAACAAATGACCTTGTTAATGTAAGGTTAAAGCAAGTTGATAGCACAAGGTTTTACTGGAATCGCTTGAAAATTTGTTCCTATTTATTAAATTCACCTGGATAAACAAATGGAATGCAACAATCCTGATCCCTCAGACTTATCAGCACTTTGATTTGTACTCGGTATCTAAGCTAAACCGTCAAACGCAGTCTCTTTTTACAGACTGAAAAAAGTGGCTTGTTAGTAATGTCGGATGGTAGATATACAGGTTTTGGTCATTTTAGAGTGTAACAAATAACCCCTGGAGGTATCTTATGTCGATATCTTGATGTGATTATAAGTATTTTACACGTATTTGTATCAGGCTTCAAGCTTTCTACATGGGTAATTGTAACACCATAAAATGACCAAAACCTGCACATTTACTTCCAAAATTGCACACAAGTCACCTTTGCATTAAATCAAACTATATTCCTCTGCATGGTAAAGTGATAGTTATGCAACATCACTGTGAAATGAATTCTTTTGTGCTTTTATGCCACAGACAATCATTGTGTCCGATTAATATTCATTTTTGAAACAAAACTGATATTTCAACACGTTTTCTCAATCACAGCATACCCAGTGTCAGTGGGAAAGGCATGCGCCATGCGCCATAGTCACATTAAAAATCAAAATGTCACATCATTTTTTACACTGGATGCGCCCCTGTCGCAATCCAATTTTTCAGTCTCGCCAAATACTACAGCCTGCTTAAAGTACAGTCCTAGACCAAATGAGGGGAATTCCGTTTTAAATTAACATATCGCAGAGAAGTAAAAGCATTATTGATCAACCAATCAGATTTTATCGCGGCATTGGTGTATCAACCAATCAGATTGAGTCTTTTTCGCGTAAGAATCTGAAAGATATCCGTGATTCTGATTGCCGTCGGCCATCGGCGATTTGCCAGAAAAAAAATCAAATGGCTAATCTTATGCTAGTAGTTAAGAAATTAGGGCAATCAAAATCGTATTTGATAATCATCATAAATTTCTATTATGTGACAAATAAAAAACACAATTTAATTATAGTCAATATATGATTCCTACCAGTTGTTTATTTACTCCATTCCAGAAGTTGTTTTCGATCATAATCCCAAAATATCTCTCAAGAGCTTGTCCCATTTGGGAGGGACAGTGGGTCATAGTGTCACACATTCTAAAGTTATCAGCACATTAACTAAATCTTAGTATGGTGCATTATGGTCCAGGTAAAGGGAAAAATCCCTGTCATTAGAATGAGTTGAATTGGCCAAGTTTGTGTATAAATTATAGTGTGAGAAGCTGCCGATTATCTTGAAATGAATGCTTGCACAAGTGTCACCACATACCTCCCTCTGTGCCCCCTCCACTGATTCAGTTTCACCTTGTGTGACATCCACTCTACACACAGGAAGAAATAAACATACTGCAGCAGTAAAGTTCAAAGGGTGTGAAACCGGCACATGCTAATGTCCTTTTATCCCTAGCTGACTGTGCTAATAGGGGTTTCTTACCTCTTTGAAATGCCGCTTGTCAAAACTTAAAAAGAGTTTCATGTTAGGTGATTGTTAGAGTGTTTGGATTAGGAAATACACTTGGACATTACCTGATGTGTCTTACAACTGCTGCATTGTGACATCAGCGATCTTGTTTTTTTTTTGTTTTTTTTTTGATGTGTGGAATAGAAATATTTGATCATCTAGCTTCACTCAATACTTTATCTTGGAGGCAAAAAAAACCTATATGGCTAGTAGTAGTAGTAGTAGCTAAGAATAGTTGAAAGAGATCAGTTGACATTGACCAAAACCTTTATTTATTTATTTCTTGTTAAATGATGATAGTCAAAGTATTGAATCATTGCATTAGGTTCATATTTTTATTTTTGATCAATTGTACGGCCAAATGAATTTAATTTTCATGACGGAAATGCCTATAATATTTGTATGGCGTCTAGACTATAGTCTTTTTCTTTTGTACGTTGTTCTGCTTTTTAACTAAAATATTAGTTTGTCATTCAAAGACTTTTTTGTCCAAAAAAAAATCAATTTTCAATTGTATCATGGTTTGAGTCTGTTGTTAATGTTATGCATTTTAGACTCACTTTAAAAAAGCAAGTTGTAGTCAGTTCATAAAATGTCACATTTGATTTTGAAAATGTCACATTAGTTTTGAAATTGTCACATTGATTTTGCCTCAGAAAGGGCCATTGTCCCATTGATAAAAATTCTTTCCCGACCACTGTAGTGTTGTAGAATTGTGTTAAATCTTTGATCATTTGTACAAAATTGAGAGATTCTTTGGTTTTCAAAGCAGAGAATCAAATGCTCATAAAGAAGGTACTATAGTTGTGAGGATAAGTTTCACTAAAATCTGTGTCTTGCGTAACTAAGACAGGATCATCAAATATTGTATCAGGGGCTGATGGTAAGGAAATGCCACACTCAATATAACTTAAATATTTCAATTCAGATCATTTCACTAATATAGTCTTTGTGTTATGCTCCGGACAAAATTTAAGTATGAACAAGAGGGCCATGATGGCCCTGGGATTGCTCACCTGAGAACCAGGTATTAGTGGAAAGAAAAGAAACAGCAAATATGATATTATGGAAAATGGGCTCTGCCCTCTGCCAGCCATAAATCAAGTGAGTACTTTTGGACAAGAAGATTTTTCAAATTTGTACTATATTCATACAAGGAAAATGGGCAGCCATATTTTTCTATGAATCAAAATAATTTGAACAATCTTGGTAGAGATTGACGCAAGGAACATCTGTGCCAAATAACTTGAAATCCAGCCAGTACTGTTGCACAAGAAGACTTTTGAAGTTTTTACTATATACATATAAGGAAAACGGACTCTGCCCCATGGCGGCCTTGTTTTTCAATGAATCAAAATAATTTGAACAATCTTGGTAGAGATTGACCCAAGGAACATCTGCGCCAAATAACTTTGAAATCCAGCTGGTACTCTGGGACAAGAAAATTTTTCAAATTTGTACTATATACATATAAGGAAAACGGGCTCCGCCCCCTGGCAACCATGTTTTTCAATGGATCAAAATAATTTGAACAATCTTGGTAGAGAGTGACCTAAGGAACATCTGTGCCAATTTGAGGAGAAGTTTTGCTATGTTTTTTCTTCCCATTGTCATGGCAACCAAAGTTCTGCATGGAATAAAATTCTTTGAACAACTATGAAAGGGCATCACCCATGGAACATTCCTGTGAAGTTTCTTCAAAATTGGCCCAGTGGTTTAGGTGGAGATGTCGTTTAAGTTAAATGTTGATGATGGATACGGGACATTCATCAGGTGAGCAAAAGATAACAAAGGGCAATAACTCCAAAATTATGCAAAACAGAGTTATGGTTATTGTACACTGCACTTCTCCACACTGAGATATATCTACCTATAAAGTTTCATGTTGATACCTCTTATAGTTTTGTGTTATGCTCCGGACAAAATTATGACGGATGAATGAATAAACGAACGAACAGATGGACAAAGCGGCAACTATATGCTCTCCATTCTTTGTAAGTACATTCACCTTTTGGCACTGGTTCTTCACCAGAAATAGTTGTCTGTAATGAGTCACAAACTTACTATCAGTCAAACTGTTTGACTGAAAATCAAAATGACCTTCTGGTTTAAATTCCTTTGAGAGAGAGGTCAGACCTGACAATATTCCATGACCCCTTCCAGTTGATTTACATGTATTTTCTTTTGACAGAAAATGTAATAATGCTCCTTTTCCATATCTTAATTTAAAACTTTGAACTTACCAGAAATGGTGGGATGTTCAATAATTTCTTCCGCCATCAATGTGCCATTTTCTCCCACTATGGTAAAAAAAAAAATCAGTCAATCAAGTAAGCAGAACTGTTATACTAATACTCAATTTTAACTTATTGACTATTTCTATAAAAACTTATATATAGCAACTAATATTATGCACTTAGAATTTCAACTATCTAACAACTTACTACTGTCTATTTTCAGTTACTAAATCACATGTAACATTTATCAACAAACATATTTATGAGTGTTCATCTTAAAAAGACACTGTTTACCCCTCATTGTGTAAACAAATGCAAATCAAAACATTTTGTACAAGTCAAAACTATGGATTAAATTTTAATTACCAAGTATAAAATCTCCTTATTCAAAGGCATAAAATCAAATATAAGATTTAAGAGAACCATTAACAGAATAGACAACAGGGATTCCAATAGATTTTACCTTGTCTTATTTGTAAAAGATTAGAGAGGCAGAAATGTAAAGAATAAGTATTGATTAAGATTTTAAGACGATTCCTTGCTGAATACATAGAAAGTTTGACCAAGTCATGAATGATTTACCGGTATATCAATGTACATTTCAATCATGAATCGATCTGATTAGAAATCTTCCTATTAGTTATATATTCAAACAATATGTGGTCTAACTATCAATCCGATTAGAAATCTTCCTATTAGTATATTATATTCAAACAATTTGTGGTCTAACTAACAGCAGTTATGTGCATTTTTCATTCATTATTACCATTTGGTAACATGACTAGCTTAGACAAAGACTGAATTATTGAGGATTTTCAAATGACTTACTTGGAACAGTGACATCGTATTGTCTATTCTTCCGATGACACCTGGCATGTATACAGCAGTACATCAACGGAAAACAGGAAATTAGGGGGCCAACAAAAAACAGGCCTATCTCAACTTCAATACTATTCTGCTGTTGTTTTTCTTCTGAAGAAAAAATGTTAAATATAATTCCCAGTATGTATGTGTAACAGAAGGTAGAGATTAATTTAACCTAATATATCAGGCAGTTAGAAATGGAATTCTAAAACTAGAATTGTGTTCATTGCACCCGGATGCCCCCACCTTTTGACATTCTCACTAATCTAAGATCCAAATTTTTTTACAGAAAAGTAACATTATTTACAAGATTAAATTGCTGCCAGTTGCATTCAGGATAGACTAAATCATGTTTGTTTGTTTAATGGGTTTAAAATCCCACCGACAGTATTTCAGTCATATGAAGACAATGCATACTTGAGACAGATATCATAAATGCTGCCACAATGCAGTGTCACGCTGTAGACATTTGGCACGATATCACACCCAGTCACATTATCCTGACACTGGGCCAACTAGTCCTGGAACTACCATTAAATGCTGAGCGACAAGCAAGGGAGATATACCAGTACAATTTTTTTACGACTTTGGTATGTCGGGGATCGAACTCACAACCTCCTGATTCCAGGGCGGACACACTAACCACTTGGACCGATCACTGATCAAATTAGCCTTCGTCTAGTTTAAAAAAAATCTTGTCCTTATTTAACTGAACACTTTATTCCAGAGTCTGAGTCACTGCCACATCATATGATAGTTTTGACAATTTTGTTTTAACTACAGTCTATATACATGTCATTTTCCGGTACTGAAAACTTTGGAACAAAAACACTTGATTGCTCTAAAATGAGCAAATTTAAGTTTTAAAGTCCCTATGCTAATCCTAGAGCAATGGCGATTTGTCAGATTCCCCAGAATGGGAGATACTTTGAATCTAAAATTCAGCTAAAGTCTATTTCCAAAGACACAAGCACAATAATGCAATCCAAATTCATATCTGTACAGATTCATTGAAATAATTAATTAATACTTGATTTAAACTACTTTAAGTGAATACAGATCTAAAGTTATGTAAAGATGTGGCTTACTGGTAGGTAAACCATGTTTTTCCTCATTCTGTTTACAAACAGTGTCAGAGGTTCGGTTACAATCTTGGATGATTGTTCCATTGCAGTCAGTGCACTCCAAGCAGTTGCTTGAATTCTGGACCAATGAATAGTGTCCATCCGGGCAAGCGTCACATTCTGTGTCTTTGAACTCGCTGCAGTTCCTTGCAACGTAAAAACCCGCTTCACACACAGTGCACGTCTGACAACGCAAACTCCTATAGTACTGGTCCTCAGTGCATTTTTCACAGATGGTATCGTGTTCATTTGTGCAGTTGACAATTGCTGTGATACCGTCAGGACAATCTCTACAGGGGAAACACTCCCCAAGGCCATTTTTATCCAATAACCACTTTAGTCCCTGGGGACAAATTGGAGTTGGGTTGATAAACTGCAATGATCAAAATGTCATGGATAATGAAAAGTTCATAAGCAATGATCAAGTGATGTTTTAATTTCTTCTAAGAATGCCATATTTATCTATCATCATGAAAGTGCAAAATCTAAATTACCTACATGTACATGTAGAATAACCTCATAACATTATAAGTCTACTTCTGGGTGTTTCAATACAGCAATGGTTTAACGTTTTATTTCATTATCATACAATTATGTCTAAATAAGATCTTAATTAAACCAGGACCTTTATTTTATAGAATATCTCCTTGATTAAACATAGAGCTAATGCACTTTTTCCGATGACTCATTAGTTATTGGAATTAAAACCAGTAGATTAACAACAATAATTTACTGATTTGTTTTAAAAGGTCTGAATATGATATGAAATTTGTTTGTCAAGTTTAAAATCAACAACAATAAAAACATCTACTGAAAACAAGCAAAAGAAGAACTATCAGTGTATCTGAAGGTGAAGGAATACCTCCACCCACCCACACGACTTGCATTTTGCTTTGTCAAAGAAAAAAAAACACTATTACATAAAACACGGCTAGATGCTTGTTTTAATTACCATATCATCATAGAGTATAATGGTATAAAAAAGCAAGAAGTGTGGAAGTTTCACTAAAAAGTAATTTGTTTGATGAACAATTTACACAGGACTATAATTCTTACCACAGGAATTATTTCCAATGATTAATAGTCCTTTTTTTTTAAATTAATAGCAAACCATATAAGAATTTTAGCCATCAAATAATATCATTGTTTTTCCGTAGGGAAAGTAACTTTAAAACATGTATTTTGTTTCAACTCTTTTAATTTATGTTTTATTTTGATTTATATATCAAATGTCAGTTCAGACCAGTGTTTGTTAGGATTTCCAGTAATGTCCCCTTGACAATACTTCAGTCATTTGGAGACTTTGTCTACTGGAGACAAAATAAAGTGTTGCCATACTACAGTATCATACCATACATATGTCATGATACCACACCCAGTCATATTATCATGACACTGGGCCAGCCAGTCCTGGAGCTACCTTGTATACTGGAGTGCAAGCAGTATCCATGATTTGCATAAAAATTATAATATCATCAAACATAATGACGTGTTGGAAAAATTTTGGTTTCCACACTGATATTATGACCATCTTTGAGTAAGTGGAACATACATTTTCCAACACAGCCTTATATTCGACAATATTATAAGCAAGTCATGGACACTATTAATTCTAAGACACTGCTCACACCTCAGTATATATGCTGAGTGCCAAGCTGGGAGGTACCAGTACCATTTTTAACAACCTCTATCACATCACAGCAGCAGACCTGTGTGCCTGCACACCGTAATACATTGTTTATCAACTGTGTCCATTTATTATTAAATCCTTCAATGCATGAGGAAGTTACAGCCAGTGCAAGACCTGAACCAGTTTTTGACCGTCAACGGTTGAACCTCTAAGTATTCATGAGCTTGACCCACAGGGACTTGCTCCTGTATGTTTTAAAAAAAATCCTACTGTACACATAAATACCAATATTGTGTGGACATTAGGATATTTTTTTTTTTTGTGCTGGCAGATATGCAACACCGACGGATTCAGGGGGGGAGGGGGGCGCACCCCGTGTATGACCCTTCTAAAATTCCCGGACCATACATAAATGTAGACACATAACCCCCCAAAAATCACAAGAAAGCACTATTTAACCGCTTTAAAATAAAAAAAACAAAAACGCAGGAGAGTTCTCCTGGACTCAAATCCAACCAGAACTACACCCTTCTCAAGCTTAGGGGAATGCATTGTCACTGCCTACATTTTTTAGTATTGCGTCCCCACCCCCAAACCTGGACTCCTGGATCCGGCTCTGTGCATTATACAGTGCCTGGCCATAATACAGTACGCAACGTCATCTGACGCACATAGCAATTTTACTTAAACAATTTATCAATTTGTTTATGTTTATCGATTTCCAGGCAACGCGTTCCACATAAGTATTTTTCCGATCATTTTATTTCATCATGATTATTACGTCATCAAACAATCATGGTATCACGCAGTATTGATTTGACAGTCGAGTAGAAAAATGACATAATATCTATGCACAAGGGTGGATTTAGCTCACAAAAAAATTGGAGAAATACTAATGGTAAGTGCTATTACAATCGAGAAAATTGTAAAGAGGTATCATGAATGTGGGGCAGTAGAAAACAACATGAGACCTGGGAGGAAGAGATTGACAGACGACCATGATGACAGGGCTTTGTTTCGTTTAGTGAAAGAGAATCGTAGACAGTCGTTAGCGGATATCTCGACAAGTTTTAATTCCGAAAGGCATGGTACAAGTGTTTCTAAAAGAACTGTACAATGTAGGTTGGTGGAGAGTGGTTATAAACGGTGTGTGGTGGCTAAAAAGATAACAATATCAAGGACCAATCGTGAGGCTAGGGTGGGGTGGTGTTGGGAACGAAGGAAATGGTCAGTAGCTGAGAATTGGTTGAAGTGATATTTAGTGATGAGACAAAGTGGTGCTGGGGAAAGACAGAAAGATTTATGGATGGAGGAAACCCAAAGAAAGGTACAACCCTGAGTGTGTCAGTATGTTCCCTGACAGGTCTCCATGTAGCGGTATATCTGCCATGTTTTGGGACTGTATAACATATGACGGAGTGGGTACATTGACGGATGCGGACAGTAATATAAACTCAGAGAAGTACATCAATATCTTAGATGAACATTTGTGGCCGGTAATTGCTAAGAACTTTGAAAATAAGCCATGGGTGTTTCAAGAGGATAATTGCCCTGTGCACAAGTCGACGAGAACCAGGCAGTGGAAAGAAACTAACAACATAAATTGTTTAAGTTGGCCTAGTCAGTCCCCAGACATCAACATCATCAAAAACATTTGACAATAAAATACAAACTTGAATCGAGATTGAGTGAGATAAACAATCGTGTAGATTTGATACATGTGGTGAAGGACATTTGGAGTGGTTTTGATCAGGGAGCTATACGATCACTATATGAAACAATACCAAGAAGAATTCATGCTGTTATAAAAGCAAAGGGACAGATAACAAAGTACTAGACAGATATCGTCGGAGGTCCTAACTGCGCCCCTGTCCTAACTCTGCCACCTTCCTTTTTTTTTATTGTAGTCTCGCTAGATTTTATCACACGCGCAAGCGACTGTGATATTTTTTTTTTACGATGTTTCTGTAAATAAACTCAGATGATTTTTGTACGAAATTTTGATTCAAACTGATAAATATTGCAAATTTTATCTCGCACCACTCTTTTTATATGTTTTTTCTTAATACAAAATGATTTCCACGCAGAATGGCCTTTTTACACTCAAATTTTTTAAATAAAAGTATCTCAGAAAGTCCATCTACTGTGTTTACAAACTTATAAATGGAATTCATGTGTGCAAATCGCAACTGCTATGACGTCACCTAGGGGGCGGAGTTAGGATCACAAAAAATGATGGCATAATATTTGACTCGTAATGTTATTTTTGAGTGAATAACTATTTATAAAAGAATTTTTTTGAGGTATCAATGTAAATTTGATAGAATTAATTAGTACGTGAACAGTTTTTATTTTATTTATATTGCATTTCCTAATTAAATCTTAGAGGGGCGCAGTTTGGGCACTCGAAGACACAGGCTAACGGCGTGGGACCCCCAACAAAATTTCACAATTCAAGAAAAAAAAAATATTGATACTGTAGCATAAAATATGATATCAATTTTTTTTTTTCTTGAATTGTGAAATTTTGTTATAAACTGGTTTTAAAGTGTTACTTTGTATCATTGGGGGGTCCCACGCCGGTAGCCTGTGCTCGAGGATACATACTTGCCACGCCAACATTATTATTTTTCATGACAAATGAATCGATAAAGAGATGATTTTATTTCTTTATAAAAAAAAACTCACTTGAAACAAATATGTTACCTGGACCAGCAAAACCAGGATAAAAGTGTTGATTTGGAGGTAAGCCATCGCTTGGAAAATAACTTGGATACCTCACCAAATGCCAGGCTCAGTGATCTGCTTGGTACTGTTGCCTACAAAATTAGATCTGCATTGTTTTATTATTTAACTAAGATCGGTTCGTAGCACTTTTAAACAATTAGTTATTTCCATGACACGATTTCTTTTTTTGTTTGATACACTACTGCACAGAACAATTTCAAAAACGAAAGTGCGAAATGTTCGGGGATTCCCCACTAGCCTCAAGTGACGTCACCGCTTCACAATTTTAACATGCTAACACATAGCCTCTTCGATTTGTACTTCGGCAGATCTTTTATTTTTGAAAGTGGGCATGTTTTACATTCGATTTAACCCACTTCTGTTTTCGGAAGGTCTTCTTCGTGTTCCACTCGATATTTGGAAGACGACAGACAGATGAACTCATTCGGAACACCTCGCCCTTTTCTAGAAACGGGCGAGTGTTCCGAATGCCTTTTCTAATGAAGAGACGGTCTCCAAATTATCGACCGGAGACCGTCGTTTAGTATGTAGTATATGGGGGCGTGGAATATATCGGAGACCGGCTGAGACAGTTTACATTTCTAAACAAATCAATTTTCACTTTTTTTTGTGTCATTGAAGTCGTGTTATTGTTCAATTAACGCAATTTTAAGCCTGAAATTAAAAAAAAAAAATGTAATGTATACTCAGATAAGATCGGAAACCGGCCGAGACTGTCTACATAAGACATTTCACATTATTTGTAACTAAAGTCTTCATAATTGATAAAGTAACGCAATTTTAAATCGGAAATTCCGAAAATACTTTGATGTTATGCATCTTCAAAAGATAAATTAAGTATTGGTATATAATTAATTTAAATTGTTTCACACATTGACAGTCACAAGAAATTATTTGTTTGGCCATTAGCAAAATGATCTTTGAAAAGAAACAAAGAAAGAAGTAAACAAACATTTTTTCATCAAAAACTTTATGACAGAACATACACAGAGAAATTGTCTTTACTCGCCAAATACTCAATTTGTAAATTGATTTAGCTAAGTATAAATGCATGTACTTTTAAGCTACCCTTAATAAACAAATTAACGCCAGCGTTTATGTAAGATTACAAATAAAGGTTTTGTTGTGTTGTGCAAAGTAGGACATATGATCCGGATATAATAAACTTTAGTATTCAAAATATATTGGTGTTTTTATGTCGGACAGCTGTGTTGGTTGTAAATTTAGTTGTTTTCATTGTGTAAGTTTGCACACAAGAAAATGCCGTTGGTTATAGGACATAGTCAGGCAAAGTATCTGAGTGATTATTTAGAAATTGATTTTTTTTAAAAAATTTTCCTATCCTGGATATAAAGTTCGTCAGTTTCTGGATGAGGATGTGATATATGATGTAGTGCCTTTCTTCTCGGTGAGAAGTATATTGATTTGCTATGTCTTGGCATCATGCCATTTTTTTTTTCACGGAGATTATATTTCAATTCAATCTTGCATAAATAGATCTCCGAATTAATCGAATTATAAATAAGTTACAAATTTAATCATGAATAAGTACGCATGTACTAGGCCATACATTTCTATAAATTAAATTAAATTAAATAAATTTCTATAAATAAATGTCTATTTTGAAATTAATTGCATCATAAAATTGCCTGATTTGTTTGATAATTAGTTGAATGACGGGCGCAAATATTAAACAAGGAATAAAAGTTTAGATACAGCAGATAAGACAGCGTCATCCGAAAAACGTAACGTAAATATATCTATAATGTCAATAGCTACTGAATCAGTATGTGGTTACTTGAGCGATAAAGGTCATTTACTTAGGGCTACTGCACGTGCACGTTATTGTTTGTAATATAATTTAGGAGCAACTGCTGAACTGAAATAAGCAAAGAAACTTAAAATGTTTTTTATTAAAGTTCATTAAAAGAAATTTACATGTACGAGGGTCATCCAGAAATGAATGAGAGTTGCTTAATTACGTAAAAACTACAAGTATTACTCACAAAATCTCTTCATAGTCCCTCAATATAATCTCCCGCGGATGCTTTCGTCGACTCCCATCTTTTTGGCAAATCCCGAACTCCCGTTGCTAGGCAACCTTTGTTGATGTCCCTAACGACCGCGTTCATTCAAATCGTCATATCGGACTCCTCGTAGTGGTTCTTTAAGTTTTGGAAACATGTCGTAATCGGGGGACTTAAGTCTGGCGAATATGGCGGGTGATTAAGAACTTCCCAGTGGTACCGCTTGAACACGTCCCTAACAACGCCGGACTTGTGCGGCGTGGCGTTATCATGCAAAATTAATGGCGTCACCTGTAAAAGTTCCGGTCGGTTGCGGCGTATCGCTGGTCGAAGAAATTTAGTCAAATACCACTCATTGTACTCTTTATTAACCGTGCTTCCATGTGGAACTCTGTGTGTTGTCAAAACGCCGTAAATATCGTAAGTGAATATCATTAGCATCTTTGGACAGTTCATACTGCGGCGATATTTCACAGGTCTTGGCGAGTTTGGAGTATGCCATTCAGAGCTTTGGCGTTTCACCGGTTCCATGTTTCGTCGATAGCAACCACTCTATTCAGCATCATTTCACCTTCCTCAGAATATCTATTCAACAATTCAGTGCAAATTTGAACACGTTTGTCTTTTTCAGTTTTTGAGAGTGCGTGCGGCACCCACCGCGCGGCGATCTTTCTCATGCCTAATTTTTGCGTCAGAATAACATGAACGGAACTCTTACGTATCTCCGATTCATACGCAATTTCCTCGCATGTAAATCGTCTATCAGAATTGAGAAGTTGAGCAACAATTTCGGTGTTATCGGCGTCTGTAACTGTCACCGGCCTGCCGGAGGAGGGCTTCTTGTAAGACTCTTGCCGTCCATTATTGAAATCCTTCACCCATCTACAAATAGTGCTAAATCCAACTGCACATGTCGGGTCAACCTCCTGGAGTGCATTAAATATTTCAGTCGCTTTCTTTCCGCGCCTACTCTCTATCTTGATATATGCATAAATTTCTTCTCGTGTCAGCGCGAACGCATCGTCCGCTCGTATATATGTTATGTAATTTTTGCTTTTATGATAAATGGACGGGTTTTAATATAGTTTTAAACATTTACTGGTTGATCTACAAGAATGCGTATAATAGTAGTAATAGTTTTGTCTATAAGCTTAAAACATTTAGTACAAAAAAACTGCTAATATATGTATATAACAATTATAAAGATAGTTATAAAAATTTAAACATACTTGGTGATAATAATTTTATATCTATTATTTTATATAAATCTTTCTCTTACATCTTTCATATAGTGGACAAACGCATACAAAATGGTGCTCGTCTTGTACATCATTTAGATAATAATCAAGGATATAATTAGATTGCAGTCTATTACATAATTTAGCACCTGGTGCTACTGGACACGTGCCATTAAGCGTGTTGACTCAAAGAACACAATACACAGTACCAGTAACCCGCAGCGTGACAGCGCGAGCTGTGATGTCACGTTAAGTTGTAAATGCTGATGATTATACGAGTTACTAGATTGAAAAAAAGTATATATTAATGATACTCGCAGTCATGGTTTATTTAATTAATCCATCTATTTTTATACTGGATGTTAATATGAACTTAGGAAAGAAATCAACATTATGTAGTATGTAATATTTACCAATTCCTGACCGTTTATATAATTCAGACGACGGGTAAGTGCTGATATGTCTGATGTAATGATTTTTATATGGGATTTTTTATTTATTTATACTTTACATCTTCCCAAATCCATAGTATAACATGAAAGTAAGATATATCCTCCACAATATTTTTCATATGTTGCTTTTCCCGAATCCATCCATCCATCCAAACAGTAAAATGAAATTGTAAATTAAATATATTAAATAATTAAAAATAAAGCCAGAGGATATCACATCCACTGTAAGATCTTTCATAGACAATTCACTGAAGTTACACGGCGACAATGCAGAAAATAACAATAATGAAGACAGTGAAAGACGTTTTGATACACAACAAGATTTAGCAAACAAGGTTATATTGAATGACGGTGTGAAACTTGTTGGTGGTACACACAAAGCATTTATGGTACGCGGATTAGGTGGACAAAATTATTCTGTAACTTTATTCCCCGAGGAGAAATGTCTCTTTCCATCACTAGGGACATGTTATCATATTTTCGCTGCCAAGAAAAGCATTGGAATCAGTATTGGTGACCAAAAGAAGGAAAGAAAACTAACAAGTCTCATGAGATATAAAAATAGACAAAATAACCCAAAACGCATTGGACAGAAAAAGCCTACACCATCGGATTATGAAAATGTTATAGCAGCGCCTGACTCAAAATTAGCAAAAATGGAATATAAATCGAGTAATACTGGGACAAGTGACATATCCAGCATAGACGGCTCCTATCATGTGAAACAAAACTTGACGTGTAGTAAACGAGAATACTTATCCAAAAAAAAGAGTTCAAAATAGAAAAGCCGACTGTAAAATCTCCAAATAAGTGTGACGTTATCACTGATCTAAATACGAAAGAATTTCCGATGTAACAGATACTGAATCTACATGGATTAAACAATTTAAACTAAACATTAGTGATAAGAATATTTTACGGAATGATCAATGGTTAAACGACACACATTTAAATGCAGTCATTCAGATACATTTTGACGGGACTTGCCATTGGACTGTTAGCATGGTATCTGCCAAGGAACCGGACACGATATATTTTTTTGACAGTTTAAGTGACAATTTAAATTTTTTGAAAAATAACGTTCAAATACAATTATCCCAACTTCACCCTAGTGCGAATGGCCATGTTTCAATCAAAGTTCCAAGAACACAGCAACAACCAAACAACAATGACTGTGGTCTATTTGCCATCGCACATTCAGTGGATTTTTGTTTTAGCGGTGGGACATTGAATTTTAAAAATCAATATAATATTTTAGAAATGAGAACATCTTTTTCATTGTCTTGAAAACGGGAAAATGTCACCATTCCAAAAAGAAAATATTAAAATCCACAGATCTACAACTTTTCAAGGACCAAATAAAACAATAAAGATTTAAAACAACATGTGTATGTGAAATACCTGAATTCACGGATAATATGGTTCAATATGAAAATAACATATGCCGCAAATGGTATCACCAACCATGCGTTGGTATAAACAACTGTAAAAAAAATATCTATTGTTAGACGCTTGTCTTGGCAGTGCATGTCATGTTCTAAAACAAACTAACTTGAATAAGTATTCAACTAAACATGATATTAAACAGTATAAGTTCATCGTCATTTAAAACAGCATAAAACGATTGTTATCTGTTCATTTTGATAAAATTCATGCACTGTTTGCCATGTATGTGATATATATTTTATCCTGAGTTTGACGAAATGTATGTGTACCGGTTTGATGTATGTATTTATGTTTACCTTATGTTTACAATGTTATTTTGTTTTTTGATTAATATGATTTTATGATTGATGAAAATTGTTTATTTTTTCATGTTGTTTAATTATTTTATGAATAAATGAATATTTTCTAATTTCGTTTTCGTTTTATTTACATGTACATTTCATTAAAATATAAGATCAACTTTCTTCTTCAATTGGACACATTCTAAGTTTCAGAAGTTTATTGGCATAAGTCAGCAGTACATTGCCTTTGGCCATTTACACTCAAGCATTACAAACATGGTAATCAATATAAATGCAACTATTCGTTAAATTGCGTTAAATAAACAATACTTTAAATTACAAAACTAAATATTCTATGAAGTCAAAAAGGTACATTAAACAAATCACATTTACATAATATCAGATATGAATATAACATCATATTTATAAGAGAAACAGTTATGTTGTTGTCTTTAGAGCAAGGGTTTCATTTCTTAGTTGAAAAGCATTTTGACTATATTTTGTTAGATTTTAAACAACTCTCTTTCTTTTTGTAGACATAATACTTTTAAACTTTTGCAGTGTGGGCCATCTTATATTTTCTAGAAACGGATTTCTTAAATTCCGTTACAATGGACAGCATAAAAGAAAATGAAATTCAGTACATTCATGTTACAAACTTTACATACTCTCTCATCTCGATTTATTTGGTTGTACCTCCCTGTCTTAATTTCTAAATCATGATAATTAAGTTTAAAGCGGGTTAATTGTTTTCTATGTGTTTCATTTGAAAGGTACTTAAAATAATTTTCAAATTCAAAATCTGATTTAAACTTAGAAATAAAAAAACAATTTTGGACTGTTAATCACTCTTGTTGAGTACCAATCCTGTTTGAATTGGTCTCTCAGTGTGTTTTTCATCAAAACAAATGTATGTTTAATATTAAATTGTTGATAAAATATTTGTGAATATCCTAAATGATCAACAACAGAATTAATTTTAGATGCCCAACAAGAATGATTTAGATTATACTGTTCAAGATATATGGTGTATAATGGTGAATTAATATTACTCAATACCTTTAAAAGAAACTTAAGAGATCTTTCTATTGCTATTAAACTTAGAGGGACACGGCCTAGTTCAGCATATACTGCATCCGTATTTGTTGGTTTTTTGACACCAAATGGTGATTTACAGAAACGGATATGCAATTTAACAATTTCTTTGCAGTTATAAACTCCCCAAACTCCAGAATTGTATAAAAGAATAGGAACAACCATTGTATCGAAAATTCTAAGTTTGGTATTAATATCAAATTGATCTATCAAACAAGTAAAGAATGCTATGGTAAGCTTTAAGAGCCTGGTGTGAGAGTGACTTAATAGCTTGAGTCATAGAACCAGTATAATTAAATTTAGCACCAAGGAATGAATTCGTCAACTCTCTCAATCTCAATTATTAATAAAGATATCACAATGTTGTTGTTTTCTTTTTTTCAAATATACAAAGTTCAGTCTTTTTTACATTTATCTTTAAACCCCATTTATATGAGTAGTCATAAATATTAGTTAATTGGGCTTGGAGACTTAAAGGATCAGTGGTGAATAACACAATATCATCGGCAAATAAAAGTAAGTGTGTAGACGGAAGCTCAGTATCTCTGTCTGTCATGGCATTCATACCAATAGCAGACTTTGTCATTAATAAATAGTAAAAATAGAATCGGAGAAAGACGATCACCATGCTTCAAACCAATCGAGACGTCAAAAAAGTCTGACAATGTATCACTACGTGATAATTTGACACAAGACATGAAGGCTATGCATACTGGTGCAAACTAAATATTTTAAGCCGTTGATTAAAACATTTTGTTTTAATCTTTTCTTGTTATAGTTAGATATATGATTTATATATTGATTTCTAAGCCTTGGGCGGGCATGCTTCCCCAGAATAAAATATTGATTCTAGAGTGATGGAGATGCATTCTGAGGGGTATCTTAGAGAAATGTTAGTTTTATAGTTAGATATATGATTTATATATTAAAATCTAAGCCTTGGGCTAAGTAGTTCTATTGCTTGGGGACGAAAGTTTTGCATGAGCCTTTTCTTTTTTTTTCTTTTTTATGCTTTTTGTCCCTTAAATCAGCCCTAAAAGCATTCATAAAAGCACCTTTTTCTTCTGTTTTGAAAAGGTTCTTGATCCAGGCGGGCAGTTAACCTAACAATCGTTTGGGAAGGCAGTACTAGACTCACATCCTCCATAAAGATTTCTCGCATACAAAATTCATAGATGGTAGCCGGGGTCCGAACTCACAGCCCTCTAAACCAGTATATCTAGATCCATGAAAATATTTTTTCTGTATGATTTATATTACCATTAATACGAATTTTATGGCACTGGCAGCAAAGCTAGGTTGCGAGTTGGAGGACTTTTTGGCTATATTAAATCTCATTAAAAATAAAAATAAATTGAAAAAAAAAAGTTTAAATATGAAAATGATTGAGGAGGTTATTATTTTCTTTGAATAATATAATATTACATTATATTCTATTAAAAGCATAAATTGTTTACATTCTATTAAAATTATTAACATTGACATGTCTGTTATTGTCCATTTGATGTTTTAAATATGGTTCTTTTCCATTTAAATACATATATTTATGTTCACCTTATAAAATGCAAGAGAGAGAGCACTAAAGCCGTCCATAAAATCATGAAATAAATATTAGGATTTTTTTTTTCGTCGCAGTTCAAAAGTGTATATAACACTGAGTTTGGTTTGATCCTAGTTTATTAATTTTACTATAATATGCACAATAAATACTATTAATATATATACTAATCCTATCAGTGCATTAATTGATGTCTGTGACATGCACAAACATTTGACTATGACGTTGCCAAGGTGACAGCGGAGATAAGTGTGACAGTGGATGCTCTTACAGCAGGGGTTGGCCTGGGTGACTGGTCATTTAGCAAACTATTATTGCAGTAAGGGGCTCACAATGGGGATTTCCACTACTTACCACAAGCATTAACCCAATCAAGGCAATTTCAGTCACCTAGAAAAATGTATGATCAGGCCAGCTCTGTGTGTGTGTGTGGGGGGGGGGGGGGGGGGCATGAGCCACCTAAGCCCCCCCCCCCTCTCCTGGTAAAACCGAGCCTGGTATTTCCTTACATTCGGGGAAATCTTCAGAGTTTGTGATGTTGTGTTTGTTACCATCTCTTATAATGTCACAAGTTTCCCGGACAGTTTGTTAAGTAGCTGAAAATATCAAATTGTCGCAGTCACTCCGTAATCTTTGTAATTGCGACATTGCAAGGGTATGGAAGATTATATATAGGAATATTACAATTAATACGCTTACAAGGGCGTCGTCACACTGAGTAAATTTTATGTTAATTTTTTATGACGTTATAAAATAATTATATGAATTAATACATGACATGACATTGTATATTAAAAACATCTTAAAAAATGGCCTTTGAATAAAATAAATTGTAACTTTAATTTCATAACCCTGAAAAATAGTAATATTAATACAATGTACTCGTATTGTCAGTTGTAATACACCACCCATTTACACCTGGAGAAGGGATTCACTAATTGGAGGTAGCAGTGCACAGAGAATATTGTTAGTAAGTAAGTAAGTAAGTAAGTAAAGTCCTTTAATCGTATTGTGCATTTCTTATCTTGTTTTGTCCATTTCATAGGCTATTAATAAAACTAAATAACACTCCTTGTGAATCAAGTAGTTTGATATCAATTCGTCTTGTTTGTTCTATCCATAAAATAGTCCATTATGTATTGTACTAAGACCTGTTTATCAACTGTAGAAATGGATGTAATATCTGGGTTAGAAATGTTAAGGTATTGCTAAATGATTCTGTTCCGTCTACTGCAGACTCGGACTCAGACGTGTTCTTCTTCTGGGTAGTTTCTTTTTATAGCCTTGTCCAGCAGGGTTCCTATGCTGAGTATATTTTAGCTGATTCTCGACTAGGTATTTGAATAGCATAATGGTCGTCGTGGTGTTAGTTTCTTAACGAGACTAGCGGTTAAACTACGATTGTAAAAAAAAGAAAGAAAAAACGTGTTTATGACCATTCTTTGCTTTAAGAAGGTACGGAATAAGTTTTCTAACCCGTCTTTATCATTTTTGGACACTGATCAGTAATTTGATGAATAGCTTGACTTTGTCACTAGTGTTCTCTTGATTGTTCTTCAAGAACCTTGCTTTAACTTCCGTATTATCACCACAGACATTGAATTTTGCCACAATTGTTTATGTGTTACCCATATCAAATTGTCCTGTGCCACTAACTTGACTCAATTTAAATTGTCTTCGCATCTTGAATTTCAATTTCGCTAACGCAAAGGTCTAAAACTGGCAGTCATCATAGGCATATTTTTGAAAAGAAAAATGTCCACGGCGTATGAAGGTTGATTTAGGACATTTTCGTATTAGCGCGCGCAACGGAACGCTACAACGACACTGTGATACTCAAAATGTATTGTCATGTGCTCGATTTCACTAAATTGCCCTTCATTCAATCGCGCGCGCCAATACGAAAAATCAAAATATGTTGCATGCGCCAGTACGAAACTTCCAAACATTAAAAAAAGTCCTCGTTCCGTTCTGTCGCGCGCTCCAGTGCGAAACTTCCACCGTTTGTCGTTCTTTTGTCTTCCTGATCGTATGTGTGCGTGCGCGCATCTGTCTGTACGTCCAAAGCTACAAATGGTGTTGGTATTTTTATGTTATTTAATAAGATTTGTTGTAGGGGAATTCAGAATGTGCCCTTTTTCCAGATCTGCCCAGTATATAAGAGGTTATTCCCCTTGAACTTGATAGTGCCTGTCTGCAGCAGCAACTCGGGATCGGTTTGTTATTTTCCAATAACATAACTAGATCTAATACATTTTTACCACCATGGGAAAATGCGGCCTGTGCTATTTTATTTTGATCTGCCTAGTATTTCTGAAGTTACTATCCCTTAACCGATAGAAAATAACTTATTAAAATGGTGGATATCAATTAATTAAATTCATTTGTTAATATCTAAACAGCACGAAGAGTGAATTAAGATGGGTTATTTACTGTGTATGAGTCTAGGTCGTGGGAATGACATAGCGATCTAGTGGGAACAATGAGGCAATACTGTCTTAATGTAATTATATTTATGTACCTGGGTACCTCTGTGTACTCGGGGTCTTCCTCCACCTGTAATTAGCTGGACGTCGCTATATGATTGAAATACTATCGCAGCAATGGTTAACCCCAGTACAACAACAACATAATTATATTTATGGCATACATAATGTTGTTTCAAACCAAAACAGTTTAAAAAAAATGTTATTTTCGAATGTTGATCAACTGCTCTCAATACGGTCGGTGGTTTTACCTGGATGCCTCTATGCATTCGGGGTCTTCCTCCACCTGTAATTAGCTGCATGTTGCTATATGACTGAAATACTGTCGAAGCGACGGTAAACCCAAATAGTCAAGTCATACGTGAACAAATGCAAATATTTCTCACGAATTCTTATATTTTTTATAAATTGTTTATGCCATGCCATGAAATTTCCAATTCACTCATCTTTTTATGTATGGACTTTTGATATATAGATGATAAAACCGTGAGAAAAGCAAAATCTGACAAAAGTATGTTTTCGTATTTTACTTTTCTCGTTATTACCGTCTTTCTTGGATTAATCTTAAAAAACTGCATATCGTTAGAATGGCCGGGAATCGGGCAACAAATCATGTTCATAATGTTATTTACAACCAAATTTACGATACAAGCATTGGAATGCACTAGGGTTTACCAAAGACCTATGAAACAGGTCCTTGGGTTAACCGCAATTTTCGTTTTGCTGCCGCTACTGTGTCCTGTTAAGCCCGATCTTCAAAACCTGAATTTTGCCTGAAAGGCCTTTCAAATCACTCTGTATAATATGCTTACATTACTTACATTATTTATACAGATTTGTTATTCGAATTTAGAATACTGTGCATATTTTGAATATTGGTAATAATCCCATTTTTTTCATTTCAGTTTGTTATCAATTATTTACATTGTTCTTTCCCTCAAGTAAAGTATTAATCCATATATATGTGTTGAGTGTACGGTATCCATATAGAAGATGGAATACTAAAAATTGTCATATGACAACACCATATGTTTAAAAATTATATAACTGTTTAAGCTTCATTATTGCTCCCTTGTTTGCTCAACATATGAAGATAGTTGTAGGACTGGTTGGCTCAATGTCAGGATAATGTGACCGGGTGTGATATTATGCCACATGTCTACGGCACAACACTGCAGTGTGACAGCACTATATCTGTCTCAAGTAGACATCGTCTCCAAATGACTGAAATACTGTCCGTGGGACGTTAAACCCAACAAACAAACAAACTTCATTATCACTCTGATGATTAGAATTTAAAGAAAGTTCAGATCCACAGTAGCAATTACAAGTGTTAGTATTTTATTTCATACAGTAAACAAAGGTAATACATATGGAATTAAATGCAAGAAAAAAAGCAAACAAACACAACACACACACAAACTTTTCACAATATTTTACTTTATTTTACCATATATATATATATATATTATTTTCCCACCAAATTATTTATAACAAAGTTAAATAAATTCCAACATAATCTTAACAAAATGAATATCAGGTTTTTTTTTGTTTTTTTTTACTTTTCCATTATCCTGGATATATTATAATATTTTACTCATGAAATTGAGAGTTACAGGGTTTTCACGTGTTTTTTTGAAAACTTAAGGATTTGTTCCATATAATCATGTTGGTTACATAAAATTTACTGTTCTAACATTTATTAACACTAGAATATTATTTTTCAGAAAGGCATCAGAAACATATGCCAATTACTGGCTAATAAATTTGTGAAACAAATAAAAACCCTGAAAATGTAACATTTTTCTGAATCTGATGTGAAATGCTGTTAGACATTCAATGTACATGTATTCATATAAAAAAACATTTTCTCATTATTACTCATTATTATCTAACATATTTTCTCATAATTATGCTGATTAAATTAATTATCAATGGAAAATGCATATTAACTCTTCCATGTTAAGGCTTTTCCCATTATACATGAGTGATAATAAGTTCTTTATTTTTTTTATAATACAAACTGCATACAAAAGCGAATGCTATGTTTACATGGTTTATTTCAGTATGTGCATTCAAGTGATACTTGAACAGAAACACTAAGTTTTGGGACAAACCCCAATTTTCATAAAATAATTATTTTGTGACTAAAATTAATTTTGGGACAATATTCCCCCCCCCCCCCCAAAAAAAAGATCTATGTTTTGGAACTCAATAATTAACCCAAGTGCAATCTGAAGCTGTGCACCTTTCTAGGTAATAAATCCTCATTTATTTTAACCAGCAAGTCTTGTCAATCTGTTAATTGACACAATCCCCTCTGTTATGTACCAGTACTGAAGTGTCAAAAACCCAATCATCCCCCTACTCATCCCAATATTATTACAACAGTCTGTTACCCAATTCAACCAGTTTACATGGTGGGTTGGGTAATGGGGTAAGGGCAGAGAGGAAAAACGTTGTTTGACAATGACTGTTTTATTATTGTATGCAAACAAGAGTTTCCATGTACAGGGAAGAGATGGGGTGTACTGACTTTATGACACCAATTCTATATTTAGAAATAAATAAAAGAAATATTGCTTGTTCATTCAGAGACACCTCTTTTAAAGAAAGCAAACAAAGGTATGCAAAACATCTTTTTATAAAATATTCTTAAGCTTTCTCATCAGCTTTATGGCATAAGCGGTTTAGGTATGAAACTTTTCATTTGATAAGCCTTGAAATTCAATATATGCAGTTATTAGACTTGTTTATAGGAATGTTTCTAAGTTTTGGGACAAATTTTGAATAACCAATTTAGGCGCATCAAACACATACTGTCTCAAACTTAGAGTGATTGCAGAACCTTTCTGTTTCAAGTATGTCTGATCATTACATACACACAAAACACTACTATGGTGTTCCTTCAGTGTCAATGTGAATGATCAAGTGTGATTTCTGACTACAGTTACTGAGTACTCACACAGTGTTCTTTTCTACTGTATGCTGCATGTTTGATCAAGCTGACTTCATGCTTTCCATTATATTTTCTTCAGTGTGACATATGCCTAACTCTCACAGAACACTCATGTGGCTGTTCTTCAGTATGTTTTTGCATGTGTTTGATCAACAACGACTTACGACCATATTCACACTCACACTCAGAACATTTGTATGGCTTTTCTCCAGTGTGTATCCTCACATGTATGGTTAAGCTCGACTTCTGACTACATGCATACTCACACCAGGTACACTTGAAGGGCTTTTCTCCTGTATGTACCCTTAGATGTCTGGTAAAGTCACATTTCTGAATACATGCATAATCACACACATAACACTTGTATGGCATTTCTCCTGTATGTTTCTGCATGTGTGCAGTAAAAACTGATTTCTTGACGCATGCATAATCACAGTCAGAGCATTTGTATGGCTGTTTTCCTGTATGAGTTGGCATGTGTGTGCTCAAGCCAGACTTTCGACTACATGCAAAGTCACATAATCTACATTTGTATGGCTTTTCTCCTGTGTGTCTTCTCATATGTGTGATCAAGGCTGAGCTTTGACTTCCAGCATATTCACACAACTTACACTTGAAGGGCTTTTCACCAGTATGTCGCCTTATGTGTGTACTTAGGACTGACTTCTGACTACATGCATAATCACACATTGAACACTTGTATGGCTTTTCCCCTGTATGTTTCTGCATATGTGCAATTAAGACAGACTTTTGAGTGCATGCATAAGCACAGAGTGAACACTTAAATGGCT
>CM037786.1:26975474-27003075 GCA_021229015.1 Solen grandis
TTTATTTATCCATTTAAACATCTTGATTATTATATCTTTTTTTACCCTACATATTTTCAAGAAAGATACTCAATATTCAATATTTTAGGAAAATAAATATCTCATGTTTTTCATTGAAAAGTAACTGTTTTTTATGCATCAAAATATTATTTACACTTAAACAAATCTATAATGCATGCAGTGAACCTTTTAACTTAATAATAACATACAAAATCAGGTGATATAAATAAAGATATTATAATACACAGATGAACAAGACTGTAATTTTTAAGTCCCTAGACTAATCAAGTCTGCACCTTTATTACAAATACAAATTAGAATTCAATACACAAATTCATATTGAGTCTTGTAGCAAAAGCGAAACACAAGACACAAAATATAACTGTGTTAATGGAAAATAGGTGCAATGTATAAGATAAATGTATATACTGACTTGATGTCTGGGTATACAGCACAAAACAAGAAAAAAATCTTCAATCAATGTGATGATGAAATGAAATTTTACATAACCATCATTAGTTCTAATGACATACATTGTTAACTCTGACTCCAAAGTTTTCACATAAAGCCTGATCTCTAAAAAACCACAGTTAAACAAATCTTAATTGTAAATTATTCATCTCTTGATTATTGAGATACAGAAAACAACATGATACCTGATCAGCCTGAGAGGCTGATTTGTTTTTTGTTTTTTTGCTGTCCACATAGGTTTTTATGGTGTCTTCTATGTGGTAAAGGGTTAATAACAGTATTGACTGTGAAATACTTTAAAAAAAACCATCTATGTCAGAAACAATCAAGATTCGATCACAAACAGCATCTATGTCAGGTGTTTGTGTTCACATTAGCCAGTCAATATATCAAAATATATGGCAAATATATGAGGCATCCCCCCCCCCGCATAATGATACTGCAATGACTTACTGACATCCTTAAATGTTATTTTCTTAATAAAACTGTTTAAATATGTTATATCATTGTTCTTAAGTTATTATTGTTGCAATAAAACACATTGAAATAAAAGTATAATACAGTTATTTGCCAACATTAAACAAGAGTTGTAAATTCCCCCTGAAACTCGCTCGTACAATCCCAAGCCCCCCATGGGCCACTGTTAGCTAAGTAGTACTTCTGAATCTGGATGTCAGATTTCTAACTAGTTCTACCTTTGGGGAGCAGGTTTTTTGGCAATGTTGGTTTTCTTTTTCACTTCAGTAGGTGGTAGAAGCTGGGCCTCCTTCTGATTAACCACTTTTTTCATGAGGTCAATCAACCACATATTGTTTTTTGGTTCATAGACTGGCTTCACTGTCCATTCACCAGTAATTTTCGAAAATGCCTGTCTATACATAACATTGCCATCAGCATCACGCCTCTGCCTCCGCCCCAGAGAATGAATATGGTCCATTACAGCCAATGCAGTGCGGGTTTCCATTTGATCATCATCAAATTCTTGTCGTTTTGGACAGTATTTAAGCATGAGGCTGTGAAACACCTCAAGCTTTCCTGTGTGGCAGAATTCTGAAAGTTGGCGTATATCCTTCCGAACAAGCTTGTTGGAAATGACCTCTTTCAAAGCATTGTGTGCGCTGCTACCCTTTTTTAACCACCTTTTCCGTCTCGCCACTTCCGGGTCTATTGGTCCATGTAGACATGCTGTTACTTTACAACCAGGAAAGTGGTGCTCATTTGCAGTGTGGTTAATGATTGAAAGCCAGCTTTCTTCCAACCAGTCTGTGTCCCCATCACAGTGGCTTGCAGACCACCACAAGTGGTTGACAACAGCTTTTATCCAGGGGCTTAGTTCTTCATTGCCTTTCATATTAGCCTTGGCAGTCAGTTTCTTTTTTATGCTTTTTCCCAAGTGCCAGACATCAAACTGGTGCTGAGTTTCGCTGAATTCTTTCTTCATTACACTTCTTACTGATGTATGTCGGTCAGTGGCCATAACCTCTATCTTAAATCCTTGCTCTAACAAGAACAACATACACCGCCTAAACCCTTCCACCTCCATTCGAGCTGAACTCCCAGTCTCTGTTACTTTAACAACAACATATGTTAATATTGCACTTGTTTCCAAGTCCATCACTGAATATGTACAGTACTTTGCACTGTAACCTGGGCTATCACAGCGCCCGTCTCCGGCAAGACGAAGTGGTCGGTTTGACTTTCTGATTTCTGCTAGCATTTGACACTGCAAATGAGACCAAGCGTCCAGAACAACAGGCATGATTTGTTCCCTCTGAATTCTGTGAAAGGTTGATTCTGCCATAAACTTCAAATTCATAAACTGACAGAATTCTGCAATATGGGTGAATGTCTGGCCACAAAACAATGTTGCTGCACTACACAAAAGGTTTGCAGCTGGCATTTTCCCCAGCATCGGTTGTGATATCCAGTCCAAAATAAGGTGACCACTGATGCAGAACACTTTGCATGTAAAGAGTCCATCTTCAGCTACCCTTTTCCTAAGGTCGTCTGGATCAACAGGACTGTTGCATGACAAGTTTGGGCAACGCAAACGTAACAGTAGCTCATCCAACATGGACTCAAACACAACATACTTTTTATCTGACACAATATCATTCATCCTTTTCTGCTGCTGTGCCTGATCAGTTCCTGCCAAGCTTTCAGTATCAGACCCACATGATTCAGTCATGAAGGTCAGATCATTTGAATCCTCACAATGTGTCCCGCTCACAAAAGATAAGTCCCTAACCGCATCTCCAACTTCATTGTTTACCTCAACTAAATCCGGCATTGATAAAGAGGAGCCACTTTTTTTTGGTGTTGAATGCGATATCCTTATTAGTTTACTTTCTTCGTCCTCCCATTCTGTTTGTGTCCCTATACTAACTGAATTTGGTTTAGAATAGTTGTGCTCACTGCACACAGTACTTATGACAGGGTAGCAATACACACATGGATGGCCACAGCTGGATCTAACCCAACACCTTTCTTCACTCATTTCCAATGATTTTGTTGCATTTCCCTTGAAATAGGAAAAAAAAAAGAAGATTATTACAGTTTAACTAAAAAAAAATAATTTTATCTCACTAATTTACTTGCATAAAAGAAGAAATCATTCCTGGATAGGGTGCATTGGTCCAGAGTTAAAGCTGTCAATTACAGATCCTATTGTGGGTTCGAACCCAATTAGGGATATGGATTTTTCATGGTTTTCCCAGGCGCAAAATACTGGTCCAACCCAGGTACTGTCGATTCTTATGTTGTGAGAACTTGTTTCCCAAACAACATAAAATAAATAAGTTAAAGCTAATCATACCTGGATCTTTGGGATTCGTTCCATTAAAAATATTATTTATCTTTTAGATACAGGATATTACTTGTGTTGTTTATTTAGTAATGTGTAAATTACACTTTTAATTTGAAGAATGTGTAAGAACTGGTGCCTGATTTAAAACTTACCACAAGAACATCTCCATCAGAGCTGTTGGTCTCCTGAACTGTAAGTCCCCTCAATGGAACTGCTGTGTAGCACTCTATCTCTTCCTGAAACACAATTCCATGTTATTTATTGATTCATGTTTTTACAGAATAATTGACAAAGATGTGCTGTTAGTTGCAAAAATATCCAAACAACAGGATTTCAGTAATCTGTTGCCAGTGCAAAGTTTAGAGAGAGAGGCAAGTCTTTTAACTTCCCCTATCCTAAGTACCAGACAAGGAAACTATAAAAGAATCACGTTTAAGACTTTAGTATGTCCTGGCTAGGGAACAAACCAAAAACCACTCCCTTGAGACAGACATGCTCATTAGCCTTTTTCATGTTGAGTTTGTGTACAAACAACTAGGAAATTTAAAGAAATATATAGGACTATGCAAAAGCAAGCCTCTGTTAAAAAATCTGTATCTTTGTTTAGTTTTATTTGGCACAGTTTTGTTAAAAATCAATTTTGAGACAATATCTGCTTTAGAAAGATAAAGGTCTGCAATACTTCAGAAACAATAAAGTGACACCTGACATTTGTCATGATACTATTTGAACCAGTCACATTATCCTACCACACTGCCTGCCAATGAATTCTATTTCATGGTGTTTATTTTCTTCAAATAAAGTAAAATATAGTTTTTAACATATTTTAAAATATGTTTGCAACTGCTAATGTAAACAAAATAAGTTTTCAAACAGATCTCTTATTCAAGTACACCAAGAGATAGAAGAGTATTTTATCAAATAAAGAAAATTTACCTGCAAGATTTTCTCTTCTGAATGATTTACAGGTACACAGACTGCAGATGGGTTGTTACCATGTAACAGGTCACCATGGACTTTCGTCTTTGTTGGCGGATGACAGTCATTCTTCAACTACACAAACATAAAAAAAAAACTTTTAAGATATGCTTCTATTGTTCACTTAAAAAAGTGAAAATTGTAATATCAAATTCAAGACAAGAGATAATTATTTGTGGAAATACTAATTAAAAATATAAAAAAAATGAAAAGAAAATATAAATATAAAGTTCAGAGTCGCAGATAATACTAATTACTAATACTTTTTGAGATACAAGCTCTTAAACCTCCTGAATAATGAAAAAATCACCAAAGCTACATGCACAAATTTCGTTTTTTTTCCCATAACTCCATTAATCTTTGACCAATCATTTAACTTTAGGCATCAAAAGAACGGCCAAACATTGCTCTACAAATAATATTCATCATCATATTTTCAACAATCAAAGCCTTTCGAGATATAAACTGTTAAACACACTGAGGGTTATCAAATTTTTGTTTTTTCCGCCATTACTCAACCGATTCAACCCCGATCATCAAAAACTAAATATCATCTGAAAGGTCTTTCTAAGCACTACAAATTATATACATAGTGTCTCGATAGAATATTTACCGTTTTTGAGATATTTAAGGCCGAAGAAAAACCCAATAATTGATATATGACCTTGACCTTTGGGATTTGCCGGAAACGGAAGTGACATACCTCCATAGAATCTAATACTGCATCTTCAGACAAAATTTCAAGCAAATCATACAAAAAATAAAGCCTACAGGGCTTAAATACCGTTACGTTTTAATACGAAAGTTTTATTAGCATTATGAGGTCATGTGACGTCATTTGGTGTTCATCTTTTCAGAATATAAAGAAGACCTAAAGACTAATACTCAGTCCAAATATCAGCTTTCTAGCTTATCTGGAAGCGATTTTATACGCCTTTGGAATTTGACGTCATTAGTTCGAATCTTGGATTCGCCATAAAACCTTTGCCTTTTCGAATTTGGAAACACGGATACCGAAAGGCACAACTAGAGCCTAACATACACATTCTGTTAAATTTTGATGAAAATCTGTCCAGCAATAATGGCTGTAGACCGCGTACAAACTTTTTCAGCTGACGTCGAATCTGACGTTATATGACGTCATATGAATATGAAATTCGTTGCATCCGAAAGCTCATAGTTTGAAATATATGCAGTAAAATTTTCATTGTTCTGAGTCAATGGCAACACCTCAAAATTAACACAAATATAAGAGGAAGAAAAAAAGACTAAGAAGAAGAAGAACTAGATGTCATTCGTTTAAACGAATGATAGGACTTTCTGCAACATCTGTTTTATATAGTATATATAGAAGATGACATAATAGATAATCTGTCCTAATTGCAACTTTCTATCTCCTCTATTTCTATATAAAATAGCACAAATAGAACACATTCTGTGAATTTTAATAAAAGTCCGCCCATATCTTGCACATGTAGTTTACATACAAAATTTATACTATGTCATATGACATGAAAGAAAAATGAAACAGTGTTCAAATGTAAGTTTCTAACTTTCATCACACATAGAATTTCATCACTCCAGCTCAGTTGTAACCTTGTTTAATTTTAGCCTCAGTAGGAAGAAGTATTGAATATTTGTATAGTGCTATATGCTTTCCACACCTGTAACGTAGTTAAACGTATTTAGCGATTTTGGCGTGTTTGGGCTTCCGTAGTTTTGCCATAAATTCCTGGAATTTCGAACTATGGTGATATTTTGAAAGGTAACATCCCAGCCTACAAACTGATGCAATATGAATATCGTTAGCATAACAATGCAGTTTTTAGATAGTCTAAAATGTGGGCTGCGTGTGAATTTTTCAAGGCTTGCAAACTGCTCGCTAGCTACATAGTGTTGCAAATACGGATTTTTGTCTTGTGCCGTTGTACATGTATTAACTTCAATGCTTATTTTGGAAACAGTCAACATTCGCCAAAAAAAAAAATAAATATAGCCCATCAATTGCAATTTAATTTTTTTTTTTTTTTTTTTTTTTAAGTCGTTGCGCAAGTATTTAAGCTTGATGACCCCTGCGCGTGACCTTTTCCATATTTTTATGATGCATGATTATGAAATATCTTATTATCCATGTAACTTTCTTATATGAAGTCCAATTTCAATAAACTGTGTACCGTTAGAAAGCTCTTAAAACATGCCACATTTTATACGCATAATGTATAAACTTATCTTCAGTCGTTTCTGAGATATTGACTGTTAAACCTCAAGAAAACAGCATATTATCAGCAAAATTAGCTTCATTTCATTTAGTTTTTTTGCTTATAACTTTGTATTGCGTAAACCAATTTTAATAAACTAAATATCTTTGGAAACGTCAATTATTCAGCTATAATTCTTATTCATACATATATTTACAAAAATCGATATTTATTGAGATATGGCTACATATATGCAGTAGGGGTGAAATCAAAATTTCCTCACGTGCCTAATAACCCATAAAAATTTCATCGTCCTAGGACTATTGCAACATATTAAAATAAGCGGTTAGTTACGAAGAAGAAAAGAATAATAATAATAAACAAATGACGTCACGTGACGTCATATGACGTTTATTTTCACATAATTGTTAAGACACCCAGAGACCTACTAACTGACAAAATTTCAACTTTCTATCTCAAATAGGACAGTTTTTATAAGCATTTAAATATTGACGTCATTGGTTCGAATCTTGGATCCGCCATAGATGCTTGGACTTTTCGAATTTTGAAAAACGGACACCGGTATACACAATAAGAACGTAATATACACATTCTGTGAAAATCTGATGAAAATCGGCCCATTAATAATGGCTCTGGACCGTGTACAGACTTTCGTAGTCAATTTCAAATGTGACGTCATATGACGACATAGACTTCTGAAAATCGTTGAAATCGAAATTTCAGCATCTGAAGCATGCGGCATTAAATTTTCATTGCCCTTCGAAAATTTCAATATATAGAAATAATCTTGTTAGAATTAGAAATTCATTATCATATAATGACGTCACGTGACGTCATATGACATTTATTTTCACAAAATGTTTAAGACTCCCACAGACCTATATACTGACCCAATATCATCTTTCTATCTCAAATAGGACCGATTTTATAAGAATTTGAAAATTTACGACCTTGGTTCGAATCTTGGAATCGCTATAGAAACTTGGACTTTTCGAATTTTGAAAAACGGACACCGGGATGCACAACTAGAACTTAATATACACAATGTGTGAAAATTTGATGAAAATCGGTTCACAAACAATGGCTGTAGACCGCGTACAAACTTTTGTAGCATATTTCAAATATGACGTCATATGACGTCATAGGCATATGAAAATCATAGAAATCAAAATATCAGCCTTTTAAACATGTGTCATTAAATTTTCATTGCCCTTCGACAATTTCAACATATAGAAATATTCTTGTTAATATTAGAAATACATTATCATATAATGACGTCACGTGACGTCATATGACATTTATTTTCACAAAATGTTTAAAACTTCTAGAGTCCTATATACTGACTAAATATCAACTTTCTATCTTAAATAGGACATATTCTATAAGCATTTAAAAATTTACGACCTTGGTTCGAATCTTGGATTCGCTATAGAACCATGGACTTTTCGAATTTTGAAAAACGGACACAGGGATGCACAACTAGAGCCTTACATACACATTCTGTGAAATTTTGATGAAAATCGGTCCAGAAATAATGGCTGTAGACCGCGTACAAACTTTTTCACCTGACGTCAAATCTGACGTTATATGACGTCGTTCTGAGTCAATGGCAACACCTCGAAATTAACACAAATATAAGAGGAAGAAAAAAAGAATAATAATAAGAAGAACTAGACTTCTTTTGTTCTGGACAAAAGTTAGGGCTTTCTGCACTGCAAACCATGACAAACCTGATCATACTTATTGAGTTTTCTGAAAGACACCATCTTCAAAAATTGAAGAAAATCCGTCCCGAATTGATAGCTGTAGAGTGCAAACATAAATAAATAGCAGAGGAAATCTGTGATGTCATATAACATAATTTAAATTTTAAAGTCATTGCATTCAAAAGGGAATATGTTTCTTTGTTTTCAGTTATAATTTTAATTTTAAAGTGACAATGACAATGTGAAATCTAGCTTTTTTCAATATTAAAAGGGGCATAACTCCTGACCTAATATCAATTTTAATTTAGACTGGGACAAAAATGTAGGCCTCTAGAGTATTCACAAGATTTTTCTAAGATTTGACCTGGTGACCTAGTTTTTGTTCTCATGTGTCTCATTTTCGAACTCATCCAATATATTAATTAGACAAACATCCTGACCAAATCTTTTGAAGATTGGCCTAAAACTGTGGCCTCTAGAGAGTTCACAAGGTTTTTCTTAGATTTGACCTGGTGACCTAGTTTTTGATCCCACGTGACACAATTTTCAAACTCATGCAAGATATCATGTAGACAAACATCCTGATTAAAATTTATGAAGATTGGGCCAAAAACTGTGGCCTGTAGAGTGTTCACAAGGTTTTGATAAGATTTGACCTGATGACCTAGTTTTTGACCCCTGATTACCCATTTTCGAACTCATCCAAGATATTATGTAGACAAACACTCTGATCATTTTTCATGAAGATTGGGCTAAAACTGTGGCCTCTAGAGTGTTCGCAATGTTTACCTAAGATTTTCCCTGGTGACCTAGTTTTTCACCCCACATGACCCAATTTCAAACTTATCTGAGATATCATGTAGACAATCATTCTGACCAAGTTTCATGAAGATTGGGCTAAAACTGTGGCCTGTAGAGTGTTCACAATGGTTTTCTAAGATTTGACATGGTGACCTAGTTTTTGACCCCACATGACCCAATTTCAAAATCTTCCGAGATATCATATAGACAAACATCCTGACCAAGTTTCATGAAGATTGGGACAAAACTGTGGTCTCTAGAGTGTTCACAAGCAATTGTTGACGACGGACAACTGACGACGCACGACGGACAAAAGGCGACCAGAAAAGCTCACCCGAGCACAAGTGCACAGGTGAGCTAAAAAGAAAGGCCTTTATATTTCCAACATTTCACGTGTTTCATATTTCAACTTTTCTGTTACGTGCTCTAAGATATAGAAAGTTATTTTTCAAAGTAACGGCAAAAAAATCGACAAAACGATGTTCATGTCTATTATTGCCCTTCGACAAATAACTTTATAATTAATGGTCCGATCATTAAAATCTGCATACCATTAGAACCGCATTGTATCACGCTAATAATACTGTTCTTTATGTTATTTTCAAAAATTAATAGTTTCTTAGAAAAAAACAATCAAATGATAGGGACTAACTGCAGAAATGCATGAAAGAACGGTTTAAATGAATTCTTATTTCTCATCTAACTTCCTTATAGGATATCCGATGTCCAATTTTCAAACGCAAGGTACCATTAGAAAGGCCTTTAAATTTCCAACATTTCACGTGTTTCATGTTTCAACTTTTTTATTACGGGCTCTGAGATATAGAAAGTTATTTTTAAAGAAAACGGCAAAAATCGGCAAAAAGATGTTCATGTCTATTATTGCCTTTCGACAAATAACTTTATAATTTATGGTCCGATCATTAAAATCTGCATATCATTAGAACCACATTACATCATGCAAAAAAAAAATAAAAAAATTGTATGTTATTTTTAAAAAATCATTAGTTTCTTCGAAAAAAAGGAATCAAGTGATCGGGACTTACTGCGGGAGTGCATGAAAGAACGGTTTTACTGCATTCTTAGTTTTCATGTAACTTCCTTATATTAAGTCCAATTTTAAAAAGCTAGGTACCGTTAGAAAGGTCTTTTCATTTCCCACAATTCCCTCGCTTCATAATTGTATGTATCTTTAAACACTTTGTAGCTACGGGCGTTTAAACCTTGAGCATACGGCAAAAATCGGGGATAAATATGTTCATATCGTTTTGTTTTTCCTTATGACTTAATGAATATTAGCTCAATCTTTAAAATTTAAACACCAAAGGAACGGCCGGGCATTGATCTACAAATTATATTCATACTCTTATTAACAAAAATCAATAATTATCCAGATATAAGTAGTTAAGTGCGTTTAGGGTTGCAGCATTTTAGTTTTTCTGCAATAACTCAACTGATTCAACCCCGATCTTCAAAAACTATATATCGTCAGAAAGGCATTTCAAAGCACTATAAATTATACGCATAGTGTCTCGATAAAATACTTTTCGTTTTTGAGATATTTAAGGCCGAAGAAAAAACCGATAATTGACATGTGACCTTGACCTTAGCTATTTTCCGGAAGCGGAAGTGACTGATGACAATAACAGGCTATGTTGCACCTTCAGTTAAAATTTTAGGCAAATCGGTCAAAAACTTTGTCTTCCAGTGCTAAAAAACCGTATATTTTGGATAAAAAATTTGATAACGCGTCATGACGTCATTTTACGTCATACGACGTCAATCTTCTCAGAACTGAAAGAAATCAATAGGACACATATTCTGTCCAAATTACATGTTTCTAGCTGATCTGAGTGCTTCGTAATACAGCAATACATTTTCTGGTCCAAAGTTCGAAACTTGGTTCAGCCATAGATCCTTGATCTTTTCAAATATTGCAAAACGTATATAATCCTGCACAACAAGAACATAATTTATACATTCTGTGAAAAAATCAAGTAAATCGGTCCAATCATGACGGCTGTAGAGCGCGTACAAGCTTTTGTAGCTTTTTTCAGCACTGACGTCATGTGACGTTACATGAAGAAAAAAAAATGACGATCAAAAGCGCCAAAGTAACTGTGCATACTATTAAAATTTCATGCTGCTAGCTCATCGGCAACCTGTTTTAATTTGAACCTCAAAAGGAAGAAAAAAGTAGAATAATAATAATAACTAGACTTCTTTTGTTCTGGACAAAAGAAAGGGCTTTCTGCACTGCAAACGATGTCAAACCTGATTATACTTATTTAGTTTTCTGAAATACACCATCTTCAAAAATTGAAGAAAAACCGTCCCGAATTGACATCTGTAGAGTGCAAACATAAATAAATAGCAGAGGAAATCTGTGATGTCATATAACATAATTTAAATTTTAAAGTCATTGCATTCAAAAGGGAATATGTGATTTTGTTTTCAGTTATAATTTCATAATGCTAATTATTCCAGAACCATCTTTAAGATAACTACAATAATACTCAATCTTCGTGTTCTGCAAGGGAAAGAAGTATCACTAGTCCTCTTAACATGCTAAAAAGGTATACAAGCTTCCTTTTCTACGAAATATTCATTTCTCATATCTTCATTGAAGTTTCTTGTTCAATTGAAGGGGGCACAGAGCATTAAAATAAATTACTGTTTCGCATTTTACCTTTAATGTAACAGAAATAAAATTTAGAATAATATGTTGGATCAACTGCAGAAGCACAAGGATTTTTTTTTTAAAAAATTTTTTCAATTCCTTATAGATCCGATTTTAAAAACCGGCCTTAAATCTGAATTCAAACATGTACTTACTTTATGTTTAAACCTATCTGTTTTTGCGATATATAAAGTTATTCCTCCCCCAAAAAGACAAAAATCGGCAAAAAGATATTCATGTCAACTACTACCATTCGACAAATAACTTAATAATGAATAGACTGATCATTAAGATCTGCATAGCATTAGAACCGCATTGCAATATGATAAAAATATTGTTCTTTATGACATTTTCAACAAGAGGGCCATTGTGGCCCTAAAGACTCTCACCTTAGAAAAAGTGCTTCCATTGCCTGTACAAGTTACGAAATTATAGCATAGTTGTACTGAAGACATAATCCATCAGATTATTTATAATTCCACTAACTAAAAAGAGCCTGTTATCGAAATTTGAAGTCAAACTTGAATGAAAAATTATGGCTTAAAACACACAAATTTAAACATCAAAAGGGGCATAACTCCTGACCTAATTGACAGATATCAGAAATAATCGAACTTATCCAAAAGAATATGGCTATAAACATTGTCATAGATTTGAAGATTTTAAGAAATGAAGATGCTAGGGTGCAAACAAACTAAAAATTGGCATTTTTTAATATTTAAAGGAGCATAACTCATGACCTTATGAGCCGATATCAGCCATAATCTAAATTTTCCGAGATGTTATGGTAATAAACATTGTCACAATGTTTGAAGATGACTGCATCAGAAATGAAGATGCTAGAGTGCAAACAAACTAATTGTGGACGACGGACGGACGGACGGACAATGGACATTCATCGATTCTTATAGCTCATCTTGAGCACATGTGCTGAGGTGAGCTAAGAATTAATAGTTTCTTAGAAAAAAGCAATCAAGTGATCAGGACTAACTGCAGAAGTGCGGTATAAATTAATTTTTATTCCTCATCTAACTTCCTTATATGATGTCCAATTTTAAACAAGAGGGCCAAGATGGCCCTGTGTTGCTCACCTGAGTAAGATGGCTGTGTAAGGCATAATGACAAAAAATTCATAGTATATTCTAACATGAGTTGGAAAGGCCTCTAGAGTGTTCACAATTTTTTAGATTTGACCTGGTGACCTAGTTTTTGACCTCATGTGACTCATTTTCGAACTCATTCAATATATCAATTAGACAAACATCCTGACCAACTCTATTGAAGATTGGGAAAACTTGGCCTCTAGATGTTCCAAGGTTTTTCTAAGATTTGACTGGGACCTAGTTTTTGACCCCACATGACCCAATTTCAATTATCAGATATCATGTAGACAAACATCCTGACCAAGTTTCATGAAGATTGGGCCAAAACTATGGCCTGTAGACTGTTCACAAGGTTTTTCTAAGATTTGACCTGGCGACCTAGTTTTTGACCCCACATGACCCAATTTCGAACTTATCTAAGATATCATGTAGACAATCATTCTGACCAAGTTTCATGAAGATAGGGCTAAAACTGTGGCCTGTAGAGTGTTCACAAATTTTTTTTAAGGTTTGACCTGGTGACCTAGTTTTTAACCCCACATGACCCAATTTCAAACTTATCCGAGATATCATGTAGACAAACATCCTAGTAGTTATAGAATTGAGCGTGCCTGGGCCACCCCCCCCCCCCCCAACTCCTCCAAACCCAGGCACGCTCAATTCTATAACTACTACCCATAAAAAAAATCAAAAAAAAATCACACTAATGTAAAATTTAAAAAAACACATGTGTAAACTTTTAAAAAAAACAACAATGAAAAAAATAAAAATTTATGCTTGCGTTTAAATGTTTTTTCCTGAACCCCTTTTTACATTTTTTAGTAATATAAAAATCCTCACTCTGAATATGGAGGAGGGTTTTCTAACGTATTATAAAAATTCAATATTATACAGTTTTTATATTTTTGGATATTATCTTCATTGCTTCTTGTCTTCCCTGTTCTATTAATTTTTGCTTTTCTTCTTCTGAATAGTTTTTTGGAACCGCAGAGTTTTTTGTTAATTGTTTAAGCTCATTATATTTTTCTAATTCATCTAATATAAGTTTAAATTCTTGTTCAGATATCTCTCCATCTGTTAAAGCTTTATTAAATTTTTTATACTATTTAATTTACTGTTAGCAATAGTTTTAATATTATCATGTTTTTTAATTTTATTCATAAATTTAAGCCTAACAATTTTTATAGAGGCTCCAACTCCTCCGCATACAAGAGCGGCAATTTCTAACGGAAATAGAATAGGAACAATTAAACCAATAGTTCCTATAATTATACTAGTAGACATTAAAGCTGTGTCTACTCCATCTGTTATATTTATTCCGCGTTTATATTTCTTGTACAATGCTTTACGAGTATCTCTCTCATTAATTAATGTTTTCTCAATCTCTGATATCTTCAGTAATCTATAATTTTGCCCTGGGTCCACCGGATCAGGTGGTAAATCTGGATATAAATCTGGGGCCGTTGGTTGCTTCATTTTTATATATATTATTTGAATTCAAACAATAACGAGGCAACAGTATTAACTGCAGTTCCATTATCCACCAGACTAACAAAATTAATAACACTTCCAGCCTCAACTAAAAAAGGGTGTTCAAAATTATCATGTTTTGCTGGTGTTGTATATAAAGTAATCTCACACCCTCTCAAAAGCACCCCATCCACCAACACACCAACTCGCACTTCACCACTTGTCCTTTTACTCGACAGGCTAATACTAATAATATGACCACGCCTCATCACAACATAACCAACATCTTTTTGTCTGCCGGCATTTCCAAATGAAAACACCTCACCAATAAATAAAGAACCTTTTGTTTCAGCACTTATTGTAATGGTTGATTTTAGATTTTCAACTATCTGTTTAACTCTGTCTACATCTGCATAAACGTTTTGTAATCTATTGTTTAAAATTTTAAGTGCATGTAAAGTAAAATTATCATTATCTGTTGTATACTTTTTAACACCGAATATACTCATTTTTATATAATAATTATATAATTTCTAACACACAACTAATTGGTAGTCCATTGTTGTTTATCTTCTGACCGTTCTCATCACAAACGCTTATACTTAATTCTGAAATATCACCATGCGCCAATTGTTTGTATTCTGGATTACTAAAATGCGTATGAACAATATCACCAAACGATTTATTCTCAACAGGAACAACACCAAGAATATTACTAGGTGCACCATCAAAGAAATTGTAAGCGCTATTTATCTGCTCAAGATGAACATATAGTTGTTTATAAAGTGCAAAATCTATTGTTTTTTCACTATAGTGTGTTTCATTAGCAACAAAGTTTAATCTTTTACCAAACCCTAACATCTGTCCCAACCTCCTACTCAGCCTCACATTATGAGGTGTGTTTAAAGAAGCAATACCAGTTGCTTCATTTACAGATAAGGTAACATCATTAATTTGAAATATGTCTGCTATTTGTTGGAAATTATAGTAACCATTTTGAATTTTCTTATACCGTTTTGAAGGATCCCGTTCTGAAGTTTTACTAATAATTTCATTATCCACATTATACCAACCAATAGTATAAGTAAAACTCTTCAATCCAATTCTCTTAATACCACATTTGTTATCTATATATTGTTGTAGGTTTATAGGTTTATCAATATTAGAAATTATATGATACATTTTTTACAGATAAAAAATGATTCCACAAGAATTTAAATATAATAGTGATATTAATTATTTACATGGAGGAGTGTTTAATAAAAAAACACTTAACATTATAAAACAAGAAATAATAATTTCATCAGATGGAAAAAGTTTTAATGCAGATTTCTCTAATATATTTGAAAAATATTTATTACCACATGTTACATCAGAAAAAATAGTAGAAAGGTGGGAGAGTAATTGGATGTTATTTTGGCAAAATCAATTAAACTTTGCTATTTGGTGTTCAACCACAGGTTGTGGAGTTGACATAAAAAATCATATAGAGGCAGGAGGATTAACAGGTTCTTTATTCTTATTCCATATTTACTATCAAACAAGAAGAATATTATTTGAATTATCTATTCCTCTTCCACAAAATAAAAGTTGGAATGCTTTTAATAATATTTATAACAAAGAAGCTTATGAAAGAGTATGTAAAGAGTTTAATGTAAATCCTAATGTAGATTGGAGACATAAAGAAGGTCTTGGAATTGTATATACAACAAGTCATACAGCTTGGGAAAGAACAGATTTTAGAAGAGATAATTCTTCACAACATATAAAAAGCAGCACTTCTCAAAATTTAGATTTATCAAAAATGACATTTGGTCCTGAAGTACCTGGAGGAAGACATTGTGGTATTTCAAAATGTGAATATCTCCCACCTAAAAAAGTTCATATTGATTATCTCCAACGACCAGATGAAATTAGAAACATATGGACAACTTTTATTCTTGATGATTCAAAAGGTTTTACAAGAGCAGGAGTTGAAAGAATTAATGAGTCTATAAGAACATATTGTTGGGCTATTCTTGGAGCACAATCTCAAACTAGAACAGATATTTTAGGAACAGGAACGGCATTTGATGCTCAAAAACAATTTTTAGTTAACATTGAAGATGCTATAAACAGTCCTATAGATTTACCTAGTCAAATAACAAGATATGAAAACACATTAAAATATGCAAGAAGTAAAGTTGATTATGTTTATGGAATAGGATTATATATGTCTCCTAGTGATATGGAATTAAGAATTGGAACAATACAAGATTATAATAATGAAATTATAGTAGCCACTAATAATCAAAAACTAGGAATAAATAATGAAATAAATAATCAACCCATTCCTAAAAAGAAAAATGTTGAACTAATTGGAACAAAAACAAAAAAATCTTTACCAGAAATAAGCTACGGATTAAATCCGGCTGCGCAGCACTACGGACAAAGTCCGGCTGTGAAACATATAAAAAAGAATAAAATTAGTGAACCAATTGAAACACATGAAGATGATAAAATATCTATTATAATAGGAAGTATTACAGCAGGACTTTTAGCTTTATTTATTTATGAATATGTTCTCTAACAGCTGTTAGCGAATATGTTCTCTAACAGCTGTATATATCATTCCCACAACTAAAATTAATAAAGCCCATAAATTATTTCCAAACCATGCAACAACGTTTCCTGTTGTTTTTAATAACCATCCTACAATAGCTCCAATAATTCCAGGTAATGCTTCTACAGCTTTTCCTGCAAGTTTTGATAATAGTCTAGCAATATTTGATAATTGTTTTTTTATCCAATCTCTTACATCTGTTCCTTTCCCAGGAGGTTTAGGTGTTGCAGTTCCACCCCCAGGAATAATAGCTTCAACAATAACACCAATAATCATTCCAAAAGCAGTTAAAATACTAACAATTGTTATCCCTTGTTCTCTGAATAACGTCCTAATTCTCTCGGCTAATTTTTTTAATTTTTCTAAATCTCTTATTCGTTTAGTGATTCTTTCTATTTGGAATTCATCGTTGTCTGATTTGGCTCGTTCTAATTTTTCTTTTTCATATGCTAAGTCTTTATTTGTTTGACTAGTTGTTTCTCTGAGGATATCATCCATTTCCTGAGGTTCAATAAATGATGTTTCTGCTACTTCTTTTACCATAGTTTCAGTAGTATCAGCTGCATTAGATAAATCAGTCATTTCCATATTATCAACATCAGGCATGTTATCTTCTGCTTTTTTTAATTTTTTTCTATCCTCTGCTGATATTGATTTATAACGTATGTTCAACAAGTTTCTAATTGCACCTATACCAATTTCTTTCTCTAAAGTGCTCAAAGCTATAAAACCAACACCACGTTTTTTAGTAAGTCTAACATCATCTTTACCTGGAACCTCTAAATATAGTATATCATCACTAAGTTTAAAGTTTAAATAATTAATATATTCTGATTCTTCTCCATTTTCTTTTAAAAATTTAAAATATTTATCAACCATATCTTTTCTCTCTTCTACTTTTAATTTTGTTCCTGTACCAACATCAATATAAGTACTTTGTCCATCAAAATCATTATTTATAAGAGAAGTTTTCTCATAATCATCTTCATCATAATCATCTTCATCAAATAAAGGATTATCAAATTCATGTCCTCCTTCTGCCATTTTTAAACATTAAAAATTCCCTCTAAAAAATGTCTGCTTACGGAATCAAATTAAACCCATACAGAAAAATAAGAGAACCTAGAGGTGTGAGAGGAATTCGCCAGAGCGTCGTAATAACCAATAATCCTTCAACTATTGACCAAAATCAACAATTGTTAGTGAGATTTCCTAATCTAAGTAGTAATGAAGTTATTGTTCCTGGAACAGTCAGATTAGCATTTGAAATTGAAATCAAAAGTGACAGCGACGCAACCGCAACAGTATATCCAAACCTTGGAAGAGCTATCATCAAGAAAACAACAATACGAATATCAGGAAATGAAGTGATGTCAATTGACGATAGTGATATATATCATTGTTATATCGATTTATGGAAGCCTCCTACAGAACGTGTAAATATGGCGTACCAAGGAATTGGCAAAATAAACATGTTAAAACATAGGGTTGGAGCCAGTAATGCTTCCTCGGACAAAGAAGATGAAGCCATTGCAAAGGCATATGGAAACAGATTTTGATCCCACTTGATTTTGAATTATTAGAAACGCATATGCCATTTTATCAAGCGGTCTAGGAGATAGACTTGAATATGAACAATGAATATAATAAAGTAATTAAATCGAGTGACGCATCAGCTTCATATATTATTAAGAATATTTGTTTGGAATTTGATTCTGTTTCTGATGCTGAATTAGCAAGACAAATAAGACAACAAGTCAGCGGTAGGATGGTTATTTTATATGACAGAATACTTAGACACAGGAAATTAACTAAAAACAAATCTGATACGCTTTGGAATATTAATCTAAATGTTCCAGCTAGAAGTATGAAAGGTATTCTAATGTTGTTTGAAGACCCAGAGAGAACATCAACTGAAACTTATTACAATCCTGAAATAACAAAAGTAGAAATGACAATAGAAGGAGTCCCAAATCAACTATACAGTCAAGGAATGAAAGCGTATCAACAGTGGGATGAGATAAATAAATTCTTTGCTTTGAATTCGAAACGAAATAAAGAAACAAATATGATTGTAAAAGATTTATATTTCACCAATACAACATTAGAAAAATATCTAACAAACAGTTATGCATTATGGTTAGATTTACGTTCAACGGATGATAACTCATTACACGGTTCGGGAAGAAGAATTGAAAATGCATCAGAAGGTATCACAATACAAATAACAAAAGAAGCAGGAGCAGATGAGCCAATAAATGTTTATCTGTTTGTTATACAAGATGCGCAAATTAATTTTGAAGATGGAAGATTTAAAGAAATTAGATACTAAAAAATGGATCTACGAACGAAGTTCGGCTGCGTAGCACTACCAAAGGTTCAGACACAGAAGTTAGAATTACGGACAGAGTCCGGCTGCGTAGCATTACCTAAATATCCACACTGTGCAATTATTTGTGGTCAAACCGGTTGTGGAAAGACTGAGTTTGTACTTGACATTTTAGAAAAGAAATATTGTCAAGTATTTAAATATATTGTTATACTTTGCCCAACAATTCAATGGAACAAGGCTTATAAAAATCGTGAGTGGATTGGTAACGTCAGAACACCGAAAACAAAGAATGTTATAATCGTAAACCCGCTAATCAATGGTGAAGAGAAGCTACAAGAACTACTAAGAATGTTCTTCAAAAAATATGCCGGGTATCCAACTCTATACATCATTGATGATTGCAGTGCTACAAAAGAATTAACAAAGAAAAAAGATATGCTTTCTGAACTTGCTTTCTCTGGGAGACACGCAGAACAATCAGTATGGGTTATATCGCAAAGATATAATTCAGTTTTGAAAGATTTAAGAGAACAAACAAAATGGATATGTATATTCTACACTAAGGACAGAGATAGTTTTGAAAATTGTTTGAGAGAGAATGATGTTATTCCTACATTGGAAGAACGACAAAGAATAAAGGAAGAACTAAAAAAAAAGAAGCATCGTAAATTAATTTTGAAAACTGACCAACCTACTAATTATTGGGTGGTTGATTAAAGCTGCGCTTTAGTAATGCTTATATATACCTTAAGGTATAGTATTTCATTATAAAAAAAAAAAAAAAAACCCTTAAAAAAGTTGGATATGGATATTTAATTATTTTAAAATAAAAAAATTGATATATAAAATGGATGCTGAAGAACTACTTGATCAAAATCAAAATAATGACGAAGAAACAAAACGCGAAAGATTATCGGCTATTGTTGCTGGTGGAGGAAGTAAACAATATCTTGGTAAAGACTTACAAATGTCAGACATTGATACAATGACACCAGAACAAATAAACAAACTATACTGCAGATATGAAGCTAGATTAGGAGCAAGTATGACTAAGACACTGGGAAACTCTTTTATTAATTTATATGTTATGGGTGTATCAAAATATTTTAATGTTGTTAATCCGCTGAAACTAATACAAGATTTAGAAGAAGATCCATTTATCAATCATGCTTTAACTAACACTTGTTGTGAATTGTATTATAGATATGGAATGTATCTTGCTCCTTTTACTGCTATGCTAACAACTGCTAGTCATATTGATTTTAATATGCCTACTGTTAAAACTACGCTACGGACAAAGTCCGGCTGTGAAACACTAGTTGAAAAAAGTGAAAATACCACCAATAAAAATGAGTGAAGAAACCCCCGCTAGTTCTACCGAAGTTAAAATAAAAATAAAAAAATCCAAAACGAGTATGGAAAAAGGTGCAGAAGCAAAAAAAATAAAAGCCGAATTAAAAAGAAAAGAAATGGAAGCAATGAAGAAAGAAAACATTCAATTAAAATCTATTACGGATGAAAACCGGCTGCGTAGTGTTTCACAGCCGGACTTTGTCCGTAGCATTACAAAAGAGGATGATGAAGTTCAACGTATTGTTTCACAACCGGACTTTGTCCGTAGTCTACGCAGCCGGATTTCATCCGTATAAATATATACAAAAATTATATACCTTTATGTCTAATTGGAGTTTTTGGATTAGGATTATATATGTCTAAACAAGTAAACCCCATGCAGCCTAAGAAAGAAATTAAACCACAAGAAAAAGTTGAACCACAAGAAAAAGTTGAATATGATTCATTTGATCTTTAATTTTGTTTTCTAAAAAATGGCGGATGAAAACAACTTGTTAATACAGCTTATCATGCAGGAGTAATTTCTGTTTTAACAATTGGTTATGCAGAAATAATTAAAAAGGTTTTAAGAAAACCAGCTCCTAGAGCAGATTTAAATTTTAATGATTTTTCAATGTTAACTCTTGATATTCTTCTAGCTACTTATACAAGAGATATGTTGGTTAAACAAGGTATTATTCCTGTTGATATTATGAAGTAGAACTTCGTAACTAGCGTAGTTTATTTTTTTATATATATAAAATGGCAAGTGCAATAGCGATGATGGTTGGTGGAGCAGCAGTGAATGCGTTAGCCTTTTCGGGTAGTAATTATTTGTTTTCGCATATGGGTAGAAATAGTGATGAAGAGAGAAAAAGACATGATAAGGCAATGGAACAATTAGAAGCAGCAACAACTAGATGGAATGAAAAAAGAACACAAAGATTAGATTTTATTAATGAACAACTGAAAAAGGAACATCATGCTATAGATGAATTTGATAATGCTGTTACAGCAATGAAGAATTATTATTATATTACTGGTAAAAATCTTGAGGCTTTACCACCTAAACCTACATTAAGTGATTTTTATACTCCGTCAGAAGACCAGAAAAATAGAGAGATTGCATTTATTATTGGTGGAATGGTATTAACTGGATTTGTTGCATGGAAGCTACGTGTTTCACAGCCGGACAAAGTCCGTAGCTAGGCCATGATGTTTAGTATCTATTCCATTATCACATATATGCCTTTTATCATCAAATGGAGACATACTTTTTTTATTTACTTCATTAATATACATTTCATGTTTATCAGAGTTTAATGTATGCATTGTATTCATTTGTTCTGTTTTATTAAATAGACAATCTTTATAATTATCAAATTGAATATCTTTATTTATTGTAGTTTTTTTAACTCCCTTTAATTTCTTTTCTTCTTTTAGTGCTACGCAGCCGGACTCTGTCCGTAGTGTTTCACAGTCCTGTAAATCTATTAAAGTAAAAGAATATGCTTTACTTTTTATATAAACCATTTCTGTCATAACTTTTCCATTTAACTCATCTTTAAATTTTCCAATAACTTTTTTATTTTTTTGTGATTGAAGTGGATGATCTTTAGGATAATCTGAAGTATCTAGATGATCCTGTATTTGTTTTAAATCTTCATAAACATCTTTTGTTATTATTGATAAGAAGATACTATCCGTATCTGAAGCAATAACTTCATTATTTTTCCATAGTTTATTAACAATATTATAATAAAAGTGATACATTAACTGTTTTGAATAATCTAAAATAGCCTGCCCTAAATAAATAGGTTTATTAAATGTAACAGAAGTAACATTATTTACAATTGCAACAAGGTCATCACTGAATATAACTGAATCTTTAAAATTAGGTTTTTTATATATTTTCTTACTTCTTCTCTATTAGTAAGTAGTTTAATCTCATTTCTTCCTCTTATATTTTCTAAAGTCTTTCCATAAAAAGAATTATTCATTAACTTCCATAAATCTTTTTCAAAATTAGATTTTGATTTAGTTCTTTGTTCAGTATTAAAATTAATATATTTTGATAACCAAGCACTTTCTTCAAAAGATATTATTCTATGAACCTTAGTAACTTTTAATCCTAATTTTATATAATTTTTAATTAATAAGAATAGTTTTTCTTCTTTACCTAATGGTTTATCTCCTAATAAATTTAATTGATAATTAGATAATTGTTCTTTATTTATTTTCATCTTTTCAGGAGCTAAAGGATATTTATACGTTTTCTTTTTACATTCGTTCGTATACTTTAAATCACATTCTATTAAACAACCTCTACCTTCTGGAATATCTTTATAATAATTAGGATTTGTTTCCCATTTAAAATCTTTAGTAGGTAATTTCTGAGACATTGCCCAACCATATAAATTATTAGCGTCTAAGTATAATAAGTATTTTTTTTTCAAAGAACTTATTTAAATCTCCACCATTTTTAATTATTTCTAACGCTTCCTCCTTTTCATATTCATCTATAATTCTAAAATCTTCATCATAATTAGGAGTATATTTATTAAATGCTTTTACATGTCTAGGACCTAGAACCCCAGAGAAACCACCTCTAATACCTTTCTCAAACATTTGTAACATATCTATATCAGTTAATAATTCTAATTCTACCCCTGTATATTTTAAACCACATTGCCATGTTAATCCTGGAGCAGAATAACAATAACAAGGGTCTATATTGTGATGTTTTAAGAAAAAACTTCTAAATTTTTCAAACGCATCAGCTAAGATCAAAACATCTGTTTTAAGATATAATTTATGGTAATCTAATAATGTTTTACAATTATAATGTTCCCAAACATTCTGAGCATGTTTATAATCATTATCACTTATTCCCGATTGGGATAATGTAGAATAAAATTCTTTAAGTCTGGTAATTGTGTTTCATTTAATTTTTTTATGGAATCAATATATTCATATGGATAGAATCCTTTTTGTTTTAGTAGTGAAATATCTCCATTAAACTCTTTTTCTAAAATAGGAAATTCATCTATTGATTTAGCTATATCTGATAACCCTTTACTCATAAATCTATAAGAATCTAAGAATCTTAATTTTTTATAATATGATCCATAATCTATAGAAATATATTCTTCTGAACTTTTTGAAAGAAGTTTCACTTTATTATATTTATCTTCATATTTCATAAGTTCTTCAATTAAAAAGTGGAAATCATAATTAGAACCATTATGAAAGAATACAGGTATTAATTTTGTTACTTTACCATCTTTTGTATTACATGATTGACATGCTGCTCCTCTATATCCCCGAAAGATGATTATGTTCTCTTACTTTACGGACAAAGTCTGGTTGTGAAACATTATCATCACAACATTCAAATCCTTTTTCACAAATATAACATTCAGTTGCTTCTTGAAATTCATCTTCTTCATACTTATTTAATATTGGTTTTTTCTGTTCATTAAGGTAGATCTTATAATTTATTTCTTTAAATATCTTCATTACTTTTTCTACATATTTTTCTATTGCATTATTTCCAACATAAGAAAAGTATTGTGATTTATATATTCCTGGATAATCTGACTGAACATATATTCCATAACTATTTACTTCTTGTTTAAATATTTTATTTGTGTAAGATTCTTTAGGATTTGGTTGAGTAGTAGATAATGGAATATTATTTGATTCAAAATCACAATATATAACAAATGGTAATTTATTTTTAAAATGGTAATTTTTAAATTTAAGAATATTTTTTCCTGGTTCAGGCATTACGGCTTTACAATGTTCATTATCATAACATATTTCTTTATGATTAATTAGTGTTTTTTCTCTTTGAAATCCTTGTAAACAATTTCTACATGTAAATGATTTATGCTTATTCTTATCATACTTGAAACTATCTAAATTTTTAATTAAACAATAATGGGTATTTTCATTACTTTCAATGTATAAGAGATCAACTACATTTTCACTTTCTATGGAACTTTGTTCCAGCTGTGAAACATTGTTTGAAACATAAATCGGATATAAAGATTGTTTATTAGATTGATCTTCTAATGCAAATACATTTATACTTAAATTATTTTGTCTCTCTACTTTTGGAATATCTTTTATAGATACAGGATATTCAATTCCTTTCATATTAAGTTTATGTTCATATTCTCTATATTTAGATACTCTTTGTTTGTGTGTATTAGCGGGATAAAACTTTGCCAATATAGACCATAAAAAACATTTGTTATCATCTTTATTTTGAACATTAATAATATTACTTGATTTAAATTGAAGAGGTATATAAGATGAAGCTTTCTGATAATCATATTTATATTGTTTTACTTCTACACTTTTAATATTTCTAAAAACAAAACCAGATCCTCTTTCTTGAAATTTATCTACCCAAGCTTCAAATTTATCTATCAAACTATTATAGAATGTAGACATATTATTTTGTGTTTGAATAACTTGAACAGGGTGAGAGTAATGACTTTCTATTATATCAAGTGCCAAAGGGGTTGAAAATTCACTTGTTATTATTATTTTTATTTTCAAAGGAAACTGATTAATAACTATTCTTTTTCTTAATAATTTAATATATTTAATTATATCTTCTTCATCTATATCATCAATAATAGTTTCAGTAATAAGATCTTTAAATTTTTTGTCGACCATTTTTATAGAATACATTTTTAATTATTACGAATTATTTATTTCTAAAATAATAATTACTTTGATAATCTGGATTTCTTTCCATAAACTCTTGATAAGATTGTTTATATTTTTCTTTGTTTCTTTTAACCCGGGGTTTAGATTCTTTGTAATAATTATTATATGTTTTATATTCACCACATTTTTTACAGATTTTTCTTTCTACCATTTTTTTATCATTAAAAATGGATCACCCAAAAATATATTGTTTACGTTGTAAAAAGAATACTGAAAATGATTCAGTAGAACAAGTAACAACAACCAACAATAGACAAATGTTAAAAGGTAAATGTTCTGAGTGTGGATCTAAAAAAAATAGATTTATAGGCGGTCTAACGAATAAATTAGCTGATGAATTGCATCATAGAGTTATAAAATCCTTTCCTAAAAGACGTGTTTTTGTTGATTCAATAGATAAAATATGGGCTGTTGATTTGGTAGATATGCAACAATATTCAAAACAAAATAAACATTATAAATATTTATTGGCAGTTATAGATGTTTTTAGTAAATATGGCTGGTTAATTCCTTTAAAAAATAAAACAGGAGTAACAGTAAGTGAAGCATTTAAAACATTATTTAAAGAAAGAAAACCAATTTTTATTTGGTCAGATAAAGGATCTGAATTTTATAATCGACAAGTAAAAGAATTGTTAAAAGATAATCAAAATTATATTAAAAGAAAAATCTAGTGTGGTAGAACGGTGGATAGGAACAATGAAACAACACATGTATAAATATTTTACTGCTCATGAAACTACTAAATATTATGATATATTAGATGATTTAGTTAAAAATTATAACAATACAGTTCATTCTTCTATTAAAAAAAAAAAATTAAAAAAAAATTAAATTGAGATAGAGTAAGAATAACAAAAAAGAAAGGTAAATTTGAAAAGGGGTATACTACTCGTTGGACTAGAGAAATATTTGTAATTGAAGAAGTTTTAAATACAAATCCTGTTACTTATAAAATAAAAGATTTAAAAGGTGAAGACATTACAGGTAGTTTTTATGAACAAGAATTACAAATAACCGAGTTCTAGATCGATCCATAAGTGTTATTTGCCTAATATTGATTTTCAGTCTATAAATAGATATTGGGAAACCTTTATGTGTTGTAAATTATCTCCCTTTACTTTATATTATTATATTGTTTTCCTGATTTAATAAATGATTCATGTTTTTTTTTTATTATTTAATAAATTATATACACCATACATATTAAAAATTAAAAAAATGTTTGATTAAATTAAATTAAAAAATATATTTATACCTTATATGCAAATTTGCCAACCTAATTCTTTGATATATTTAAAAACACAGCCTATATAAGCAGAGCGAGTGTATACATTTGTGGCCGTGCTTGACACATGCTATGCTCTGGAGGCTCAGTATGACACCTGTCTAGTCTGTTTAAGGGTAGTGGCTAATAATACCTCTATGTAAATGTTTGATTGCATGATGGGTTGCGCGCATAATAGATTTCTCCCTATCGTGTAATTAAACATTTGCATTGACTTGCCTTCCCTCGTTTAGATCTCGGGTTTCGTTTCGCGAGATTGAACGAAGGGGGTGAATGGCGATTCATTAGAGGTTATAGTTGGTTGCGAGCCCACAGGTTAGATGGTTTAAGAAAGGCTAAAGGTTCACTCCCAACACTGGGTGTGCGCGTAATAAATCTGCCCAGTGTTGGGGTTAAAATTAGTGTGTGCCAGACGCGGTTTTTGTTGGGTTTTTTTAGCATTAGGATAAAGCATTACTAAAAAATGTAAAAAAGGGTTCAGGAAAAAACATTTAAACGCAAGCATAAAATTTTTTTTTTTTTTTCATTGTTGTTTTTTTTAAAAGTTTACACATGTGTTTTTTTAAATTTTACATTAGTGTGATTTTTTTTTTGATTTTTTTTATGGGTAGTAGTTATAGAATTGAGCGTGCCTGGGTTTGGAGGAGTTGGGGGGGGGGTGGCCCAGGCACGCTCAATTCTATAACTACTCATCCTGACCAAGGTTCATGAAGATTGGGCCAAAACTGTGCCCTCTAGAGTGTTCACAAGCAATTGTTGACGACGGACGACTGACGACGCACGACGGTCAAAAGGCGACCAGAAAGGCTCACCCAAGCACAAGTGCTCAGGTGAGCTAAAAAGAAAGGCCTTTATATTTCCAACATTTCACGTGTTTCATATTTCAACTTTTCTGTTACGTGCTCTAAGATATAGAAAGTTATTTTTCAAAGAAACGGCAAAAAAATCGTCAAAACGATGTTCATGTCTATTATTGCCCTTCGACAAATAACTTTATAATTAATAGTCCGATCTTTAAAATCTGCATACCATTAGAACCGCATTGCATCACGCTAATAATACTGTTCTTT
>CM037786.1:27003175-27053175 GCA_021229015.1 Solen grandis
CTTTATATTGGTAAACCTAGGTTAGTACTTTATATTGGTAAACCTAGGTTAGTACTTTATATTGGTAAACCTAGGTTAGTACTTTATATTGGTAAACCTAGGTTAGTACTTTATACCTGTAAACTTTGGTTAAGTACTTTATATTGGTAAACCTAGGTTAGCACTTTATATTGGTAAACCTAGGTTAGTACTTTATATATGTAAACCTAGATAAGCTCTTTATATTGGTAAAACTAGGTTAGTACTTATATTGGAAGACCTTGGTTAGCATTTTATATTGGTAAACCTAGATTATCACTTTATATTGGTAAACCTAGGTTAGTACTTTATATTGGTAGACCTTGGTTAATATTTTATATTGGTAAACCTAGATTATCACTTAATATTGGTAAACCTAGGAAAGCCTATTTATCAACCAACAATACAATAGCTTGAAGTGTTTGCAAGCTTCCAGTGTCCTTTCTTCACTAGCAATTATAGTCTTGTCATGTATTCTTCAAGATGCAATACTTGTCCATTTTATTATAAAAACAAATTACTTCAATCTTTCGGAAAACATTCAACTTAAATTGGATGCAATATGTTCCAGTCAGCCATTTCATAAACACATCATGGAAATTAAATCAGAATATTCATTTCCATAAAATTTGTCACCATGAAAATAGCAACCTGTCACTTTAAGGGAGAGAGTGAAACTTTTCAATAGCACTGCTATTCCCTTAAGGGTTATCAATTCCAACACTCTTCTTGAGGACTGGGTGAAACTTTCTGTTGCTTTCTCTCCATCGATCATGGAAGCAGGGATAATAGATGCAAACATATAAACTGTTCCAAACTTCTTCCCTAAGGCAACAAAAGCAGATTGGCTTCTTAGTATACTGAACACAAAAATGGACAACAATAAAATGATTATGGATTGGATTCAGAATTTTGGGCAGTGATAATGTTACATTACAATCTCACACTGTATCACACAACCAATTAATTCCAATGTAGAATGAATTGATGATGATGATGTTGATGATGATGTTGATGATGATGATGATGATGATAATGATGATGATGATGATGGTGATGATGATGATGATGATGATGATGGTGATGATGGTGATGATGGAAAATTGACAATAAGATAGTCATAAATGATGAAAATTCATGTTCAGATAAGGCTATTACACAACTTTCTTCCAAAATTAATATCTAATACATTCTATATATGGAAATTCTGCCTTGAATAAAACACAGTGTTGATTAATTAATTCTATGTTTATTTTGATCATAAAAGCAACACTGATAAAACATTTAATGTCCTTAAACCCAGTTCCTCAGCAAGTTTCTCTTAATAAATTGTACAGAAAAACCTTTACGACATCAAAAACACTAGGATAACATGAACTGAGTTCAGTGTTACATTTGAAGAATTAGATTTGTTAATTCATTCAATCTTTCAAAACTTGGGGAAAGCTTCATCACAGAATACCAACCAACCAATCAAGTAAATGCAAGTCCAGAAGCACATGAGGTTTTATTTCCACATTCAAGTCCCTCTCGATATGACTGGTAGCTGACAAAAGACAGATACAGTTTCATCACAGAAAGAATGCATGTGAAACATTTTTATAACCCTCGTTGGTGAAGATGAATTGGCAGAGCCATGTAACGTTGAAAGGATATAAAGAAATTGGACAAAGGGTTGCATATGCCAGGAAAAAGACATTAGAACCAAACAGAGGCATTTGGGGTAATTGCACTGCCCCCTGTTCAAGCCTTGCACACATACCTTACCAATTCCCATAGTTTCGGTGAACTACTGAATCCTGGAAAGAGTTGTTCTGATCTCTTGGTTAAAGCATGTCTATATCAAGTAAACTTTTAAGACATATCAGAAAAAAGTTAAACATTGATCTGACATGGTTTTAAGACAAGTTGGATAATAGTGTGTGCCTAAATACTAAGCTTTAGCTATTTCATTACACAACATATCAGCAAAGAGATGAAAATATGATGTTCCATTACACAACTTGTGAGATGTCCTACCATCATATAAAACACACCTGGCTATTTTTAAAGCCATCATGAGACATTCATTCTCTTTCAATAATTCCTCTCTCATTGATTTTGCATAAAAATAACCTTTGGTAACAATGGAGTTATTTTATTGTTCACTCATTCCATAATTAATGGCAGTTTTGTGCTGGTTCTAATTAGACAGCTGAGCAGGGGGGGGTGCAGAATTATGTCCTGGGGTCATTGTAGTGAAAGTATCTTCACAAGTTTTCCATCAATAGCATGATTATAAATACATCCTATCTTATTTCGAGTCTTTAATATGTATTTAATTGGAAATTTATTAAATTCTTTTTCTAAATTTTTCTACTGAAAGTGTACTGTTAATTTCTATCACTTATAATTCCTTTATACTGATTAATTTTACGTCAACTGGGAAACAATTTCATACAGTCTATACCAACTCCTCTCCATGGTGCTTTGGTTGGACCAGCACTTTTCACTTGGGAAGGCCATGAAAAATCCTTACCCCAAACAGAGAACTTACTAACCCATAACCTTTGAATCCCAGTCATGCATGTAAGTACTGTTGTTCATCTAAGGTACAGTACTATACTTTTATATGAGTGTTAAATTATGTGAGTTTTTTGTGTAAAGTGTTTGTGTATTATGGTGTCACATCCCTATAGAAAGAGCCAGCCAGTTTTGACTTATTAGACACCTTTTTGCTTCCACAAGTACCTCCCCAGTTTTCTCCTATATGCCAGGCACCAGGAAGGAAGACAACCAGTAACCATTATTTAACTAGCTGGGAACTCACAAACTGGTCATATCAGAAAGTTCCCCTGTCGGGGATCGAACCTTCGACCTCCAGCTCCAGAAGCGGATGCCTTAACCACTAGGCCACGGGATCAGCGTACTAAAGAGATGTAAATAAAGAAAGCCCCTCTCCTTTCTTTTGTTTGAGAAAAATCGCAGGCAACCATTCCAAATAAAATGTTGACATTAAGGCAACAAATCCTTGTACAGATAAAAAGTAGACTTACCTTAATTCTTGAAAGAAAGAATATCTAAAACACAATGTTTACCTAAATCATATATAAGAAATCTGCTATGCCTCAGCTAAATATCTATCACTACAAATATCCATAACTTTAGATATTTCCTCAAAGTGTTGTTTGATATAACACAAACTCTACATGTCAGAATGGCTGCATGTCTTACTGGTCCAATCAATACAAATGTATACGCAAGAAAGAAAAAGTTTTCCTTTGTTGAACTGACTTGAAAAGTTTTGAATGTAATGTTGGCCGTTGCATTGATTTATCAGTCTTATTAGACAGGCTTTTTTTAGCAATGTTGTCCTTAAATGAATATAAGGTTTAAACAAGATCATGCATATTCCTGCTTCTCTTGCTAATCGGAGAAATGTGACATATAGATTACAAAATTTATTTTCTTTTTTTTTGCATACTTGTTAATTTGTTAATTTCAAAAATTTCCAACTGACTTCACTTTTTTACACATAACAACTGTCACCATGATGATTTCTATTTTTAGACACAATGATGTCATTCAAGGTACCTAAATTTCCCTACTTCAGTGTATCATTCATATCTGTTTTTTCACCCTGATAAAGACCTAATGTTGGACAATAAATTCTGTCATCAACCCATTGCCATGAGATTGTTTGTTATACCTACTTATCTGTTTTTAATTTAAATTACAAAGTTAAACAGAAGTGTTGTCACATAAACACAAATTGTCTAATGAATGAATGTCTTAACCAATCTCTCTCTTAATCTCACTCCGAAATGAATCAAATTTAACAGATAATTTTATGGTTCATGAATTTACAGTATGTTTAAAATTAATTAAAACCCTAAAATAGTCTAATTTCAAACTGCCAATTCTGAGGGCAATTGACAGAGTTCTAATTAGATGCCCCGCTGGCTCCCAGTGGATAATTGGTACCAGCCAGACACAGGCAAGTCTACCAGGCCCAAAAATAGAGTGATGATAAAAGGGGACCAGCAAGGCACGTGCCAACCACCAAGCCTGTAATTATTTCTCATTAGGACAGTATGGAGACTCTAATTACTGATGACAAAACATCCTACTCTCAAGAATACACCCTCTCTACCATGCATTCCTGCTGATGAAATGCATCCCTTCCTCTGATGCAATGGAATGGATTTCCCAAAATAGGTTTTGAGAGATATTCCCAGCAGAGGTCAAAAAGTTAGTGGTAAGCTGCAAGCACTGAATACCAGATCAGCTTGCATGGCACATGTGGTAAGATATGACAGGTATAAGTTCAAAAGGGAAATGAAAATCACAATGGGCAAAGTCTGTCAAAGAAAACAAAAACATCAGATAAAAAAATCTCATAAATTACTTAATATTGCAAAATGGTACACAGCATAAAAATATTTTTAAAAGAAAAGACCTGAAAATATAGTTTTGGATATAGAAAATTGAAGACAAATGAAAATTTCATCATAGACCTTGAGACATTTGGATCAGTGATTTCACCAAGACAAAGTACAGAACCAAGACATGGAAGTATCTGTCAAATCAAGCACAAATTATATAGGGTGAAATTGGGATATCCCATACACTTTTGTTAGCATAAACAGAATTTTACACAAGTATTTTTTCATATCAAATAAAATGAAATCAGATCACTAGTTCCACATTTTTTTCAAATAAATATGAGTTCTTTTTATCACATAAACACAATATGCATATTTGTCTGTCATCTGTGTCGGTTTTAGATTATGCAGGGAAAACCCATAACCAATTTACATCTATAGCATATTTGAAGAAAGTAAAAGTTCTGCTTAAACATTTTAATTTTTTATTTGCATGTAAACAGAACATAATATTCTTTGCAATTACATGTTGCTTGGTCACAACTATATATTTATACTATTGCTCCGATAGAAAATGGGTCAGCAATTTAACTAATTTGTATTTGCAAATGTGTGTAAGAATACATTCGACTTGCTGAAAGTGGTACTATCTGTTGATGTTAACACATGAGTAAAATAAAAAAATATTACATGGCAGTATTAACTTGTTGACAAGCTGGGTAATCTGATCAGATTTTAATCATTTCTTTAATTTCATTTTTTATTCCTTAACTCCTTTTAATTTCATGGAATACAAACTGTATCAATAAAATCTCAGGATTTAAGTTTCTAATTCTTTTAAGGAACAGCACCCATTATTCTATCCCGAATTCCTATTTAAACATTTGCAGGACCACGTCCTATGGCGTCTGCAGTCTAACAACTCACTAAAAACGCATGACAGGATTTAGATGGAATCACAGATTTATGGACGCACTTTTGAAGCCCAGAATGGATGCAATCAATATGTAATCCCTTCGTGCATACAAGATGCTGGCATGGCAGTTTTTTTTTTAAATACACACAGTCATTATAGACAAATAAATATGTATGTTAATTGCAAATGATTCAGTCTGGACATGGATTGTCCTAGAGTCAGTCTATATAGAAAGCTACTGTTCAATATTTCATCATCTTTGCCAGCCATTTAACTGTTACCGTAACCTCATGGAGACATGTTTTGACGTCTTTGCAAACACATCCGACCAAGAACAGACGGCTCGGGCCGGCCAGTCTCATTTGTTGGCACATACAGTATTGTTGCTCAGATTCAGGAAAAATCCATTGTTTCATTAACCATTAAAAGTTCACTAAAATGATATGCACTAAATCATCAATTAGTGCATGTATATTCATGAGATAAAGGGTAAAAATATACTTGTACATTACCCCATTTTTCCTGGCTAAACCAGTACTCGAGATGAAGCAACAGCTAGTAGCTGACAACTTCCTCACTTAAGGTAAAGTCCCTGTAATGGTTCTGCTACATTTTGGACCTCATGGCCTTTCACAGAGATAACCAAGGTTTCCTAATGTTCCATAGGGTACCTTGGTAATATCTTGGTAAAGGTTAAGTGGTCCAAGACGTATTACTGGGACTTTACATATGAGGCTGATCTTAAAATAAAGACCTCCTGGATCTTACTAATTACATCAAAGAGACTGTACATAAGTGATTGGATGGTATGTAATTATGAGAAACTGCCTCACTTAACCTTTGCTTCATCTTTGACCCCAATACAATTAATTCTATACAATTAATGTGAACTGAAACCCATTTTTTTCTCAGTCATGATGGTTTCTCAACATATTATTGATGATCTCAGATAAAAATCAAATACGTCCCCAATCTTTCAATACACTGTTCATCAAATAATCTTCAATCCATTTAATCCTTAGACCAAGAAACACATCAAATGATGCGAAACCAGGTTTTCAAGTGTCGCTTGAGGCATGCAAAACTATTTTAATAACAGTGACCTTGATCCTATTGACCTGAAAATTAATCTCAATCTTCCACTTCCCATAAAGTATCCATCTACAAAATCTGATCATCATACCTCACTCTTAAAAGAAGTTATTTGACGGAAACAAAATATATATTTTTAGTAACAGTGAACTTGACCCGATCACCCAATCTCCCTCTTCCCATAAGGTATCTACCTACAAAGTATGAAAACTGTATCTCGATCTATTCTAACAAAAGATATTTGATGGAAACAAAATGTTTGAAGTCCAAACGCCCAACAACGAAATCAATTCTAATAACCAGGATTTTTGTTGAAAACCTGTCTGTACACTAGATTTTACACTTAGGTCATATATTTTTTTATCTCTATCATTCCAATATACTTAATTAATTAAAACTGATTACCGATGTTTATTTCCTTTTTTTTTCTTGATATCACAACTTAATTATTCCTTATTTTCTTTATTTTTTGTTATTGCAATGCTTTAATAATTGAAAAATAAAACATACACCTTAAAGACAATAAGTTTTCAATAATCAAATTGGGTCACCCATAATTTGTGTGTTTGCATTTTTTCACTTGGTAGAAAGGTAGGCCTGAACAGTTACAAGGAAATCTTATCTAGGGAGTGCAGCATGTGTGTATTTGTTAGGTTTAATGTCCCACCAAGAGTATTTCAGTCATTTGTGAGACTATGTGTACTTGAGACAGATATAGTGTCATATATATGTGGAATTAATACCACACCCAGTTTCATTATCTTGACACCAGGCCAACCAGTCCTGGATCTACCCTTGTATGCTGAGCGCCATTCAGGGACTTTCTGCAGTACCATTTCTTAACGACTTAAGTATGTAGTGATCAAGGACCAAGCCCATGACCTGCCACAAATAGTTTGAAAAACCAAAAATAAAAGTCTATTTTCAAAAGTAACTGAGTTGGAACAGTTTCAGTGGGTAGAAAGCATTAATCAAAAAGAACTGATGGCTTTAGTAAAACGGTCTTATTCAAGGACAAATTGTCAAACTCTCGATTTATATGCCTTTTCCGGCATTAATTTTGACAATTAATATACACTACTGTATTACAAATTACATTCTGATCCTTTGACATATACAGAAAGCATAATTGGATGAGACTTATACATACAAATATAAGGAAAATGTAAATGTGCCATTAAAGATTATCAGGGAATTGGTATCACCATGTACACCTCGAAAAGTTAAAGATTCCCTGAAATTTCCCAGAATTTAAGTGGTGCTACATCTGCCATTCCCTTTAATTCACACCAATATTTAGAATGCTATTAAAAAATCAAGATATACATTTTTCTGCTTGTTAGAACTGGTCTAAGTTATAGTACATAAATAAAGCAATATTAAATCACTATCATAGACAAGAAATCTTTCTTCAGAGTCTTATTAACTATAAATGAAAATGATGGAAAAAAAAACACTTAAAAATAATGTGTGAATAATTGTGTGAATAATTTAACAAATTTTTGTTTTACCAATGAACTTACTTTCATATATAAAGTAATGTGAAAGACAATAATTACAATGTAATTACGACCTAAGGTAAAGATTTTTCTATCATACTACACCTGTAAATACTTGACATCCTTGTGAAACACTAACTTTCTTTCCTTCAGATTAAATTTACCTGCAGAATGATAAGACACATTTTTCAAACACCCCATTAACTTGAGAAGAAAATCAATAAACAGAGAAAAAAACTGACTCCATTAGACCAGCTGTTACAACTATAAAACCATGCTGAATGTTTTCTTTATTACTAACTCAGCAAAATAATGAGCCAAGAAACCACATACAAAGTCATCAATTTATGTTAATCATGTTTCTTATAACAACCCAATAGATTGGCTTATGGTGAAGATGAGATACCTCGGCAAGTAAGACTGTACAATGAGCCTGTCATGAAAATCTCTTCAGAATCATTTCTCTGTGGTGTCTTCTTTGCAATTATTTTTACTCTTCTACTTCTTCGTGTTGTTGATTAGTCAAAATTTTGCTTAACTAAAAGTCAAGACAGCCTATTTTGAACAAATGTTTAACAAACATAACCATAAAAAAATAATAGATAGGAAACTAAACGCCCCCCTATGTGACTCACTTTTAACTTTATTTTAGCAATTATGGTAGACAATCATGAGGTGACCATTTGTGCCAAATGAAATTAAATTCTGATTGTTGGTTTAACAGAAGAAGAATTTGCAATTTTTTATACAGAGTATATAGGGAAATTAGCCAACTCCCTAGGGGTCATTTTTCAAAGGATCAACTTCATTATAGCAATTATGGTAGACAGTCATGAGGTGTCAAAGGAAATAAAAATCTGACCATAGGATTCAGAGAAGATTTTTGAAGTTTTTAAAGAAAAGTTCTTTGGTTTCCATGGCAACCAGGGTTTTGCATGGATAAAGTTTATTTTAGCAACTTTTGTGGAGGTTTACTGAAGGATGATCCATGCAAAGTTCTATCAACTTCTACTCAGCAGTTTTGGAGGAGATGTTGTTTAAAGCAAATTGTTGATGACGGACGTCGCACATCACACGACAACAGACGCAGGGTGATACTAACAGCTCACCTTGAGCAAGATGTGATCTGGTGAGCTAAAAAAAATACACAACAGAACAGTGTATTCTTCTCTGTGGTACTGATGGTGGTATATATCTTGTCATTTTATCTAGAGGACCAAGACCAGAGGACAGATTTCTCTGTATGTTCATTAAAATCAGAGATGACCGATTTTGAAAATTCAGAGGCTGTGGCTAACATAATATTACAACTTGAAACCTACACCATTCATCTCTGTCTCTTTTTTATTTCCCTCAGATCAGACTTTCATATTCCAATGGGAGAAGTCTCTACTGCATAGATCAAAGGGACAATCTCAGTTGGCTGTTAAACCTATTTTCCCATCCTAGAGTAAATAAATACTGGCCTCATTTTCAGGTGATTTAAAACCCGATGTTAAGTAATGATATATCTGGATAAAATGCAGAGAGAGAGAAAGTTGTAGTAGAATGGCTTCTGATAAAAAAAAATCTATTCCTTTGAGATCTTAAAATATAAAGGCTCCAGAGATTTTAGCCCTTCTTTATCAGAAGCCATTCATAGTTGTCTTATTTCAGGCAGTTTTTTCCAAACTTTGAGCAAATTTGTGAAAAGTTCTTGGTATGTAAAAAACAATATCATATCTATTCAATGTGTGACCTTTTCATGGGCTTTCATCTAATCTAGTATATAATTGCAAGTTATCTCTTTTATCTCTGGGTTCATTGATTGTATGTATTTCTCCCTCATCAACTTGATACCAATTCTAGTTATAGGAGATGAACATATATTTTTTTACATTAATTTTGTCAGAGGTAACACAATACATTCTGGTAAAGATACTAACTGTTTAAGGTCTCATAAATAGTGTTGCAGTAATTCATTAAACCAAATGTGTCATAATCAGCCTTTCACTTTTTCTATAGGGGGAGGGGAAGTAAAGAAACAAAACAAAAAACTCTAGTGTAGTGGTGAGGACCATGCAATTCCTGACATTGTTATACAATCTAATATAACAGGATACAGGTCTTGTCCAGCCAGAAACTGCTTCCAGTTTTAACTTCAAGACTTTTTGAATGTGAAAAGTTCATGTTCCATTTCAACATATAGAGATTAGTATGTGGTAAACCATGGGAGCAGGCACCCATGTCTAAGTGTAATGGATATTAGAAAACAATTGTAAAGAAGATGAAAATAAGCCATTGCCATACAAAATTTGCAAAGCTACAATACTGAATATACATTCTAACAAAAAATATATTGAATATAAATATCATTCCCTTTCTGAATATCTTTAAAAAAAAGTAAAGAAAAAATAATACTTACAAACTTTTACAATCTTGATAGCTTCATTTATTAAATATTCAACATTTTTTATCTGACTAGACAATCAAGTTTTAAAATTCATCTTAGGCTTATGTTACAGTTTGTGCACATTTTAAGGAATTTATGGCGTTATACCCCCAGTGTTAGAATATCATGTGTTTAATATCAATAAATCATTAATTTAAGAAATATAAAGCTGTATATAGAAAAAGGACAATTATAATTGCATGTATCGCTAAAATCAAGACATCATATTCCTCCAAGTACTGACCTTATAAGGAATCCTTAAATTTCCATTCTGCCAATGGAATACACACACCGTATGGATATACCACAGCAATTGAGCAGCAGAGCAGAAATATTTCCAACAGAAAACACTACTATGATAGGCCTATGTTATATCTCCAATCCAGATCAACTATTTGCAGTGAGCAGAATATACAACTGTTATTAATTCCAGTAATATCCACATGAAAATGTCAGAATCATGAAGTATCATGTGACTCGCAGACTGGTGACCAAACCTCACAAGAAAACTGATTTCAACACAAGTGTTCCATTGGACGCAGTCTACTGGAATCTGAGTTCTGCAGCAGCACCATGTTTTGTGACTGGGATCAATACTGGATCAATACATGACATCACACATACCACTTCTATCTTGGAGTCTACCAAGCCTTTTGCCAACTGAGAGTCAAGTTGTTGCTCTGAGTCACCTAGAAGACTGAAAGTTTTCCAATATAGGTTCATTATTCTGCTGGTAACAATATTTTGCCCTTGTTTAAAAGCCAATCAAGATAGACATCAATAAACCAGGGACAGGAATCAAGGTACAAGCATGTGGACTACTTTTATTTGCTAGGAATGGCTGTTTACAGGAGGGCTGACAATCCTGACACACTGCGATAAGGAATCCATGTGTCCGTATTGATTTACTATTATTGAGAGGTTCTAATCTTATATTTTCAGAACAGGCCCAGGTTTTTTCAGGAAATGGTTTTACATCCACGGACAAGACTGCTTTATCTCAGACCAATTTGGCCCAGGGCAGAGTGATAATCTGCAATGGCTGTAAAAGGGGAGACACATGTCAGTTGACTGACAGCATTGATAAAAATATTCTTAGTCCTGTGTTTTATTAATGATAGTTTTCAATCATTTTAGAGATATGGTAAGTATGGCTAGTTACAGAATGACGACCAAGATTTGGTTGGAAAATTGATGATAAATAAGATTTGGTTAGAAGCTGTGTGACAACTATGATTTGGTTGCAAAATTAATCATAACTATGATTTTGTTAAAAAATCAATGAAAACTAAAATTTGATTGGAAATTGTATCAGACAACCAAGATACGGATAGAAAATTGATGATAACTAAGATCTGGTTGAAAACTGAATAACTAGGATTTGGTTGGAAACCTAATGATAACTAAAATGTGCTTGGAAAATGAACAGTAACTAAAAGACTTTATCATGTTAAAGACATAGTTTTGTCAAAATAATATGAATTAGCTTGCTTCTTACGTGCCCATCGATAATAGAATGCGCATGAACTCTCAGAATATTGTGCGTTCAAGGAGCAACACGATCTACTGTGCCCATGCCACTCATACTGCTCGCATGTTTAAATGGAATTCAGAAACTTAATTCTACGAAAACCAGCATACACACAAGAAACTAAGTTGATCTTAGTTGAAAGACTGTTATGTCTCATTCCTTAATGGCCCTGTAAAACAAAAAGGAAGATGACCCAATTCATTGCATTATACTAACTCATCACTTTTTCTGAAGAAAAACTATTTTACATCTGTGAATTTACTTATACAAAGATTTTAATTTTCAGAAAGGCTTTGATTATAAGATGTTAGTGAAATGGGTCCTTGGTCTCTTGTGGGTATAACAGAACCAACATCCAAGACTAAGTATTTGAACAGAAAGCCTAATACTGCATCATGGCTGAGGTCTCTTTCAATATTAAAGTGATATTAACAAACTTATGTAAGAAGTCTTGAGGGAATTGCACTCCTATCTAATTAGCATAACCAATAAATAGTGAATGTCGACAGATGTCCACTGTAGGTATGACAATACTGCAGATGTGATAAGATTGCAACCCAACCAGATTAAGTTTCATGTTTATTTAGGTATGTTTAACACTTGTTTCCATCCTGATTTAACAGTGAATACAAAAACATGACAGATACTAAGCATGACTTAACTTAGCAAAGGACTTCAAGTTAAGTTTTGTTGTTACTGCTGCTACTACAGTGTATCTACTGAATAACAAAGTCTAAGGAAGACCGACCATGTGCAATGAAACACTGGGTAGATTGGTTATCCATCAATCTACTGCAAGTCAGCTGGAAGACTTCCAGGAAATCAAATCTGCTGCTAAACGGGGCTAAGTGATAGTATGTCCATAAATTTAACCACTCGGCCTGATTAATTTTTATATTTATTAAACAAAACTGGCTTATATGTTTTTACCAAGAGTTCTAAACATTGACATTAAAGATCAGATCCTTATATATATATAAGCCAGACATACTCACATACATTGCATACCATACATCAAAGTATACAAACATCCAACTTACATGATAATTGATACAATTAGGTAATTAAGGGCTCCTGATCCAGTAATTGAGCAATTTCATGGCATTACTGAATCATGAATGTCAAAACATCCTATATTGGTAAGTAGTAAACAAAAATGACTATATAGATTAGTAGATGTTCAAAACATTTTCATTAATTGTTTAACTCTAAAAATATGTATATGACCAGTGTATGCTTCTGTTCCAATTAACACAGGGCTGTTTTTCCCCCCTTTCTTTATAAGGGGCTGCTCATGAAATTGTCTTCCCCTCTAAAAATTTATTTAAATTAATTTAGTTTGCTTTTCAACACAGACTTCTTCAATCCCAAAACTTGAGAAAATGGTGCTTTTACTTCCCAGCAAATGGTTTTAAGGCCTAAATTTCCGCATTATCAGAAAAAAACGTCTGTGACATCAATAAAAAATACTGTAAATTGTTCAGTAAACTAAAGAATTTGTGTAGTTAGATTTCTATCAATTAAGTAAAACATTGATTCCATGGTGATAAGTGATGGATGGTGAGTGACTTGGATGAAATTTCATGGCTTTTTGAATGATGAGGAAACATTAAAAAATTGGATTTATTTCTCTGATGACTGAAGATGTTTTTTTTTTTTTTTAGAATAAATTGCTGGTTAATTGTAAAACAAAACTAGAACTATCACATAATGTGATTAACAGTTCAACATCCCACTTTATCTTAATATAATTTGAGTGTAAGACTGGCCATGACAAAACAGGATGCAACCATGATAACATGTATATAATAGGACGGACAGGACACAACCATGATAACATATATATAATAGAATGGACAGGACACAACCATGATAACATATACATAATAGGACAGACAGGATACAACCATGATAATAAATATAATAGGACGGACAGGACACAACCATGATAACATATATATAATAGGACGGACAGGACACAACCATGATAACATATATATAATAGAATGGACAGGACACAACCAATATAACATATATATAATAGGACAGACAGGATACAACCATGATAATAAATATAACAGGATGGACAGGACACAACCATGATAACATATACATAATAGGACAGACAGGATACAACCATGATAATAAATATAATAGGATGGACAGGACACAACCATGATAACATATATATAAAAGGAAGGACAGGATACAACCATGATAATATAATAGGACGGACAGGACACAACCATGATAACATATATATAATAGGACGGACAGGACACAACCATGATAACATATATAAAATAGGACAGACTGGACACAACCATGATAACATATATATAATAGGATGGACAGGACACAACCATAATAACATATATATAATAGGACGGACAGGACACAACCATAATAACATATATATAATAGGATGGACAGGACACAACCATAATAACATATATATAATAGGACGGACAGGACACAACCATGATAACATATATATAATAGGACGGACAGGACACAACCATAATAACATATATATAATAGGACGGACAGGACACAACCATAATAACATATATATAATAGGACGGACAGGACACAACCATGATAATATATATATAATAGGACGGACAGGACACAACCATAATAACATATATATAATAGGACGGACAGGACACAACCATAATAACATATATATAATAGGACGGACAGGACACAACCATAATAACATATATATAACAGGACGGACAGGACACAACCATGATAACATATATATAACAGGATGGACAGGACACAACCATAATAACACATAGGACATATTCCATCATGCTATACACAGTATTCAATTCTTCTGCTATCCATCAGGTGGCCTAGAGACGAGGCTATATTCATGCATGAGTGAAACCATAGGGAAAGTGGCATTGACTTTCAATTGTGTGTCTTACAAGACCACATGGCTTCCTGTCTTGAGTTCTGTCTATTCTGAGGAACAATGATTCAACAAATGGCCTTCTAGTTTGGTAAAACAACAGGACAAATATTGAACTGCAGGTGGAGATTGGACTACTCTGATGACCAAATTCTATGCATGATTGGTTGTGATAATTTGCCCTTTGTTCATCATAGATTGCAGTAGTAAAATGAAAAACTTTAATGACTAGTGATGTGTGTAGGTTTTATTACAAATAAAATTTGTTTGAAAAATACTATGCCCCCATCTGAGCTGGTCAGATGTTATCATAAATAACTGATGCCAAATGAAAGTCATTCATGAGTGGAGTAATCATGTCAAATATATTGACTTAATTCCAAATGCATAAGACCAAAAAAAATAATAATAACAAAACAAAACAGGAGGGCCAGGAAGGCCCTGGAATCGCTCACCTGAGAATCAGGTATTAATGGATGGAAAAGAAACAGTATATAATTATCTTATAATTTATGGAAAATGGGCTCTGCCCCCTGCCATCCATATTTTCAGATGGATCCAAAAAATTTGAACAGTCTTGATAGAGAGTGACCAAAGGAACATCTGTGCTGAAAAAACTTAAAATCCAATATGTGCTTTTGGGCAAGAAGATTTTTCAAATTTGAATACATATAAGGAAAATGGACTCTGCCCCCTGGCAGCCATGTTTTTTTTATATCCAAATAATTTTTATGATCATGATAGAGAGTGACATAAGGAACATCTGTAAAAAAGATCTTCAAAATCTGGCCAGTACTTTTGGAAAAAAAAAATTCAAATTTGTTCCAAATACATGTAAGAAAAACAGGCTCTGCCCTCAAGTTGCCATGTTTTTGGTATGGAATTTAATTCTTTGAACAACTTTGGAAGAGAACCACCTACGGAATATTTCTGAAAATTTTTATAAATTTTTATAAATTTGGCACAGTAATTAAGGAGGAGATGTCATTTAAGTTGAATGTTGACAATGAATGACAGATGGTGGATGTCTGACATTCATCGGTCACAATAGCTCACCTTGAGCACAAAAAAAAACAAAAAAAAACAACAAATTTAAAAAATAAAGTGGATAATAACCCCCCCCCCCCCCCCAAACAAAAAACAATTAGTTCTGTTCCATAATCATTACCTTTCTACTTCTCATTATCTTTTTATATTATATGTTCTGGACAAAAATCGGACCTGGCAGAGTTATAGTTCTTGGTTACTGTACTGATCCTACTTGCTATCATATTATATTTAAAGTTTCAAGTCCTTACTTTGATGTTTATGAATTTTGGTTCAAACAAAAATTTATAAAAAAATAAATAAAATAAAGATAGATAATATTGTGCCAAGTAGAGTTATGGTTCTTAGTCACTGCACTATTGATATATGAAGTTTCAAGTCAATTAACCTTGAATAATTTTCAAGTTATGGACAATGTTAAAGTTGCTGACAGACCAACCAACAAACAAACAGACAGGACAAAAACAATATGCCCTCGATCACAGATCTCAGTGGCATAACAAGATGAGAATTGTTATGTTATTCATGATCAAATGCATAATATATATGCATGAACTGATTTTTACAATATGACTACATGAATTGGAAATAGTCATACCATGTGATTAAGATCTTTGTTGTTTTTACTTAAGCTCTCTGAGCTTGGTGAATACCAAAATTTCATTTTCAGTAAAATACTCACAAATACACTGGACTTTGGTATAAGACTGCAAATTTCAATAACAAGGTTCTTAAACACAATATCCATGGTGACTCAAAACATACAAACAACTGAGAATAAACTTCATTAGTTTTTTCCAATCAAAAACCTAATGATGGCCAATAAAGCTTGCTTAATGCCATACAGGAAAGAATCTTAAGACGGCGTAGAATCCCAATATGGTGGACCGAATCCATACTCTAGGCAATCTCTAATAATTACCGACTAATTGAACATGAAATTGCGCTCCTCTCCCTCACTTATGGACTGGTCATGTGTGCATGCGATCCCTCCATTAATCTACGGTTTTAACCACACTGACCATTTACTTGTCACAGTGTGAGAGTCACGATTGTAGCTAGATAAAATCTTAACTCGACACATTATCACATGGCAAAGTTCAGGTAATACAGAGCAGATCCATTATAACGCTATATAAAGGGTTCAAACCATGATACCGCGCTGTACTGGACCACAATTTATTTACATGAAAACAATTTCCAAATAAGAGTTTCAGCATGTCATTTATGCTAAAATGGTGCATGCAGTATTGGGTATGTACTGTGTTCAACTTATTTGAAAAAATATATAAAGCAGATTTTGTTCTTCTTTTTCATTAGGAGCAATCCACTTTTATAGATATACTATAAAGAAGTTTAGTAAGCATTTATGTAAAGAAAAAATAAAATTATTATAGAGATTTGTGCTCAGATTAATGTAATATTGTCCAAACCAATGATTAAGAAGGCTTAAACAAGACTTGTTTCAAGTCCACTTGATCCATACTGAGAGCAGGTTATTGGAATTTACGACCCCGCTATCAAAGCAAACAATTGCTCTCCTTTCTAAAATTGACAAGAGAATTTTTGTTAAGAACTGCTGATTATGGACAAAAATTCCATTCAAATAAACTGAGACTCTGAGAGGAAGGAATCATGTAGAAAATCCACAATGTATAGTGTTAGCCATGTGCCATACAAGCAGAAAAACAAGGCTCAAAATGTCTCCAAGCTTATCTCAAATCTAAATTCAGCCATGATGTTACAAAAGGATTCTGAGTCTGAATATTGCATTGACTTGGCTCCGGTTTCATTCCAATGACTCAGTACCAGGATTGACCATAAAAAAATCTGGGAGCCCATTTTTAATGGAAACAATAAGGATCAATTCAGGGTCTTAAGACAATTATATTTTCCATTCCAACCATGTTTATCTGAGTGCAACTGGTTTATTATCTTTCTCAAGACAAAAAGATTAAATGAAAGACAAGTTTTTACATAATGACCAGCTGTAGAGCTTTTTATCTGTTGTCTTGACATACCGTAGTTCACATATGAAATATCCCACCAAATAAAAATCAGTTGGGTAAATGGCCAATGTTTCTCCTATATACGTAAATGATGAAACTTATAAAAGCATGCATTCAATTAGGGATCTAATTCAGTATTTTATAAGAGAAAATTCCTCCCCTCTAATATCTCTGAGTATTTTATATAATTTCTCAATCATTTCGCCCACCCAAGACTTGATTACACATCCAAACATCTGACTGAAACACTCCCTATAAGTTTAAATGGCAACTTAATGCCAGCAATTTCACATCTTTCACTGATAACCAAGTTTCAAACGCTGCAGCGATGGAGACTTCAACAGCAGTTTGCACACAGTCTATTTCCTCAATCATAACACAAATTTAACATTAATGTTCACCTTAATGAAATTTGATCCAGATAATATGCTAATTAGGGGGTGCCACTGTTCAAACATTGACTGTGCTCCTAATTCAACGCAGATCATATGATCTGTGGTCACATGTCCGGGCGTCATAATTACCACCTTATGGCCATGTGGTGACGGCTGCAATGCATTGTGGGTCAGTATCAGGTGACGATATTTAAATTGGTCTTCACACCAAGAGGAGGAGCTCTTTAAGCTATAAGAAGCTAATGGCATACCACAGTTATAGCTTGCTGTTTGATCAATAGCATGATGTTTTTCTATAATACAATAACATCAGAAGTTTTATGGCTGTAAAGGTGGAGAGACAGTAATAATTATACTGTAAAGGTAATTTGGTTTAGCATTAAACAAGAAAACCTGTGTGACAGTAACATAATTATGAACAGAAACTTATTGATTATTAACATCTTTAAACAAAGGTTTGAGAGCTCAGCATGCCAAAGACATAAAAAGAGATCTCTTTTAAAAGATCTTTTACAGAGGAAGAGATCCTAGGAAATTAGCTCTCTATGAAAGGAGAGAGGATATAGACATTGCTTCACAGCTGGTCCTGATACATTTCACTACCAGACCAATGGTCAAAGAAACCTGTGTAGTCCAGGACTCAAGAGTCACCATGCCTTCTTTCGAGTCTATATTCACATTCAGAATTCTGAAGTTTTCAATGGTATTTAATATTTTCTTCATTGTTGGATATCTATGCCCATTTGATCTATATCATGATGTCATGAAGTGGAACAGAATAAGTCAGCCTCAGGAAGAATTCATAAGAAGAAGATTCATAAACACATGATGAGAACTATCTCGTGTTTAATCATTAATCATCATTCAAATATTCACATAATTTGTAAACTACCAATATGAATATCTGCCATTTCTGAGCCTGCATATAAAATATGATGTTCTGAGCCTGCATATAAAATATAATGTTCTGAGCCTGCATACAAAATATAATGTTCTAAAACATGTAACTGAGAAAATCTTGCAGCCTGATCTAAATTTGCAACAGTCTAACAAAATGTATTATGGGATACAAGTTGAAGAAGTCCATTCATAGGTTATTTCTTTAAATAAGCTTCCAGACATTGCATGGTCTGCCAGATGTAGCAATTTCAATACCATTCCTTTGAGTACTATTATTTCTTAAATGTTTAATTCTGATTGATAAGCCTGAAATTGAAAATGCCAGAAACAAAATAATTTTCAGTTTCAAAATGCAATTTAAAGCTTTTACAAGCCCTTCACAGAAAAAAATTAGTCTAAAGTTTCAAAGTAAGTGTTTTCATGCCTTAAAGATATGACCAATAATAAGATAGTACAGTCATTCTCGGAATGAAGTAACTACCCTACAGAGGTAAGAAATGTTTCCATTGAGCTGCATGAAATAAAAGGTGCATCTAAAGCCTGCCTGATAAAAAAAAAAAATGCTATCACTTTAACCCTTTCCCTCATAGAGGAAACCATGAAAAGACCTATGTGAACAACATAAAACCAGATCAGGTTTTATGCTGTTCGCTGCTCCTCAGTGGTCTGGAAATGAGGATTTTGTAATTAAATTTGGTAAGGTTTAACTGTGGTTTTCTGCAGATCAGGCTTTATGAGGTATCTATTGACTGCGTCAAAATGAGTCTAAATGAGGGAAAGTGTTAAGACACAACAACATTTTTCTCCAATAAACAAGAGTGTTCTTTGGAATACATGTGTCACTTGCTGAAGTGTGACGGAAAAAGTGTGATGGGAAAGTGTGACAGAAAAAGGTGTAACAAACTACAAACAAGAGGACCATGATGGCCCTTAATCGCTCACCTGAGAAATATTGCTTTCAATGGTTTATAATATGAACATACTTAAAGTGGGACCAATTTTGACAAAGGGCCATGGTTAAAAACAAACTTTGGTAATGATCCACTAGACAATGCTGCATGCACAATGCCATATGGTTTCTACAAGGTTTTCCCTTTTCCCTTTAAGCTTACTGATCTAGCTTTAAAATTAATGGAGCGTGTTCTAGACACCTTCATTCGCAGGATGGTGAACATCGACTCTATGCAGTTTTGCTTTGTGCCTGGCCAGGGCACCACAATGCTATCTTCATCTTGAGACAGCTGCAAGAGAAACACTTTGCTGCTAACAAGCCACTGTATCTTGCCTTTGTGGATCCTACTTTTTCAACCAATCATAATAATTTGTACAATTTTGTTAGAGGACATCATCAGGATGATTCCTGTGAAATTTTGTCAAAATCCCTTCAGCGGATTAGGAGGAGATGTTGTTTAATGGAAAAAGTTGACGCAAGAGGCACGCACGCATGGACGACAGACGCCGGACAAAAGGCAATCATAAAAGCTCACCATGAGCATGTTGTGCTCAGGTGAGCTAATTATCTAAGCTCCAGGCCTTATGGATTCATAAAGGAAGATTTTTAAGATTTTCCTATATAACTCTATGTAAAACAAGTAACCCCTGGTGCGGGGTCATTTATCACCAAAGGGCTATGATTTGAACATTCTTGGTAATGAACCATTAGATGATGCTACATACCAAATATCTTAGCTCTAGGCCTTATGGTTTCATAGGAGAAGATTTTTAAAGTTTTTCCAATAATATTAAAACAATGACCCCCGGGCAGGGCCAATTCTAACCCCAGGGTCATAATTTGAACTTTTGTAGAGATTCACTAGACAATGTTACACGCCAAATATCTTAGCTCTAGGCCTTATTGTTTCATAGAAGAAGATTTTTAAAGTTTTTCACTATATAAACCTATGAAAAATAAAATGACCCAAGGTCATGATCTGAACAACTTTTGTAGATGTTCATAAGACAATTCTACATACCAATTATTAAAGCTCTAGGCCTTACAGTTTTGCAGGGGAAGATTTTCTAAGATTGCATTTTAAAAATCTATTTTTAGCTCCTGTGACCTACTTATTCACCCAATCAAAATAATTTGAACAACTTTGATAGAGGTCATGATAAGGATGATTCCTGTGAAGTTTGGTCAAAATCCATCCAGTGGTTTAGGAGGAGAAGTTGTTTAAAGGAAAAGTTGATGCAAGACGCACGCACGGACGGACTGACGCCGGACAAAAGGCGATCACAAAAGCTCACCATGAACACGTTGTGCTCAGGTGAGCTAAAAAAAGATCCCTATGTGTCACCTCTGCTCACAGCAAGTGACACAAAAATGGCTGATTTGAAAGGTTACATTTTAAAATTATTAGTCATTTATTCCAACTACCTCTCATTCTTAAAATGATCTGGCACCGTTTTTCCCCCCTGATAAATTGCAGATTATTATATAAGCACGCCTACAGTGTATATTTAAATATCTGCGCAAGCCACAGTGAAAATGTGATCATTTAAGAGGAAATAGAAATCTGACATCTGTACTATGACAAGAGTGACCCTGTGACATTTATATAGATAGCGTACTACTGGTGCTGTTGACACACTTCATCCACCTCAAATAAATTCCTTTACTTCATAAATATTCACATGTTCAAATTTATATCTTAATGAATATTAATTGACTGAACTTTAAAGGAAACAATGGATTTTTCTTTGATGTGAAAACTGTGTAGAATCTGACCTTCAATATTATGAGCAAACAGAGGAAACTCTGATCAGACAGCTCCTGGACTTTATAACAACTCCATAAAAAAGGCAGCTGTTTTTTTTTCATTTTTGTAACAATTTAAAATCAGATTTTATTTGTTAAGCTAGGTTTCCCTACATTTGAAGTTTTTTTAAATATATAATAAACTACTGTAGAGACTTTTGGAAAGAAAAGATTATCCTAACACTTTTAGCTTGAAACCATTGAAGTAAAATGATTACCATGACATTAATGATTGTTCATCAGGTTCATGTCTGTAAGAAATGGAATTGGTCTAGTACTGTATCACAACCCGTACAAGAAAAGCAAGCTGCACTATATGGCTCATTGATGGGATTAGACTGTTTAAAGAGAGTAAATATTAACATAACAACATAAAAGCGGAGGAAAGTTAAGAGAAACAAGAAACAAGTATGATGTGAAACCAGGTTTTCAAGTGTCCTCCCATGCAAGCAAAACTATTTTTAATAACAGTGACTTTGACCATGACCCTATCATCCTGAAAATTGATCAAAATCTTCCTCTTCCTATAAGGTATCTAACCACCAAGTATGAAAACTATATCTCTATTCTAACAAGAGATATTTGACAGAAATATAATGTTTGATGCCTGCCTGCCGGCCCAACAATGGACCCCATTCTAATAACTGGTTAAAATTAAATTCGGTAATTTCTCCATACTGCTAATACTACGTATCACTGAATGTAGAGGTCTGCCATCTGTTATTATTAATGAGGTATGCACCACTTCCTAAATGAATTTCAAACTTCATTACCGAACAATGTAACCATAATTGCCACAACAAATATTACAAAGAAGCACATAGGAAGTTTATCAATTAATCAAACATTTTTGGGCCTAATACACTGAGGGACTTCATTTACATGTCAATTTTCCAAGAGAATGGGGTCAGATTTGTCCCCTACATTGTTAGATGACCATTACTCCAAACCCTATTCACCCAAGGACAATTGGCGGTCATCATCAATTATTTATAAACAGGACTGATAAGGTGAATTCTTGATTGGCTTTGAGAAAGCAAGTCACCGTGGTAACAAAAGAAGATCAATAATGACAAACATAAACTTATGACCGTGTCGACAATTATAATGCAAGTGATAGCGATTTTTCTTTTACCAATCAATGGTTATTGAAACTGCTCCATTACTATCTTTGAGGTCCAGCAATAGTATTAACATGTATCAATGATGATAGGACAAAGAAGGGGATGTTCCATACTCGATGACCTTTTTCATAATTACCAGCTCCCCTTTTGTATTAATGACTAATACAAGGAACTTCATTTTCATTTTCCAGGAAATTAATAACTCAATACATATTGACAGCAACAGGGGATTTATCCATTAGGGAATGAAGGTTGCCATTTTGCTGGTTCAAATAAACTAGCTGTTGATTTTCAACAGATAAAAAAACAAAGCCCTAACAATATTTTTATTGCAATATATTTGTCCATTGGAAGCCAGAAGAGCTCATAAGCATATATATAAATAACGCTTTGAGTCTTTCTGGCTTTCAGTGGAAAGATTGTATTTAAGTTTGGCAAAGACATGTCAGGCAAAACTTGTAATGCCTCCTGCTTAAGACAACACTTAAATTCACCGTCTCTTGGAATTCTCGGATGAAGTCTACATAATTTTATCATGCTGTAGTGATCTCACAACACTGACATCAGGTCTCTAATTACTCAATCACCTAAGTCCATATTTCCAACTTTGGATTCTGATATTTGAAATAGACTATATCCTCTTTGAAATAAATAAATTATAAAAGCCCAAAAATATTCATAACTATTGCCTTTCACGTGTATATATTGTCACTGAAATATTTATAGATAAGGTAAACCATTACTTTGAAAATTTACACATGTTAAGGTAAAGTCCCTGTGATGGTTCAGCTACATCTTGGACCACTTAACCCATTCCCTCATAGAGGACACCATTAAAAGACCTTTGCGAACAGCATATTTTATGCTGTTCGCTGCTCCTCAGTGGTCTGGAAATGAGGATTTTATAATTAAATTTGGTAAGGTTTAACTGTGGTTTTCTGCAGATCAGGCTTTATGTGGTACCTACTGAGTGCGTCAAAATGAGTCTATATGAGGGAAAGGGTTAACCTTTACCAAGATAGCCAAGGTACCCTAATGAAACATTAAGAAACCTTGGTTATCTCTGTGAAAGGTCATGATATCCAAAATGTAGCAGAACGATTACAGGGGCTTTACCTTAAGCTGGAGTCTAAAATATTAACTTAGGAGAGCAAGACATTCAAGATCAAGCCTAAGTCCCAGCCACCTGAAAAAGTAAAATTATCACTTTACGAAACAAAGGTACTGGGCATAACTTGTTTCACTCTATGATATTACTTGTCCAAATACTAAAAAATTATTTATCAGGCCTTTAACATTATTGATTAAACTTTTTCAAATACTAAGATTAGGATTAGACAGAAATATGAGTTTTCTGCAAGTTTCAAAAGAGAACAGGATATTTGGTGAGGTTATGTGCCTCTTCAAATGTTTGATTTTATTGCGATACTTTTGGTGGCAACAATGGTGAATCTTTCAGCTGCGGGTAATACTGTTTTTATATCTTCCTCTTCCTGTGTTTGCATGATGCTCTCACACACATTTGTCAACTGAAATGAAGGGTTTCAGTTAATTACGATTTGTGACTCAGTCTCTGAGGCTTCAGGAAGCTATCCCTGAAATGTTTCATAGAGTCATTATAAACCTTGTTTGGCCATTAGCCTTATGATGTTTATGCTGATCAGGTTGTATTGCTGTTGTAGCTCTTAACTGTTCCATCAATAACTTAAAGATCATTATTATTCTACTGGTTTGCTAATCAAGTGGAACTTCTCAACCTTTGGTTTTCTAACCTATTTATTTTTGATAATCAATAACCATTTTATTCATAGGCTCATAGATAAGCATGCTCTCAGAGAATTATCTGCCTTCAAATTGTTCAAATTTACAAGACTGTAGTTCAAATAAATTGAGATATTTTGTTCAGAAATATTTTCAATTTGAGATGTTTCAATAACACTCGCTTGACCATAAACTGTTTCAGATCTGAAGTTTTTAATTTTTAACTCCTAAATGACGCCAAGATTCTTTTCAATAGAGACACTAAACAAAAATAAACATAGCTAAGGAAAATGAAACCTTCCATGAACGAAATCTATGAATGTCCAAGAATCCAGACAAAACACAGCATATACTTATATATATCTATTGATCTGTTATAAGGTGATCCATGCATCTCGAGGGATGACTACAAAACTGTTCCATCTCCTTTTATCTTTATATGCATTTAGAAGAGTTTCATGGACAGCCTACAAATCTGGAGAGGATACTGACATACTAACAAAAAATACAAAATGGGAATGACCTATACATTAAAAAAAACAACTAGAATGTTAAATAAACAAAATGTATATGAGCTATACAACATCAGAATATTGATAGGGGCATAATGGATCTGTCTAATGATTATGGATGTATTCAAATTATTTCATTTGATTATCCAAAAGCATATATATATTCAAAGGCTGTCCCAAATTTCTTTGAAAAACTTTATAGACGCTTTTTTTTAATGCTAGTACATTGTAATTTACATATAATTATAATCTATAAATTTATTATTTTACATTACATCATGTCATTAATGAAATATTTACTCTAATTGCTTTTAAATTCTCATTATTAAAGACATAGGTCTGAATTCCCAGCACACGTCATATTATCCGCATATTGTTTTGTATAGGCTTGAATAAATAATGTATATTTCAAATATGTGACGTTTTGTCCGCCAAAAATCACATTGATGTTTTCTGCTGATATAGTGACATCATCTCATTTAAATTTAATAATGTCAGAAATGAATAAGGAACGGACAAATGGAAATTCCTGGTAGAAAATAGGAAAGTTATAATGGCAACGTCCGAATAATGCGCGGCACAGCGGATAGCTGTAAAGTTTTGTGCGGCCTTCAGGATAACACCCGTAATGACTATACAACAAATGCACTGAACAGAACAGTTTAGCAACGTATTGCAAGCAATTGTTTGCAAATGGCATGGTCGGAATTAAGAAATCTGCAGTACAGACGACGAAAATAAGAAAAAAATAACTAAGAGAAAGACAAATCTCCATCAGTGAGGAATTATATGATCTGGTAGGAGATTGTGATTTTATTGTCAACCGCTGCTTCCAAGTCTTCTGAAAGACTGTTTCTGATGAATCATGGGTAGAATGGCACCGTAAAGGCATGAAATACCATGTACTTTGAGAAAGGCGTGTTTTGTAGGTATGACATTGTCTTTGTTGTTTGACATGCGCTGCGATTCACATAGTTGTCATGGTACTTTTGTCATCTTTTTGTTGATATTTTTCTATGAATTTTTGTAAAAATGTTTCAATAATGTATGTTAAAATCATGATTGGGTAATAAGCAATAAACACCAGGTAAGGCAGAGGTATCAATTGTCATTACAGACACTAGAAAGGTGCATAATCAGGCTGAAACATGAAATTTTTGAAGTAAAATTAATTTTAATTAGTAAATACTTACCTGTTATTACTTCAGGTATGTGTCTATTTGTGCACAGCTTCCAAAACAGAGTCCGCAAAATAAACCATTCCCTAAACCCCCTAGTTACCGGAAGTGTAACCCCCCGTTCTCCAATTGTATATGAAGCCATCGAGGGATACAACCGCCAGCAAGCGGGGAGGGAGGTGGGACTCTGTAATAACAGGTAAGTATTTACTAATTAAAATTAATTTTACTTCAAAAATTTCATTTTAATAGCATAAATACGTTACCTGTTATTACTTCAGGTATGACTTCGTCGCTAAGGCGGGAGGTTGCTAACAAAGAACCTTGATTGCAGCGACACCCGAAGTAGGAAACGACCAAAGCCGCCGAGGCGTCAGACATGATGATTAAACTATTGTCTGAGCCACTACAAGTGGACCCAAATCCACAAGGTTTTGTGATTGGTTAGCCAGTGAGCGGAGATAAAAGGAAGAAAACGTAGTAGAAGACTTCCAAGAGGCCGCTTTGAGAATATCATCCATGGGAGATTTATTCAAGAAAGCCCAAGAAGCAGACAAAGCACGGAGCTCATGTGGTCTAATTCTTAAAAAGGATAGATCCCTGTCCGAAAGATCCGAATAAGCAAACTTGATAGTTGAGGCTACCCAACGAGATATTGATGCTGCCGAAACTTCGCCCCCCCCTTTTATTGGGAGGAAAAGTCGAAGACGACGACCCCGTAAAGATTTAACCTTCTGGAGGTAAAACTTCAAGGCTCTAACCGGGCAAAGAAGCCGATCAGGATCTCCCCTAGCGCAAGACCTAGCAAGGCTCGGAATAACTACCGGAGGGGGACAGACCGAAGGGAGCTGGGTTTTCGCAAGGAAACCAGGTTGAAAGCTCAAAGATACAGAGCCATCAGATTTGTTAAAGCGTAAAAAGCCTTCCTCAGTAGAAAAGGCATGAATTTCGCAACGACGTTTAGAAGACGCCATTGCTATGAGAAAGACCGTCTTCCATGTTACGTGCAGGAGAGAAGCCTCAGAAAGAGGTTCAAAAGGTGCCTTAGTAAGAGCCAGTAAAACACAAGAAAGATCCCACTTTGGAGTTAACGAACGAGAAACTGGCCTAGACAGTTCAAACGAACGAATAATTTCCGAAAGATAAGGATCCGAACCAAGGGAAGAGGATCTGTGAAACTTAAGAGTGTTCGATAACATAGACCTATAACCCTTGATAGAACTGACCGCAAGTTTTTTCTCGTTAAAAAGAAAAACTAGAAAGTTAGCGATTTCTCTGACAGGAGCTTTGACCGGATTAATCTGCCGTGCGATACACCAATCACGGAAGACCTTCCACTTTGCCTGGTAGACAGATCGAGTAGATTGTCTCCTGGCTTTAGAGATAATAGAGGCAACTGTTGCCGAAAATTTCTTCTGTCTAACTCGCTGTTGGATAACATCCAAGCGTGAAGACGAAAGAGCGCAAGGATTGTCGTGTAGGACCCTGTTCCGACCTTGTGACAGAAGGTCCGGAACCTGGGGAAGTTCTACAGGATCGTCTATCAGAAGATCCAGAAGATCCACGAACCAAGATCTCGTTGGCCAAAGTGGAGCTACAAGGAGGATCCGGCACTGAGATCGCAGGATTTTCCTTAGAACTAAGGGAATCAGAGAAAACGGTGGAAACGCATAAGCAAATAGATGATCCCAGTTTACAGACAGAGCATCTATCGCCCAAGCCCGGTGATCCGATACCGGTGACACAAACAGTGGAAGCTGGTTGTTCAGCCTGGTAGCAAATAGATCGACAGACGGAGACCCGAAAATCGCAAACAGAGTTGTCGCGATCCGAGGAAGTAACTTCCATTCCGAGGGGAGAAGAGAATGCCTGCGGGACAGTTGGTCCGCTAAAACATTCAGACGACCGGAAGATGTCTGACTTGAATGAGTACCGAAGACACCTGACACCAATGAAGAAGGTGCCATGCTTCCATGCACAGAGAAGGCGAGTGCGTCCCCCCTTGTCTGCGGATGTAAGAGACAACAGTCGTGTTGTCTGTAGATACTAGAACAGATTTGCCTCGAATGAGAGGAGAAAACTGTCGTAAGGCTAGTAGAACCGCTTTGAGTTCGAGGTTGTTGATATGAAGAGAACTGTCCCGAGGGGACCAAAGACCCGAGGTTGTGAGACCCAGAGGTTCCAGATGAGCACCCCAGCCTGACAGACTGGCATCCGAGAAGAGGAACAGTTCCGGTTGAGGAGGAGAAAGAGGAACACCCTCTCGGAGAAACGAGGGGGAATTCCACCAACTGAGATGATGAACCAATTCCGGAGAAACCGGAAGAATGGTCTGTAAATGGTCTCGACTGGGACGCCAGATCGAGAGTAGGATAAATTGAAGAGGTCGCATGTGAAGGCGGCCCAGCGGAACAAGATCCGCTGCTGCATTGAGTACTCCGAGAAGCGATAGGAATTCGCGGGCTGAGATCGATTGCCGACGCGAAAACCCCCGAACCAGAGTTAGAAGAGACATAATTCTGGGTTCCGGAATTCTGATCCTGTTTAGGTCGGTCAGAAACTGCATCCCGACAAACTTGAAGTTCTGGGATGGGATCAACTCCGATTTCTCGGAGTTGAGGATGAAGCCTAGCCGGAGAGCTAGGTCTGTCACCCATCGAAGTTCGTCGAGAAGAGCGACTGGGTCCATGTGAAGAAGAAGCCAGTCGTCGAAATACGCCAGGAGGCGTGAGCCGCGAAAGTGAACCCTGGCGACCAGAACCGAAACTATTTTGGTGAAGATTCTGGGGGCCGAAGACAGGCCGAACGGAAGGGCCTTGAACTGGTAGACAGTTTGACCATCCGTAAAACGAAGGTATTTCCTGGAATGAGGATGGATAGATACATGGAAGTAGGCATCCGATAAATCCAGGGAAACAGCCCAGTGACCGGGGAGGACGGCTGCCCTGATCGACGAAGTTGTTTCCATTTTGAAGTGTTCCTTCGGAATGAAGGAGTTTAGATGAGATAGGTCTATGACCGGTCGAAACCCGCTGTCCTTCTTGGGAACCAGAAAGAGACGGCTGTAAAACCCCGGAGAGGTTGGAATCGAGACCCTTTCTACCGCTCCTTTTTTCAGAAGATCTGAAATGGCGAGTCCCAGACGAGGATGATTGGAGGAGAGATGAATGGGAGAGCGTGATAGTGGAGGGGGACGACTGAACGGAACCCGATACCCGTGTCTCACGATAGACAGGACCCATTGGTCGTCGGTGATTGTCTCCCATTGATGAATGAAATGAGTGAGTCTGCCGCCTACTGGAAGGGGCAGAAACACTCTTCCTCCTAATCGAACGTCTGGAAGAGGAAGCGGAAGAAAGGACGTACCCCTAGGGCTTACTCCTACCCCTTTGACTGGTAGAGGTAGAAGAAGGGGTGGGGGGCGATGAAGGAGGAAATCGTGGTCGCTGAGGACCAGATTGGCGAGCGCCCCTGGAAGAGGGATTGCCTCTGAAAGGAGATTGAGGCTTGCCCTTTTCCGAGTCCTTCGGGGATTTACCGGTAGAAGCCGAAGGTTTCTTCGGTATCCGGAATTTAGGGGGAGCCGAAGTAGGAGTGCGGGGTTGGAAGGCCACTGCGCCGTGCATTTGCTCCTCCCTGGAGGCATCCGCTACTTCCTTGATTCGGCCCCCAAAGAGGGACGAAGAAGAAAGAGGGGCCGACCTAAGCTTTTCTCGAGAAGAAGATAGAAGTAGCTTGTTGGGGCCGTCCAGGATGGCATCCCGCCTGCAGCGAGTCATCTTGGAAGAGAGAGAGAGAGATAGCAAAATCGAATGTTTTGCCGTCGCTGCTAAGGCCTCTAAAAGAAGCCTGACGGAAGCAGATAAGGCATCCTTTTGTTGTAGCTTGACCGAAAGAGCGGCCACGAAGGAGTCAGTATGCGACGAGATGCCGGAAAGAAAGCGGGAGCGTTGCTCCCAGCGATCCAGGACCTTCTGCTGAAGCGGTAAAGAGGAGGGGACCTTGAGCTGGAGCCGACTCGCATCTAGGTCCAGTTTCGGAGGGTGGATAGAAAAATCACCCTCCGGAAACTTGTAGGTCTTGGGGTTAAAACCCAAAGGCCGAAGGTCTGAAGTTGGAATAAACCAGCCCGGTCCTGGCTTAGAGGAGGATGAAGATTCGAAATCCTCCAGAGCCGAACGGACGACCGGAGAGAAAGGGAGCAACTCCGGTTCGACTGATTTGGATTCCTTAGGCTTACCGACAAGGTCAAGGTAACCTTCGCACCTCTTCCGGGATGGAGGAGGGGCCGGTTTGCATACTGATGCAGGTAAGGTAGCAAAGACCTCCTGAACAGCCCTGTCCATGGAAAACCGACTGTCGTCTGACTCCTCGTCCTCGTCAGAGAGAGGATTGTCAGTACGAGGTTCGGAATGAGCGCTGGATCGGCGCGAGGTGGACGAAAGAGGCACGTCCTCAGCAAATAAGGAGTCCTCCTCCGGAGCATGAAGGGAGATTTCATCCTCCAAGTGTCCGCTCAGAGCAGTCCCACTAGTAGGGGGATTGCGAGTAGAGGGAGGAGACCCAGCCTCAGGGCGAGATGGGGGAGCATCCTGAGGGGGAAAGCCCATAAAGGGAAATGGAGGGAAAAAGGGCCACATAGGGGGCTGTGCAGAAGAAGCGCCCTGTGGACCCGAGGAGGGAGGAGACTGAAGGAAGGAACAGTCTGTGATCTAGGGTCTCTGGTGGAAGAGAAACCCGATCCCTCCTAGAAGATGAAGGCTCACCCGGTATGACGGGGGGGGAGGCAGAACTGAAATGCCTGGCGTATTCCCCCATCATGTGGGACCACCACGTGGAAGGGTCAAAGGTCTGAGGTTGCGCTGAAACATCCGCACCTTGAACCTTCGAAGACGTGGTGGAGCGTAAAGGGGACCGGTCCCGAGTAGCAGAGCTAGGGGATCGGTGACCGGAAAAGCCCGGGGAATGGTTGTGGGGCCGTTTCTTGGGCACCCTTGAACACGAGGGAGCAGGTGGCCGAAGCGGAGAAACCGCAGGGCTACCTGAGGAAAAACTCGAGTCCGAACTTTTTTCAGACAGAATCGGCGAAGACCGGTGACCGGTGATTGATGACCGGTCATGCCCGGTGACCGGTCGGAGTAGTCTCCTTGACTGCTCCCCTGGGGCTGACACAAGGAGAGCCGGGCAGGGAGCCAGGAGATGAAGGCGGCCTCTCCGGAGAGGGGCGGGAAGCCTTCTTTCTGGGAGGGGGAGAGGGACTCCGACCCCCAGCAGCACTGAACCCAGAGAAGGAGGAGGAAGATGAGGCCTTCCTTTTCCGGGATGAGTAGGACCGACGTGAAGAGGCTTTCTTCCAGATCTCGTCTGTCCACGAAGCACAAACGGTGCAGGTGTAGACCCTAGAGCACCCTGAACATGAAAGGCAGGACTAATGGGAATCCCAGGACGCCTTGACATGTCCGCAGGAGCCCCGAGACTGCGACATAGTAAAAAGCAATACAAGAAAGAACAATGTATGCAAAAAATAAAAAACGGGAAGACCGAAGAAAACCCGTACAAAGAAAATCTCGAAACGAGACAACAGTATATACAAAATCAAAATAATAAAACCAGTGTCACGGGAGCCGAAGCACGGAAACCCGTGACACAAGGCAAAAGGTCCCGATACGGGACGGGGATTGGAAATTCTACACGATATAGAATAAAACCAATAAGAACAATATAAACAACACAGCCGAGGCTATGAAAAGATAAGAAAAGGAGAGCTGTAGCGCACAGAAGCTATCAAGAAAGGGACACGCTAGGTTACCCACTGAAACTCGATGGCTTCCAAAACACAATTGGAGAACGGGGGTTACACTTCCGGTAACTAGGGGGTTTAGGGAATGGTTTATTTTGCGGACTCTGTTTTGGAAGCTGTGCACAAATAGACACATACCTGAAGTAATAACAGGTAACGTATTTATGCTATTAAAACTGATTTGATTGGTATCTTATTATCCACAGCAATGTGAGCGTTACATTTAGAATTAGCTTACAAGTGTTTGTGAGTCATCATTTTCATGTTTATTATTCATCCCATTTGCTAAGAAGTCTAGGTGATTTTTTGTGTCCATGATGAACTATGAGGGCAATTTTAAAAATCCAACACCTCTACATTGTGACTTACGTCTCTAGAACCATTGTTAGTATGTAGAGTATTCATGCATAATGGAGATCTTAACATGAAGTTCTTACAAACCCACATGTCTGGACAGGCAACAACAGCACTCTCTCACAATGCTGACCAGGAATCAAACCTGAGATACACTGATGAGAAGCAAAATGCCCTCCCACTATTGTCTGTATACAGCCTTATTTAGATTATTTGCAACATGGCGAAATACATGAATACTTTACTTTAAATCAATACTCATTTAATGTAATAAACTGACAAGGGCCAGCTTAACTACATTCTGAACAATATGGCTGTCCTATTCCCCATGGATCATTGCCTCCCTTGCCTTCTGGTACCCAGCAGTATTTAGGAGAGATTTACATACTAAAGATTTTGTCTTGTGGCCTGGAAATTGGGTTATCAGATTTTAGCGTAGCTTAATAGAGGTTCTGTCAGATTCAGACTGCGTAGTCATGTATTGTAATACAACTGCTCGTGTGGATCCATCTATCCTTAGATGGAGAAAAACCAATTGTAGAAGCAACTAAATGACCATGATCAATAGATAAATCAAGCTGTTGTTGTACATGGAGGAGCTAAGAATGAGAGAATCCCCCTGTCAGCATGAGGTGTCGACCTGTTATTTGGCACTTGTAAGTGTTTATTAATGCATAAAGCTTGCCTGTGGATATTGAGGGAGACCGTTTATCATTCTTATGCACTATTTGCTGCAGAAAGCTTTCATTTGTCATGTATAATTCACAGAAAGTTATCTCTGAGTCATCTGCTGAAGGAGAGATGTACAAGATCTTGACATTTCATTGGGATGCATGGCTGGTATTTCCGTGGATTGTGTTGAATAAACATTATATTTATGTTAACATTATCCCCAGGGATGCTGTTCTTATGAGAAAATAAATTGTTTTCTCCTTCGTCTAACATAAAATTGACTTCCAAATTGCTTCCTTTGCAGGTCACTATATAGGATGTGCCATCTTTCACATGTTGCCGGTGTATAATGAAGTGTGGTCATGTTACTGTTGGACAATGGAGATGTTGTTATACCCCCCTTTACAGAAGTGTGGGCTAATATAGGAATCAAGCTCTTCCTGTCATGTCCTACACTTATATACACAAAGAAAAGGCCAGATACAAGGTATTAATCTTAGTCGTAGTTTTCACAAGAAATGAACAATCATCATTTGACATGTGTCAAAGAGGATCTGAGAGCAAGTTAGACTGGAAAAAAACAACTCTTAACCTAATTAAAAATTTGATTTTAAACACAAAATTGCACTTTTTGACTGTGGATTAAGGACAGATTTTATAGCTTATAAAGATACTAAGAGTCCCTAATTGAACAACTTGGTCAAATACAGTTTGTTTGCAGAGCACTCCACTTTCAAACTGTCAGCTGTTAAAATAAGGTGCCCAAACTTTGAACATAATGTTATGACTTTTTTAGTACTTTCATTTCCTTAATCCAATGAATTATATTCAGGTCGGGTATTACCAGTGGTCCTATATTACCAACAAGATTATAAGTCTCATGAAATTTGCTTCAGTATCATTTGTATACTAAAAGTAAACACATACTATGTGCTATCTTTCAAAACTTTAAACCTTAGGTATGAGCCATTGCCAAGTGAGATTTTGCATTTCTTCTAATTCTATGGAAATTTAACATCTTTTCTACCTGTATATATATCGAAAATTCAACTTTTCATACAATGCTTGAAAAGCGAAACCTGGAGCTTTCGCCTGTATACTACAGACTTCCTCAGAAGAATGACTCTACTGGGGATTAACACTGCCAAGATAGCCAAGGTACCCTAATGAAATGAGAGCGATGTTAACATTGAATCACAGATGTGTGACAGGTTATACCAGCCCCCTTCTCTGTTGAGGGATGGTTTAATAGAACGGATGTATTATGGCCTATTTTACTCCCCTTTCAAACCAAGACGGGTCCCTGTCAAGGATTTTGACCATGTCCATATTCACTAAACGTCCTGAATTGTCTATATGTATGTGCTGTGATACCTCCCTTGTACTGGAACTTGGTCTGTGATGTTCACTTAAACAAGCCTTGAGTGTACGTTCTACAGGTTCCCTTCTCAAGCATTGTGTGCGAAGTTGAAAAATTTTTAAATTTTCAGTATGATCAATACCACACAGTTAAACTTTCATAAAAAAAAATAATTTCTACCTGTCTTATTTCGAAACAATAATTAAAAATTAAAGGTAAACAACATAATTAAAAATCATTCTAAATGTTGCAGGACAGCATAATTAACGTCACAGAAAATTTATTATGATGGTATTTGATCTAAAAAAATACTAGGGGTGAAGTTTATATATGCATTGGTAATATCCTACCAAGAAATAGCTGAAATATACTATATAGTATTAACATTGTCAATTGTTTTAGAGAAGTGACAATCATTTACTTTATCAATGAAATGTTGAGGATTACTGAAAGATAAATTTTTCATGTAAGTGCTTCTTCTATTCTTAACTTATTTCTGAAAGCTAAATACCATGGTAATACAACCCACCAGGATGTTTTTTAAGAGACTAGCATATTAACAGCATCCCATAGACTGCTGATTGTCTTTTACAATAGACTTGTACTTCCATCAACACATGCTGACCACTGATAACAATTTTTGCACTAATTATATCAATGTTGGTATTCCTATCTTAATTGCTTTTCCCAATTAACTCTATTTCCATGCCTATATTTCAACACATAATGTTCTTCAAGACAGAAGTACACAATGTTTTATCACTACATATCTATCAAGTCCTGCTCACACCCACTGGGAGATCCTGCTTTACAGCATCTGTTGCCATATTTATTATTGTATTACGCACTCCAATCAACCTCATACAACACTAAACTATCATTAACTCAGATTTCAAACCCGCAACTCAGCATTCTGCAGATTCATAATGTAGGCTAGCCTTAAAAAATTCTTTGTTTGCTGTTGCACAATCCCATGTTATGCGTGTCATGGATGAATGTGATGTCATGCAATCAAATTTCTGTGGGCAGGCTTCTCACTATATACATAAACAACTACTAATTTAGGTCCTTAAGTTATTTGCATTCTGTATTCCAATTTTTCAACAACAAAAAAGGGACTCCTGCTTTTCTTGGTTTTTCTTAACCCTTTCCCTCATATAGACTCATTTTGATGCACTCAGTAGGTACCACATAAAACCTGATCTGCAGAAAGCCAAACTCAAACCTTACCAAATTTAATTATAAAATCCTCATTTCCAGACCACTGAGGAGCAGCGAACAGCATAAAACCTGATCAGCCTGCGAGTTACTCGCAGGCTGATCTGGTTTTATGCTGTTCGCATAGGTCTTTTCATGGTATCCTCTATGAGGGAAAGGGTTATACAACTATTATATTACGAGAAGACTTGAACATTAGTGGGAGGTTGTAGGTGTGACCCACTGGGAGACACTGAAATATGGTAGAGCACCTTTTTCTTGGGGTTAGATGACAATATAACTAGGCTGTGCGGGACTGGCTGTCTTGTTATCAGCATTATTGGGCTGGGTGTGTTGTCATGCTTTGCTGAACAAGTGTGGTAGTACTATGTGACCATACTCCTCTTATCACAGATCAGCTAAAACCACAGGAAAAATTAATTACAACAAAAATAATAATTAATGACAATTTAACTAAATAAGAGCACTGCATTCAGATGCCAAGGCTTGTCTGTTTTGTTTTGTTTTATAAAAAAGGGGGAGAAAAATTTGGTCAAAATAGACCTAAGAAATATGGCCCTTGACAAAAACAAAGCCCTTGTTATATTGAACAAGTATGTGAAATTTGATGACAGACAGTTTCATAATTTAGAAGTTATACCCAAAGGTTTAAGTTTTAAACAGCATTTAAAAAACAAGAGGGCCATGATGGCCCTGAAATGCTCACCTGAGAAACATTGCCCTCAATGCCAATTATTGTATTACAAGTTATAGTGAATACATAATCTATGCAGAAGTACAGCAAGATCATCTAAATTCAACACAAAAACTGTACCTGCTATCCAAACTTTGACGGTCATTATAGCTCTAATAAGTCTATATAAAAATCAAGTGACCCCTAGGTCGGGGCAAATTTTGACACCAGGGCCATGATTTGATCAAAATCGGTAGATGTTGACTAGGCCATGTTACTCACCAAATATCTTAACTCCAGGCCTTGTGGTTTCTGATAAGGAAATATTTCTAGTTCTTTGTCTAAATAAGTCTATGTAAAATCAAGTGACCCCTGGGGCGGGGCCAATTTTGACCCCAGGGCCATGGTTTGAACAAACTTGGTTGAGGTCTACCTCGCCATGTTACACACAAAATATCTAAACTCCAGGCCTTGTGGTTTCTGACAAGAAGATTTTTCTAATTTTTCTTATATAAGTCTATGTAAAATCAAGTGACCCCTGTGGTGAGGCCAATGTTGACCCCAGGGTCATGATTCGAACAAACCTGGTAATGGTCCATAAGACAATGCCACACACCAAATATCTAAACTCCAGGTCTTGTGGTTTCTGACAAGAAGATTTTTCTAGTTTTTCTTATATAAGTCTATGTAAAATCAAGTGACCCCTGGGGTGGGGCCAATGTCGACCCCAGGGTCATGATTTGAACAATGGTAGTGGTCCATAAGACAATGCCACACACCAAATATCTATGCTCTAGGCCTTGTGGTTTCAGAGAAGAAGATTTTTTAAAGATTTCACTTTAAAAATCTTTTTTTAGCTCCTGTGACCCAGATATGCAACGGACCGGAACCATTTGAGCAACTTTGGTAGAGCTTCAAGCAAGGATCAATCAAGGCAATTTTCATCAAATTTGGCCTAGTGGTTTAGGAGGAGATGTTGTTTAAAGAAAATTGTTGAGACGCACGGACGCACACACTGACGATGGACAAAAGGCGATCACAATAGCTCACCATGAGCACGTTGTGCCCAGGTGAGCTAAAAAAGGAGATAAATTTGAGTCATGGCCCTTGATGGGAATGTAGCCCTTGTGATATTAAACAAGTTTGTGAAGTTTGATGACAGAAGGTTTAATAGTTAAGAAGTTATCACCAAAGCTGAAGTGGGTTTGAATCCCGAAAGGGTCATTCAGATTTTCATGTGAGGAAGCTTTTCAGCTGGCTTGTGGTAGGTCGGTGGTTCTACCTGGATACTTCAGTTTATTAAAGGTTGTCCTTGACCTGTTATTAGCTGGACATAGTTATATGACTGAAATACTGTCGCAGCGTAGGTAAACTCAAAAATCAATCAATCAATCGAAGTTGAAGTTTTCATGACAACAACAATTTCTGTTGATATCTGTTATATTTCAGATACCCTAACCTCTAACCATCTCCCCTTTTATTTCAAAATTAATCTCAACAGAACCAATTTTTGCAAAATCAGTAATTTAAAGATCCATGAAATCTAAAGGGCAATACAAATATTTTGTTTTTGGTAATTACTCCAATTTCATAGTTTTTACCAATTTGTAGAGCAGGCTGAGTATATTCAAAAAGCAAGAGTGTGTTGTGGCTGTGTCTACAAACTAACATTTACAGAAGCTTGGCCTCACATTGCTGTAGATTAATTGGTGTTTTTGCTCAGTTTTTACCTGGGTAATCATGCTGATGGTATTTACTTTAAACTGCAGAGCCAGCTGCAATGAAGAGCCACTGAAAAATCAATTTGGCTGCAGCAGAGAAACAACTTGATGCAACTTGATGATCATTTCTTGTCTGCCAATAGAAAAACTAACAATCAGTGGATGCATTAAAGTCATTAATTAAATTAAATATTATCCTAAATTTTATTTTTATCAGCAGTTTTAAATATTGGTTACTCAAATTACGACTGCACATTATTTTTTTTAATGATTCAGTAGTTAAACAAAAGGAAAAGGAAAATTCAAGTGGCAACCCATAATTCTTACTTAAATACATTTAACAGTATTTCTAGGAAGAAGACATTGAACAAATAAATAATTAGTCTAAGGTTTCTCATCTAATTTTCCAGATCTGTGAAAGTACATTCAGGAACATTTCACTGCAAAATGAACACACTGCATTGAGGAACCATTTAATTAGGTTGTAAAATAGAGTGACACACAATTGAGAGAACATCATTAAATTACTTAAATAAAAAATAATGTGTGTAACAAAGCTGTGCATGACAATAGTGTGGGTCGTGGAGAATGAAAAACGGTTATATTTCCAACGGAGGCTTAGAGGAACATGAGCAGTGATGATTATTGGAAAGAACAACTTGTTGCCTGAGTCATTATGAATAATCCAACAAGTTTCTGATACCACGAACGAAGCCGTGTAAGACTGCACCAAGTGGGGGATACTGGGGATGGGACATAGCTCGGTTTATCTCACGTCGGACTCTCGTGGGCACTGGCGGGTTTTCTGAGGAGGAAATTTTCAGACTGAGGATTACATAGTGACTTTACTGACATTTAGATGGAATATCGACCTTTTTAGAACACTGCGGGATTCTGCTCAAATTGAAAAATTGAAGTATGGTATGGACCGAGATCAAATTTGACATTCAGTTTTTTTTTCCTGAATTTTTACATTATTCTGATGAATATGCATAAAAATAGCTCAACATTCTTTTTTTTATCTTTCAAAAATGTTTTAAAAACATTTTTACAGAAAAAGAAATATTGTCACTTACGTGATATATCACATGGAACGTTTTGCACACTTGTTTTGACTTGTTCACTTGATCATCAGAACAAAATATGTTATATGAGTTTAAACTGAGGCTATTGATCTAATCAACAAAACAAATTATATGGCTGCATCATTATAATGCAAATTCTGGTCTAATGGTATCATGCAAAACTGAAAAGCCAAAGGTTTTGTGTTTAAATCCCATGGGGTCAGAGGTTCCTCATCCAGGCATCAAGGACTGACAAGGAAACACTTAAAAGGCTTAGCATAAGTTGCAAGAACTTATTTCCCAATCAATGTAAAATAACCAAGAGATGCTTGAATGACATGTATACCTCCTTGGATATGTGATCAGAGGCATGGGCCAATAAAGAAAACAAACACATTACTGTAGATATAAGTTCACTGAAATTAGGAGCCAGAATCAAATAGGTTTACTTCTACGTTGACCTTTAACCAAGTGATCCCAAAATCAGCAGGAATCATGTACTAGTCTAAATTCCCTCTAACATTTTAGCATTGGGATTAAGTTAGTTATTGTCAGAAATGATTTTCACATTCAAGGTCACTGTGACATTGACCGTTGACCTAATGATTCCAAACTCAACCAACAGGCATGACCCAATACCCTATCAAGTAAGAGGAATATATATATTCAAGATTCTCAAATAATTGATTAAGAACAATTTCCACATTCAAGGTCACTTAAAAAATGACCTTGTGATCCCAATCTCATGACCATTTGATGAATGAGAGCTCATCTGTTCTCAAGTTATCAATTGTAAACAAAGTTGTCTAATGGACCAACCAACCAACTAAAATTTGTAAACAATATGCCCCCTCTTCTTTGAAGATGCCAAAAGGTACAGTCAAACTTCGGTGACTCAAACACTGAAAACTGGAACACCATACTTTACTCAAACACATTTTCAAGGTCCCAGCATTATTCACAATAGCTTTTTTTCTGCAAAAGAAAAAAGTAAACAGAGTATGCAGAAAATATTATGACTTGCACGTTGGCCAATGTATATGCTGTTGTTGTTATATTGGGGTTTACCGTCGCTGCGATAGTATTTCAATCATATAGCGACGTCCAGCTAATTACAGGTGGAGGAAGACCCCGAGTACACAGAGGTACTTGTGTAGAACCACCGACCTACCACAAACCAGCTGGAAGGCTTCCTCACATGAAAAATCCAAAGTCCCTACCGGGATTCGAACCCACAGCGGTGAGGGGCTGAGAGATTTGTAGTCCATGATTGTAACCGCTCAGCCATTGCGGCCCCTGCCAATGTATGTGTACATGTACGTGAACAAAATAAATATCATCGTTGAGGTTTGTGCTTTTATAATTGATTTTGTCAGCTGCTGTTTTATGGACTTGTATTTTATTTAAAGAATTAAAGAATGAAGATAATTTTGTTTTATTTAATGATACCTTTAATATTATTTCGCTGATGTTCTAATAAGAAAATTGGCAAATACAATTATTTATTTTAATTGATCAATGCTAAAAGAAGGCCCAATAATAAATAATATCTTTTTAATACATGTATAGACATCATTATAACCACGGTTGGGTCAAACCACCGATGACTAGAACAAATTCCGTTCCCCCAACCTTTTCCAGTTACTGAAGTTCAGCTGTATATATATTTCCCAATATGAATGCAGAAATTCCCATGAATACTCAGAAAAAAGTAATTGGTTCCATTTGCTTAGAAACTGGCATAAAGCCTTTCATGAATAGCAATTGTTGATAAACTTTGCATTCATTTCCTAGATTTGGCTGTAATTTAACTTCCAAATTTGAAGGTTAAAGGTCATCTTCCCAAGCCATAGAATTAAACTTATCAGCTAATGGACCTTGTGCACGGTGTGTGGTGAGCAATAAATTCATGTGCAATCTTTAACATTAAAAGTCAAGAAACACAGTGAGAAGCACACCAGAGTGCAGCCAAGCCATCTGTATGTTTCATGCTGCCACTACTACTCAAACTCGTAAGTTGATTTAACCAAAGGGGTCTGGCACAAAAGGTTGGCCATATATCACTATATATAACACAATAATGTGAAATAAGACCCACCTTTCGTGCCAGACCCCTTTGGATTTAACTAGAGCTATAATAAGGCCACACTGCATTGACTCAATATTTATATAGAAATATGCTAATCTGTAGATAAAACATGAAGGGATGCAAAACACATTAGTTATGTATTATTGCCCCCACCTCACTAAGTTAATAATTAATTAATACGAAACATTTTTAAAGTACTCATACATAACTCATATTTTTGTTTTTTTGTTGTTGTTTTCAGGCTACCAGACTTTTCAGCAGGCAGCGTTCTATTTACTTACATTTTATTTAATATAAGATATTTAGAAATTTGTTTCAGTGTATGTATAACTGACCCCAAATGTGATTCAAATCCTTCACAAAACAGATGAAGTATCAAAATACACTGGTTGAAACATCAAGACCAGTATTCTCTATCAAATGAAGTGAGACAATTAATGACCTCTCACACACAGGATTTGGTGAATTCCCCATCATTCACCGACCAGCGAACCCAATAAAAACTGTTCCAGGAACAATTAGATTCAACAGAGAAATGCATGTCAATGATCGGCCATGAAATGTTACTTGTCTGAAACAGAAAACCTTATTTATCTGGCAAGAGAAAACAGAAAATTGACAGGGATGAATTTCTCTTGAAGTCAAAGGCAGGTCTCACACTGTTAATGACTCCCACAAACATTTTCTGACCATGACTAAATCCTCACACAAGCTGATCATATTGATTGTCCATTATTCACCCTATAGTAGTAACAGTATGTCATTTGAATGAAGAAGTTCCAATAGCATTACAGGATCTTTCCTACAGCTGAGATTAGATGTCAGTTTTCTTGAAAAAATACTTTATATTTGATATTTAAGAATTATACATTTAATAATTACTATTGCATGAAATCGTAACAGGCTGCAGAAAGATTGTAATATTATGATACATACTGACAACATATTAAAGATAATTTGGATTAATTTTGATATCAGAAAAATATAATGCAATTTGTTTTTACTAAACTACTGGTAGGTCTAAAAAAGCAATTTCATACTTCTGGATCTGAGGGAAAAAAAGAGTAAAACTGTGCAATAACTCGTAAAGCATTTCCTTATTTTATCCCAAACTCCGCCGCAGTAGTTACCTACCCTTCCAGTTGTTGATAACCACTGCCACCACAAGTAGATTCGGCTGATATAGGCCGGATTTACTATTTTCACTTTTGACTTCAGTTTTGAATATGTCATACCAGTTTTGTTATATTCCACAAAAATAACATTTGTGATTATGAGAAAAGTAAAAAATAAAATCCAATAAAATTAATTTATATATTATGGGTGTTGGTCACATGGTTTCAACTATCATCACGTGACTTGTGTGGTGGCAGTGGTTAAAGCAGCGTGGCATGACGTAATCGGTGCGCGGAGTTTGATTTTTATCCTTACATCAATCAAAATCACCATATAAATCAGTGTTTAAGATTTTTGGATACATTTTATGTATGTAACCGTGTGAAACCTCTGTGAAAACAACAAGAGCGTGAGAACAGCTCATTCTACCAAAGACAATACCACACTAATTGGACGAGTATTGCAATCAGCACTCCTACAAGTTTCAGATTTCTACCCAGGACACACCCCTCCAGCTGAACAAACACCATGATGATTTCTTCTCTTCTTACACATACAAAAAACCCATTCAGAATCAGAAGCAATCTCATGACTCCATGTTAAATGCACACAAGAGAATGATTTTTGTAAACCTGTTAACAATTATATCACTGTAAATCTTCTGTAAATATAACACAAATGTCCAAACTTGTCGTACATTTCAGGGCAAAATCATCGATGTCCAAGGGCCATAAATGACAAAAATTCATGAAAGGTGGAAAATAAAGCTAGCTCCATTGTACACCTTAACTGACCAAAAATCAGCTTGATATCTCCAAGGCTATCCTTACAAATGACCAAGTCATAAATAAGTAATAGTCAAAGTTTATTAAGGCAAAACTAGAAGCATCCACACACTTTTTCTTAAATTAAAATTCTGAACTGCCAATCTTTGTATAAAATCAAGTATAAGTGAGGAGACAAAGAGAGGAACAGAGAGAGAGAGAGAGAGGGAGATTGACTGACTGATTTGATTGATTGATTTTTTTAGTTTATTGTCGCTGCAACACTATTTTAGTCATATAGCGACGTCCAGCTAATTACAGGTGAAGAAAGACCCGAAATGCTAGAACCACCAACCTACTGCAAGCCTGCTGGAAGGCTTCCTCACATAAAAATCGGAATGTTGAACCCATGTGGTGAGGGGCTGAGTGAGTGTTAAAAGTCAGCGACTTTACTCTCAGAGAGAGAGAGAGAAGCCACAGATATCAATAATTTCTGTAAAATATTCAATACATTGAGAGACAAATCTAAGAATAAGTATCAGATAAATTAATTTTACACTGATAAAATATGGCAGCACATCCAATTATGCCTATCTGACCATTTCTCTTTAGCAGAATGCAGAACACTCAGGTCCAATGATAGATCCCATCCCTGGGGAGCAACAATTAACTCCCCCCATCTGGTGGGGAGCTACCCAATTCCCCTCTTAATGGCCATATTTAGTTTCCCCCATGGAGAAACTTGATTCAGAATATTTCCATATATGTGCACCAGTCTATAGTCAGCCTGTGTAATTGAATAATGAAACCAAACCATGCATAATCACAGTCGCTGCACGCAGTAATAGCAGCTAGATTCAGGGGCTACACAAGTCACATGTCTCTCTCCAGTGCTGGCTGTCCTCTCTGGGTGCCCTTTAACAACTGCTGACTCTAATGTCAAGTGTACTGAGAGATTCTGTTCCATCTTTGATATGGTCCATTAAATGGTTATTAAAGCCATTAATAAGGTGAATATTAAATTACAGACTCTCTTTATGCACATGAAAATACAGGTGTCAGTGAACTCTTTGCTAGACAAATGAAGGGGGACATACAGTGGAATGAAAATTATAACTTTTTGACCAACTAACACAAATTCAGGTGACGTAATTAGAGGAAAATGAACTTGCATTTCATGAATCTCATCAGCATAACTGGAGGTATACGCTAGATATTTAAAAATATCAGCTCTAGAATTAATAAATCAGAATTTCAAACATGCATATTCAGACAAGCTTGACAGCACTTTGAAGAAGGGTTACCTATGAGAGCCTATAACTTACAACATTGCAAACAGGTACCTGCTATTTATGGGTGAACTATTTATATAAAGTACGTGGAGTTGTCATCCAATGCTGATTTTTTATTATTATTTCCAGGTTTGACTAAGATATGGCATATCCATACTTCACTTCAAAATTTTCAAACAGATAATGACCAAAGCACCAAAATGCTCTTCCGTTGATTTTTTTTCTACTGTTATATCAATTTCACAGATGGAGATTTGGTTAACAACATGATTTTTGTATACCTGCACATTATTGTACATTTTTGCATCTGTTTATATCATCAAAATAATCCACATTTTTTTCTTTGAGGCAATTACTAAGCTATTCCTGACCAATTAAAAGAGAGCTCACCAAGTACAGTTGGAACTTGTCTGGCCTGGTATTATGTCTAGGTAGCAATTCTCTACATGTCTGTAGATCCAATCAGGAACCAGTCTTGTCAATCTGGAAGTATATAATCATGGATAAGGAATCTGGAATAGTTGTTCAAACTAGTGACAGCAATCAATTGTGGATAAAATAGCTTGCCTAGGACAATGACATTCTGTACAAGTCTGAAAGAGAAAATTTATGCCTACATATGCAGTGATTAAGTAACTGTTACATTAGCCAAACATATATATAAAATCCATAATAAAATCATTCTTGCATAATAATCTATATATTTCATGTAAAGCATACATTAGTGTGCTTTTTTACAGTACTCAGAACAATTGTCAAGGTGGTAAAAATGAAAGAACTCAGTTTTCTGATGCCACTAATGGGCTAACTGTAGTAATTTACCCTAATCATGATGTCCTACCCTTTATATGAAGTGTCTTTATTGGTGACACAATTGTGCCAGCCTGAGTCATTACAGCTGCATACTAATCCTGAAACTCTCCTGCAGAGTAAGGTTATTGTTCTTTTGCTACTTGTTCTTTTTAGATAACTTGCAAAGTAAAATGTCTGTTAGTGTACTGTCCCATGTGATTATCGTTATTACAGAGATTTGATGACTTGCAACATTAACTATGACTTAGAAATTCACCATACTAGAAACTTGATATTCCAGACAAAAATTAGAAACAAACATAATCCACATGTAAAAAGTGGTATTGATCTACTCTGAAACTGCCAATAGCCCCTACAAGAAGATTAACACCCAGTTAACAAAACAACATGTTGAGCTGTGCAGCTCATTGATCACTGGGACTACAGTATTGACCCATGTCATGAAAGTATACTTATTCAAACATCTTTCAGGCATCTAAATGGCATATATCAGATATGACTCAAAATTATTAAAAAATAAAGATCCAATGTTCTTGTATGCGTGTTATTATTATTAGTATTATGAAAAATGACATGATGCAATTGCCCATGCAACAAAAACAAAATTATAAGCCATGAGAGACATGCAATATAAAATAGCATAAAGACACTGAGATAAAAAGGAAACATCAATAAATCCCTAGAGAGCCATCATCAACACAGACAATCCATTTAAAAAGCCTGCTGTAGTTCATTGTCACTTCAAACAGTCCCAGCCAGACTCCACAGGAGATGCTCCACCACAGCCTCAAGTTTCAGAAGGCTAAATTCAACTCAGTACCCCTATGTCACAAATAACTAACCCTTGTAACAAGTATAGAGCTAGATCAGCCAGAAAAAAATGCTGTCTCTTCAAGTTGTAAGTTGTTTCCTACAAACCAATAAATCAATGACACAAACTTGAGGCTGACTGGACGTAGCAACTATAGAAAGTTGTGATGAGCTTCCAAAAAAGTCAACCTGACCCATTGGACTCTGCCGCCACCACAGTAATGCTAAATCTTGTGATGCTAATTCCACTGAAAATCAATGCTCTTGTAAAATAATTGCCTGTCCATCCACTAGATGGCAATAACCTAATGGGTCTTATTTCATGAGACAAATACAGCCACAAATGTAGATACCAAAGCCCAAGGGATTTGGTTAAAAAAATTTATGATTCACATGGGTCACTTCCAGTTTTACCACCAACTGATTTCTAAAGTAAAACTAGGTTAAGCTGATGATGGTTAAAGATTTCTAATAAGTTGTTCCTATTACAGAAAAAAATATTGCAATCTGTTGCAAAGCAACTTCTAAACCCTTCAAATTGTTTTATTATGAAATTATTGGGAAAACCTTAACCCTTTCTCTCATAGAGGAAACCATGAAAAGACCTATGCGAACAACATAAAACCAGATCAGCCTGCAAGTAACTCACAGGCTGATCAGGTTTTATGCTGTTCGCTGCTCCTCAGTGGTCAGGTAATGAGGATTTTACAATTAAATTTGGTAAGGATTGAGTTTGGCTTTCTGCAGATCAGGCTTTATGTGGTACCTATTGAGTGCGTCAAAATGAGTCTATATAAGGGAAAGGGTTAAGAGAAATTTCAGAATGTTTTGACTATGCAACATAATCCATGTCTAAATAGCTTAAAATCTGTGAAATTTTGAAAGTATCTAATGCTGTAAGAAGGTAGAATATAGTGCCTTGATCAATAATAATAATACATTTTGTGATTCTATTTTTGTTTGTATAGACTATAGGTGCTAACCTACAAGCACATTATCAAAGCTGAAGCACATTTGGCATCTGGAAAGGACCATTAACAGTGATGCAGTTGGGTGCCAGCACTCCTAATGGTGAACAATATCAATATTAAATATATGACTGTTTCCTGGATATAATATTTTTCAGTCATTTGGAAATCTACAGGAAACAAATATATAGCCACACAGCAGTGATATCAAATCGGTAGACTTATGCCATGAGATTTATTGACACTGAGCCTGTCAGGACTGGAACTACCCTACATAACAAGAGAGACCTACAGCTATTCTGCCCTTTAATTTGCTTCAATAAACCCTAGTCAGGGATTGAATCTATGGCTTCCTTACACCTTCAAGCATTTATCACCTTTACACTGTTTACATATAAAAAAAAAAGAAAAAAAAGAATGATCTTGGTAAATTCTTTATTCCAAAGAATATCATTTTTATTTATATTTTATGTCATTGGTTATCATCCTTTTGTACTTTTTTGCTCTCATAATTAAAGTTCTTTTTCTCAATACATGACTTTTTTAAATATATTAAAGGCATAGACTGTAAAATCAATATTTTATTTGAAACATAAGGCAAGCTCCTTTTATCTTCTTAGATAAATAAATCGATCATGTGCAACTGCTACTAGAATAGTAATGAATAAATTTTGAAGTTTTGCACAATCCTATAATAGTGTTGAATAGCTGAAAACCAAATGGAGTTGTAAATATATATCAGAGGAAAGCCATGTAGATATCAGATGAATGCATCATGGTTATGAAACACATTTGATACATTCAATATAAAGCTTGGGTATTGATTTAACCACAGGTTTGGGAGAGAGAACAGAGAAGCAATAATGCAGACTTGATCAAAGTTATTACAATTGGGGTGGGGAGAATCATCGAATACACAAATGTAATCAATGTGGAGATGAATTTCAACTTCATTAGAACAATTCCAAGTGACCCCACTAAAATCAAGATCTCATCAAACCTAAACTGCTCAGTTTCTACACTGTTGTATCCCCTGACAGCATATCAGTCACTTACGAAAATTTTTAAACCCTTTCCCTCATATAGACTCATTTTGACGCACTCAATAGGTACCACATAAAGACTGATCTGCAGAAAACCACAGTTAAACCTTCCCAAATTTAATTACAAAATCCTCATTTCCAGACCAAAGCAGTGAACAGCATAAAACCTGATCAGCCTGTGAGTTACTCGCAGGCTGATCTGGTTTTATGTTGTTCGCATAGGTCTTTTCATGGTTTCCTCTATGAGGGAAAGGGTTAAGACAAAACCTTCATCTCAATGGCATAATATCACACTACATCACATTATTCTGAAGGTGCACCTGCCAGTCCCATAACTACTCTTATAATATTGCTGAGTGACAAGCAAGGGATATGCCACTTAAATTTCTACCCTGAAGTGTTTGCTTGGTCCTATTTCTATCATTTGTGTACTTTGGGTACTTGTGGGGAGCAGTGGTCCAGTGGTAGGACACGCGTTTCGGGATCAAGGGGTCCCTGTTTCGAGTCCTGCCAGGGACACTGCTAATTTCCTTGAACAAGATATATATCAATATTCACTTTACCCAGGTGTAAATGGGTACCTGAGAGGGTGGTATAATTCCATGGCGCCATGGTGTGGGCTGCCATAAGCGGAGTGAAAGACTCCCCAGGGAGATCGATAGATAGATAAAGTAGCCCCATGACCAGGGGTAAAAGCTGTAAAAGTCGGTGAACGTGCCCAAGGCATGAAACTTAGACTGTAAAATGCATTTACTTTTTACTTTTAAATCTACAGGAGACAGATATATTTCTGATCACACCAATGGCAAGTGGCATGATTGACTCTTGGAACTACTGTTATACATGTATTTTCTAATGAGTGCAAGCAATGAAGCTAGAAACTGGTACTAATCTCAAACAAATTTGACATGTCATAACTGTGAACCACATTTGAGAACTATCATAGAAGAGACCTATCAACCAGTAAAAACCAAGACCAGTCTGAAATTAACATGCATGCTGATAAGGTTATATATGGTCTGCTTCCCCTCTGTACAATGGAGGTAAGACTAAAACCTGTACAGTCCAAGAGTTGATTTCAGTCTGATCTAGATCTAACCTTAATCCAGTAGAATTTAATGCAATCAACACCAGTCTAGATTTACAGGGAGCTTACACTATTTCAGCTGTAAAGGTGTTTTCAAGTTTTACAATCTTAACATCATTACTTACTGTAAAAGATGATTTTTGAAGCTAATTTTATGAATAAATGCAAAACTCCAGGCAATCAAAACTATTTCAAGAATTTTTAATGGACAGAGGAAGAACCCACATAAAAAAAACTTACCACCTTTCCACAACTCTCAGACCTCTCCTTCAGTTCAATAACCAATCAATGAAGCTGCATGTCTACCAGTCTATCATTCCCTACTGTGACCCCCATACCCACTGGTTCTCCTTCATCAATAACTAGACTGGTATTGAATTTCACAGCATAATCGTAGACTTTCTTGCTAAACATTCTCCAGTTCTTACTAGATATTGGTGACCATTTAAAAACAATACATGATTTTCCAGTCAAGGTGTCCGATTTAGCCTGATAAGTCTTTTGTGATTTTTCCCTAGCTAAAATAAATTTTCTTTTATGATGCTGAATGAATTCAAAGATTTTTCAAAAAGGTGGACATAGCAAAAAATAAAACTCAGTGACATTGAGGCCTTACACAGAATGTCTATGTAAATAAAACTAAGGAGGAAGCGTTTCATTTACAAATATGACCTAGCCATGAATAATTGCAAACAAAT
>CM037786.1:27053275-27103275 GCA_021229015.1 Solen grandis
TTTGATAATTATTTATCAATTTATGAATTGAATAAATAGGTTTCCTATGTATATACTGATAAATTAGTGGTATTATTGAGACTATTTATGCACCAAAAACATTTTACGTACCAGAAACACGTTTTTTAAACAAAATTTGATCATAGTCATAAGAATGTTGTCTACTTATTTCTTATTTGCACAATAAAACACATGGTACACATTGCATTGCATTATACAAACTAATCGATAAAAAAAATCTGTGAACAAAACTTTTGACCTCTGTGTATAAAAAGCTTTTCTTGATACATAATTAATAGGTGTAATGAAATGAGCTTTTACAGGCATTAGGTTCTCTAAAATAACACAATAATATCTCTGAAGCTGATTATTAATGAAATCTATTGGAAGTGCATGAACAATCAAACCGTCCCATATATCTCAACAGCATGCCTGATTAATACCAGTAATTGGATGTGGTGATATATTAAGCTGCATTGATTGATAAACACTGGGTCAATGAGTCACCAATATATCAATTGACTGGGGATTTGGTTTTAAATCAAATCTAACAGATTGCTCAAAATCCATTTTCGTTTCTTTCCTGTGTGAATTTTACTTTTACTTTTTATTGATTTGCTGTCTAAGCATTTACTGAACAGTTTATCACTTTACTGTTTAGATATTCAGAGAAACTGGAATGACTGACAATCCATCTCTCTTGGGCTTCTTATAGTCTTGACGAGTGACCATATACTTTTTTTCCTTAATATTATATATATATCTTTTATCTTGCCAATAAAGAAATTATCAGACAGGAAAAATCAACATACAGTGAAATCGATGTCAGTGTTAGCATTTAACCATGAACATTTGATAGTAAGCCATAAGAGATCAATAAATATCATCTCAGACTTTAGTTTTGGCTTTATCATATCTTTTCCAAGGTGAGGACAGTCAGCAGCATATGTCCCCTTTAACAGAATGTCTATACCACTCCGCTGCCTGCTTCACAAGGAATCAAAGATTTATTTAGTTTCTGTTTAAGCTTTATAGTTAGTTTTACTGTACTGTTGCACTTCATGAGTGGTTCCTTATCCAATGTGCAATTTCCCTCATATTCATACTACAGAGACATGAACAATTAAGGATATGGGACCTGGCTGACCAACTTTCCTCACAGGCAACTAAGCTGATAATTAATTCACTCTAGTAATCTGAACCTGGCTTGTCTAATTAAAGTATTGAAAAATTAGCAAATGCTTTTCTGTTACAACTACTTCTTTTAAGCCTCATGGCTAAGACAAACAGTCATGATCTTAATGCTATTATGTACACAAATTAACCATCCCCCACCCTCTGTGAAGGATAACAAAAATCTAAGATCAGGATGATCAATTTCCATCCTGGTCACCTCAATGTTAGAAACATTTAGACTGAAAAATGTCCTCAAAATGGAACTGGTCAAGTTTCCTACTGGACAGATATTACTGCAACATGTGCAAAACCATAGACTCATGCTGCCAGATTTAGCGCAGGCAAATTTAACCGTATCTCTGGCAGTCCCTTTAGACCACACAGATCAGAAAGGTCAATTAGGAAGCAATCAATAAACATGTGCCAGAGATAAACGCTGTCAATACACCATGAATGATATCTCCGTAAAATATGCAAGACCAGAAAACAAAACAACAATAAAAACTTGGGAATAGTTTTTGTAACTGAATTTCAAAGAGATGTTTATAGCAACGGTGAACTGAATGACAGTGTTTAGTGAAGGTAGATTAGGATTCCAGATGGTATCTGGGTAATGCATGGCATGTGTTTGAAGTGTGGTTAGAATGGTCAGTGTGAGAGTCCACTACATTCCTCAAACAATTAAGATTCAGCAAGATATGGGCCACATTAATTGGTTTATCACTTGCTTTATCGTGGATGACAATAACCACAGATAAGATGAACTGTCTTGTTAACTGGAATCTGGATGGTTTGTCAACAACAAAAACACAATAAAGAACAGAATAAACCTTGGCACTATTAAAAGAGAAAGAGCCTAAATGTATAAATGCAATCACATAAAAATTAAGGGATGATTCAATAAATGTTAGTTGTCACAATTGAATAAAGAAATTTCAGGGAGACTTTGATAAATTTTCTATTTATCAAAATGTATTTTTGTAGTTCACTTCCTTATTCTTCCAGTTAAAGTACACAAGGGTTTAACTTCTATGACAGAAATCTGTTGAACTATTTTTTCAATGTCTGTGGTAAAATACTATATGTCAATCTTAGATTGCATGGTTTAATACCTGGCAAATCCCCCCAACATTATTGAAGAGCACAATTTCTACTTAATCTCATGGCCATGTTGGGAGTTCTTCACAGATCATACATTTTCATTTTCAAGGACATACATCCAGACCAGCCAGTCTAAAAGCATACCTTCAGCATTAGCAAAGGAAGTTATTACTGGTATCACTTTTTCTGCATAGTGTCAGTTTGCTAGGCATTGAACTAGCAACCTCCTATACCCAAGGCAAATCCTCTGATGTCTCACAACTAAGAGGCAATTCCTATCTCATCCAAATGGTAGCATAACAACCCCTATTCAAATATCACGAAACCCTTTCACTGTGAAAAGAATAAAAAAATATTGCAGTGCATGTGCTAATGTTTGTTTAAGATTAGGAAAAGTTTGATAAGGTCACGTACAAGCCTTGAAAAAACAATTGGTCTAACTCAGTTGTTCTGCACTGCATTAAAACGGGATCCTACCAGAGTTGTTCCCATCCGCTTCTGAAGTGCTGTAACAACATGAACCCCCTCCCGAGACTTAGCTGTATTGATCAAGACAGGCAGGCAGCCCACAGTCTGGGGCTTAGAGATGAAAATGTCACTTGTAACTATTAGTTCCATTGCAAGAAAATGCAGCATAGCAATATGAGAACTACTCACAGTGCTCTTGAAGTATATATAAAATTAGAATATTCATATATGTAAATTGAAAAAGTGTGCAAGCTAATGTCAATTCTTGACATCTGTCTTTTGAACAGATACAAGAAGAAGAGGCAAGAGAGGCACTAATTTGCATGATTTTAATTATTTATGATTAGAGATGTAAGATAACTTCATTTTTGATTTTTGCATCAAAAGGTCAACAAAAATTTAACCTTTTAATAACTGTATCAAAAGTTCAGGAAACAGTAAATGCATGGTGCCAATAAATTATTATAAAAGCAAGTCTTATTTCCACTTACATCAACAAACTGCTGTTAAATTAGGATTATTCAATATCTTAATGATTGAGTTCTAGGGTAGGAACAGTATTTTGTGCCTCTCATAAACATATGAAAGTATGATAATGGTCTTTATACTGGACGTTTTAATTAATCATATTTCCGAGTCAAAACAGCTTCCATCATTCAGCCAGACAACATCAAACCATCCCTCGACATGGATACCCAGTTAATGACCATTAACTGGACAATTGATCTGCAACATTCAAATGGACACTGGTCAGTTGAGGAACAGATGGGCTGGCTGCATGCCGGGACAATGGTCACCCCTTTATCTGATCATGTATGGAGATCACTAGAAATAAGGAATGGGATATGAACAGCAATAATCACAGCGCCCTCTAGTGGTGGCCACAATTATCACGGTCCATTGCTGTCACGGAAGAAACATCAGCAAGACAAATGAGAGAGTCAGTGTGTTAACGTTGAACCAGAAATAGATCCGGTGTCTGCACCAGCCATACATTAGGTCCACATGATAGATGGAGCTATCAATGTGTCCATCTTCTCCTTTATGCATTTTTTTTCTGGAACATCTGCTATACTCAATATCACATCCTATCTCATCTATCATTGTATCTGCATATCCAGTTCAATCAGAATTTTCATATTCAACATCAAGGGCTTCATCAAATTTATGTATATATCTGGCACTCTTTTTCTAACTTTTCATCAGTTCCATTCAAAATAAATTACTTATCAAAATATACATACTTTGATCTTTGCATCATCAATTCTAAAATCATTGCAAAAAAATTGTTACCAATGACAATTATAAATAAATCAATCCATAATTTCATTTAAAATATTTGGCATACACAGTAATGAAAAAAATAACAATGAAGTTTCATCAGCATAATGATCCTCTAACAGATGGAACATGGGGATGTAACATTTTCTGAGTCAAACAACAAATAATCCATCTTTATTAGATGAGGTGGAAAAAAATCTAAATCATGTAATGGCAGCCACTGGGCTAAATTTATCATGCTTAAAAACAGCTTTAAATATCTGGTCATGATATAAAACTGAAAAAAGCCATTTGTCACTGGTTTTACACACACACCCTCTGGATTAAAGCTGTAGCATCACTGTGCTGATGGTATAAATATCCTATTAGTATAATTGGTTTAAAAACACTGTGCCTTCAGGGATAGACTGATATATTTGGGCTTCCTTTGATGACTAGGTTCAGGCTGAACATGAGGGTTGAAAGCTTACACCCCATTGTCACTAAATATTGAACTGTCTGTTACCCAAAATGATTAAAGTTCATTCATTTATCTCCAGCATGTGTCATAATTTTATACATTGTATGTTAAAAAAGAAAACACATAGAACTATTTGATATGGGGGAGACAAAAATTAGCAAATATGCAAGATACACTGATGAAGAGTGACTTCTAATCTCATTAAAGACAATACTATCAAATAACATGAAATAAATGTAAGACAACTATCCCCCCTTGTCTTCATGTATCGTGAGAGAAGGACTGGGTGTGTGATTCCTATATAGCCCCCTTCTGTGAAAAATGTGAAAACCTTATTAAATATTCTAACGAAACAATCTAGTTATGTTTGGTCTTAGAATGACATCAAGTGCTCCAGCTTCAATTCCTCAGCAAATAATCAAATTTAAATCAAGTTCTGATCCAGTTTATTCAGTCCGGCCCATTATAACCTCTCATTGCCTGACAAAACTCGTTCACAAAGGGGGGGGGGGGGACAAATTCATCCCATGAATGAACGAGGACACAAATTGCATCATCACATAATTGGGAGCAATTTAACTATTATCAAGCACAGTATTGAACATCCGCCCGCTGTCTTTGAAACTGCTGACTATAAATGTCATGGACAAAAACATGTCATTGTCCGACTAACAATATCTTGATCCAATGCACTCTCCCAATTATTCACTTTTTTTTTATCCAACTTCAAAGACCAACAAAAAAACTTGGAGAATTAATGGAAAAATGTTGAAATAATATCAAACTTAATAGCCATTATTTCAAGAGCTATATCTCTCTCAATAAAGTAAATTAAATTGTCAGAGATTTCATTTTAGGAGTATCATAATAAATGATTTCCTTTGTTTAGAGTTGTTGTTTTTTTACTGCTTTAATGTAATTGGAACTGTATTTCATTTAAAGCAGTATATACAGTATTACTATGTAAGATGAGTTAGGCAGATAGTCAGGTTCAGTCTGACTACGCTTTGTTTAATTTGATGGACAGCAATCTTTTCCAGAGAAAGGTTTTTATTTGAGTCTTTTAATTCAAAAGCCCATTAATCCTCTCCCTCATGTATATTTTCAATTAAAAATCTATAACATGATGAATAGTAATATTGACCCTTTCCCTCATAGTGGACACCATGAAAAGACCTATATACGCGAACAGCATTAAACCAGATCAGCCTGCGCAGGCTGATCAGGTTTTATGCTGGTCGCTGCTCCTCAGTGGTCTGGAAATGAGGATTTTGTACTTAAATTTGGTAAGGTTTAACTGTGGTTTTCTGCAGATCAGGCTTTATGTGGTACCTATTGAGTGCGTCAAAATGAGTCTATATGAGGGAAAGGGTTAAATAAATTTTATTTACTGAATTTAATGGTATATGAAACAATGGATTTTTCTTTGGTGTGCAAACTGTGTACATTTGTACGGGAGCTACGATATCACATGAGCAAACAGTAGAGACCCTGATCAGACAACTCAAGGAAGGAACTATCTGGTCTTAGGCTGCTGTTCTGTTTCCCAATACATCAAAATGCATCTAGATGAGGTAAAGGGTCAAGTTTGCTAGCCCTGTATGAAGAAATAGCTGTATTTAACCCTTTCCCTCATATAGACTCATTTTGACGCCCTCAATAGGTATCACATAAAGCCTGATCTGCAGAAAATCACAGTTAAACCTTACCAAATTTAATTACAAAATCCTCATTTCCAGACCACTGAGGAGCAGTGAACAGCATAAAACCTGATCTGGTTTTATGCTGTTCGCATAGGTCTTTTCATGGTGTCCTCTATGAGGGAAAGGGTTAACAATTACATGAAATCATTTGATTTGGTTTACTAGTAATTCTCTTAAGGGAAATAACCTCTTACATAGAATTAAGAAAACCAAAGAAGGTAATCCATATTCAGGAATTTGACTTTTTATTTTGTTAAAATCTTGTCTGATAAAAAACATTTAAGAAATAATGAGATGAAGTGAATGATACATGTATCTTTCATGGGAGTTATTTATTATAATCAATACAATGGATTACATACTTGATATAAATGACAACAGTGAAATAGCAATGGCCATAAAACTAAACGTCTTCATTAAATACCCACAGAAACAAAAGAAAGAGACCATAATAAAAGTGTTTAACCTGTCATATCTGCCAGACACACCCATTTGAAACAACGCTGAGCGTACACAAGAAGCATATTAACTTGGAATATTAAACTTAATCAAAACCATCTAATCTGCATCCTGACAATAGCCATTTCTGACCCCCATCATACGGCCATAACACTCAGACATGGACCTACTAAATCATCATACAACTTAAACTATCAGACTTTATTAGTTTTTTATGCAAATCAACTTTTTGGTGCCGACTCCCTTTGGACACTGACCAGTTATAATTGGATATAAAAGTGGCCGCAATGAGTCACATGTCATGTCTCATTGTGAGTCAGTGATCGACCAATCCAAGTCTGTGGCCAGTCAGACATTTAATGTAATAATAATCGTAAATTGACAGGGGATGGAAACTCTTTCAGAGTGACATTTCATCACATATAATAACTATGTCTGATTATAATTGCACACATGCGAGACTGCGGACATTTGGATTTCGCTACTGAAGACTGCCTGGGAAGTGAATACAATTGTCCTAAAAATCTGTTGACATAGGAATGCAACGTCAATACATCAGTAATGGAACACAAACAATTTTTGTGAGAGTCAATCTGCGCTGGATCCACACAATGCAGGACAAGAGGGACCACTCCATCACACAATGTCCCCAAATGACTACACAAATATATACACTATCTATTGTGTGCATGTGAGGCTCTGATCTAACTATTGGTATTTGTGAGGGAGTTCATTACTGGTTCTTTATTATCCAAGTTTCCAATAAATAATGTAGTACAGTCCGTGTCCCCTGTGACAGTTCTAAAGACTGTTTCTTAAGCTTTTCTGTGTCCAAGATCTTTTCCATAAGGGACTGGAGAGAACACTTTTAGACATGCTCAGAATTGTTTAAAGGTTTTGTTTATTATATGCAATGTTTTAAATCTCTGGTATACATACATGAAATTATAATTCAACCATAGAGCCACTTTTTGTAACAATCTAAACATTTATATAGAACAAGTTTAATATGTATATATAATGTATGTTTAACAAAGTTATTCAAAAGTACAATTGACCTTACAGCTTTACTGTGTGCATGGCTTGATAAAACAGTTCATTTAAACTTCTTTCTTTATATGTCACAAGCCCTTACATCTTATAAACAAATGGCGTCTCTACAGTTCCTAAACTGTACCAGTACTATGTGCATTTGACCTGAAATCCAACTTTTATAGTTTTGCACATATCTCAATGAGCCATCAAGTGCCTGCATGTACAGGGTACAAATTAACCCTTTCCCTCATAGAGGAAACCACAAAAAGACCTATGCGAACAACATAAAACCAGATCAGCCTGCGAGTAAATCGCAGGCTGATCAGGTTTTATTATGTTCGCTGCTCCTCAGTGGTCTGGAAATGAGGATTTTGTACTTAAATTTGGTAAGGTTTAACTGTGATTTTCTGCAGATCAGGCTTTATGTGGTACCTATTGAGTGCGTCAAAATGAGTCTGTATGAGGGAAAGGGTTAATTAAACATGACAGCAACACCTAGCAGGGTACACTGTGAGAATCATGTTCCAGGGTTTGATGTCATCCAATTAACTGTCACTGGATCACCCAATCAGGAAAAGATTGACAGATGTCATTGAATAAAGAGAGTGACTGATCCCTGCCTATAAAACACAACGGACATGCAATAAAGATAATGACTGATCCCTGCCTATTAAACACATCAACTTTACATCAAGCATATCACATGACTATAAATCCATAACAAGAAACAGTTAGTGTGATAATCTCCTTCTTTAATTTAACATAATTACAACTATTAACAAATTTATGATCTCATGAGAGGATTTCTTTTTCAAATTAAAAAAAACAAAACGCACTTGACCAAGTACATCATGAGGCTTTAATTTCACCAACAGTTTAAGCGCTGAGTAATTCCTGACTTGACTTGACTATTTGAGTTTCTGTCGCTTCGACAGTATTTCAGTCATATAGCGACGTCCAACTAATTACAGATGGAGGAAGAACCCCAATGCACGGAGGCATCCGCGTAGAACCACCGACCTACTGCAAGCCAGCTGAAAGGCTTCCTCATATGAAAATCTGAATGACCCTGCCAGGATTTGAACCCATGCGGTTAGGGGCTGAGTGAGTGTTAAGGTCAGCGACTTTACCCTCTCGGCCACGGAGGCCCCATATAATTCCTGTAATAATAGCACTTATTTTCATAAAATATTTCAATGAATGACTAGGACGACATTATGGACTAATTAACAATATCTGTGAATGCCAAAATGTAATATGTAGTTATTTTTATTAAGCGACCATGAATTGGCACCAAGTTATTTACGTTAATGAATGACCAATAATATCTCAGAATTCTGAATAAAAATATCTTTCATAACTTAATCATACCAAACTGCATCATGACAAATGACTTGGGTTGTATATTTCTAACAATGTTGTCATTCAATATACAAACATCCCTTTTTATGAAATGATATATCATTTGGAAATATGACACCTCAGACACTGATGATGAGATGTATAAACACTGGCCAAATTCAAGATATGAAATAAAGTACCCAGATGTAACGTATGCAGATCTTCACACAAAATACTAGTTCAACCCAGAACAACTGACACAGGAATAATCGTAATGTTTCCGGTTTTGACGTAAAAAAAAGTATCAAAGTTTGAATTAAAATCATTCTGAAGTGAATTATGTTGGAGACAAGTGACATGATACTAAACCCAACCTAGGGCCAACCAGTCCATAAACTATATCCTGAGATATGAAGAGGGATTTACTAGCACCAATGACCTTAGTATGTCATGACATGACCTCCTAGTGATAGGGTGGATGATAAAACCACTGTGTCACCAGCACTAGTCTGCTAGAAATGTGTTCTACACTGGTTTCAGATGTCAGGCATTATATTCTCATTATCATACATTTTAAATAATTCTGTCTCAAGCATTCCTTGTTGGACATTTCTGTATGACTGCATGCCAGCATGTGCTGACTAACCATGTCCTATATGCATGATGGTGGCATGCCAAAACTTATATTGGTTGGTCACGTGGTCTCCCTTAAGACATGCTAGCTGTCCAAGGTTTTGATAATCAATTCATTTTTTTTTTATCGAAGTGCAAACAGGTCAGTCTATGCTAGTTCTGCAGACTTCAAAACTAGGAACTGGACATAATGGGCCCAGGCCCAATACCTACAAGCCTTTAGTGCCCCTGTATCAAAGATATCATTGAAAATGGTATAAGGCACCCAACACTTACTAGAAAGTTTAGTTCCAGGACTCTTGGTCTAATTTCAAGATACAGTGTTGAGCTAGTACCATGTGCTCCATTATATCTTTAATGTGAATACCAATACAACATGCCACAAGTAAGTAATTTGCTGATGCTGTCATACAATTAACATGATGTGAAAACATGCATATCCCTGTATGTTTGTCAGACGTTGAACAAAAGTTGTTTGAGTTTTCATTCGTTAAACTGACATGAATATTCATTTTGAGACATTGTGTTTATCACAAAACGGCCCAAGGGCTAAAACAGCATTATAATGCATCCTCATTGTATGGCTCTACATATATTTTACATAAACTCTATTATGGCATAAAAAACACTGCTCGTAACTACCAAAACACTGTTAGAGGGCAACATTAAAACTATACCAAAACACATCACAACTGTTTCAAAATGGCTGATTTATATATTCCGTCGACTGTCCATATTTCAGGACAAGCCCTGATCAATCTCACTCTGGAGGCAACCTCCTTCTGAACCTGATTGATTAATTGATTAGTGAAAGGTTCTGCTGATGCAAGACCTACTTCTGTTACATGCTTTGCATAGCTTAACAGCACTGCATGTTGTGTAACATTGCTTTTACCATAGAATGGGTGTGCCAATTAGAATAATCAATTTGCAAAAAAAAAAGAATACAAGGAACATGATTTTCTTATCATCTTGATGCAGTTATTTGCAGTATAAGCATTGCTTGCATGTCATGTTTTGGAAATAATGATTACTTTTCTGCTATGATTAGAATATATGTACTTTTTCAATCATGAAAAAACAATCTCGTCATAATTCCAGTTTTCTTTCTCCTTGGAGGTACAAAAGGCTGTAACCAGGAATGAGATATATACTTGTACGTATCAGTTTTAATGACCTTGTTCTGTCCTGGGATCAAACCTAAGACCTGGTTAAGAGGCTAAAATTACCAATGCAATACAATGTAAAACCAAATCAATCTGAAAGCAACATGTACATAAACATAACACCAAGTAACACAGATCTACAAGCTTATTTGGACTTAATTTGTGCCAAGAAGCGTTCATATCAATGTCCATGGGGAACAGGCTTAATGCCTCAGATGACCGGTGAGCGTCCTCATTTGTCCATTATTAATATCAATCTGAACAGATTTATCACAGGCTTTTAATGAATTATAAATGTATTCTGCCAGATGAGTGCCATCTTGGAGATCCCTAGCATCATTCTGGCCCAAATGGGAGGAGGATGTCAGAGACTGATATAAAATGTGTCTAACCATTCATATTAACCTATAATTACTGAAATATGGTGCAGTTCATACAACCACGCGATTCTAAGAAGGAAAGAAAGAAAGCTACCCATAGAGTAAATCAAACATGAGCACTGGGTTAGATCCAAAGCACTTGCTCTTTCATCATGGAGTATACTTAAAGATAGTTTTCTCCTATATACTATTTAAACTTATTTCTTTATATTTCAATTAGGAAATGAACTTGTACTAATTCCTCTTGACGGTTTTTGGGTTAAACCAGTACTTCACAGCTGGGAGAATCATCAAGGATTCTTGCCCTAAATGGGATCTGTACACACAACCTTCATACACACAGTCATGCATGCTACCTCTGGACCATAACTCCTTCCAATTTACCAAATGCTTCAGCTCAGCTGAGACTATCTACAACTGAGGAAACATAAAACTCTTGTGAGGTAAAAACTCATCCCATTATCTGCAGTCATGAAGTTTTCAGACTCTGTTTTCAGCTTCAATTAATGACAGCTTTGACACCAAGATTGGTTTCCTAAGAAGTCTCTCAGACTTAAAGCATTTCCTCTGTGAAAACACATTAATTGTTCTGGATGCAGGGTTGATACCAATTAACCTCTATAAAAGTTCTCTAATTGTCATTGAGTTTTATTACACATTACATATTATGCAATATGCTGAATTGCAACCACCCACTTTCTGGTGGATAGCCAACAGTACAGAAAGCAAAGATCCACCCAGCAGCCTTCAGCTTAGCCTCACTATTATGCTATAATATTAGTTTGTGAAGTTCATGTGACAAGTCTACAATCTGGGCCCAAACTGAGACAATCAGACTAGCCAGATTTAAATACTTGACTGGTGGCTAAGTCTACCTTAATTAATTGTGCCTATGAAAAAAATATGAAAAAAGTAAAACTGTTTTTATCAAAATGTAAATCAGCCAGGGATCAAACCCACAACATCCCTTCCCAGGGCCGATGCTCTAACTACCAGCCACTGTCATCTTTCTATAGGTTTTATTGTGCAAATAAGAAATTAGTAAACACAATGCAGGACAACATACTAAGATTTTGTCTTACAAAGTTTGGTGAAATGGGGCTCCTGACTAGAGTGTTATATCTTTGGAGTAGCATTCTTTCTTCCTGCCCAAAATATTCAAGTATCTACTCTTTAAGTCTGAGCCTAAACACTGAATGGAAAAAGTCAATTAAAACACCATATCACTGTTTTATGTTCAACAGCATTATAACTATGTGAGAGCCATCTTTTAAATAAAATTGCGAAATAAAAAAATCCTATGTGGGGCTGTGTTTAACTTTGGCTTGGAATATATTGTAACATCTACATTAGAAACAATCACAAAATATCTCTAGCTAAACTTTCTCTTACAATCAAATATACTTTAGTTAAACTCCATGTAGGGGAACATTATATTTGCAGGTAAAATAGCACTTATGTATTTAAATATAACAGGGAAAAAGATTATTACTGGTTGTTTAGAAAAGGCTATATTCTAACACAATTTACTATCTGATTTCAAACCTAAATTCATTACAACTTTGATGTTAAAGGTAACGACATTAAAGGACATTTAAATCTACTACTATCCAAAACTACATGGCATTTTCATTTACCTTTACGTAAACTGACTCTCCACACACAGAAAACAGATTTACTCTGATGGAACAGCTTCCTGTCTCCAAGAACATCACAATTCTAAATACAATATCTATTTCATCATATAATCTGTAGGCTTGTTTTCCCTGTTTCCATGGCATTCAAAATACAATAATCCCTCCATATAGATTCAAGATGGATCAAAGAAAATTTGTTGTCATAGTAACTGTACAAGATAGAGTCATTTATCAAAAAGAATGAGACATGTCCAAGAAAAGTTGTCAGTGTTAGTATGTCCTCAGAGAAAAAAAATATCATGGCTCAGTCATTTCTTATCAGAATTTGTTAATTCTCTGTTAAAACATTTCATTAATCTTTCAATGATATTATCTGCTTCCTGAATAAGTCCATCTATGTGAATTTGGATTTAATTAATCAACACAAACATTGAATAACAGAGAGATAACACAAACAGGAAAAAGCCCTTGAGATTTTTTAACTTGCTTGACATCACCAATGACATTGGACATAGACATGAGGCATGTTCTGCAGTAACACACTGAGAAGTACCATATCTTGCCAATCCTGGCACCAAATCAACCAGCAATATACTTATTGCCATGTTATACCTAACATCTTTACTTACAAATTCATGAGGTGAAAAACATAATTTCCTGAAATTTAATTTGTTAACAAAGATTTTTTTATTTGCAATGCAGGCTGTAGAATTTAAGGTACAATACTATATGAACAAACAGAGGAGACTCTGATCAGACAGCTCCTGGAAGGACCAGGGTTTCCTCTGATTGCCATGGTGTCAAAATGTGTCTAAAGGAGGTAAATGGTTAGATAGAATGCATTCCACCAGTCCTGTTTTACAAAATATTTAAGTACATGAATAGGTTAACATAAATTATTCTAATAACTATCATTAGTTGTTAAGAAAAGAAATATTTGGTACATAAGAATTATAAAATATACCCCTACAGCTTTTAAATAATATTGATGCAAAGTATCATTTGTGAATTATGCGCCTCTATGAGTCTCTGAATTGTGATGGAGCCTAAAATAATCATTATGTGCCAAACACTATTCAAAGAAACTCTTCCGATTCATTTTATTTTGCTTGCTTATCATGGCCATCAAACATCAGTGAACAAATTAACTGGTATGCACTGCAATGCCATATTCAACATCCTCTACTGGAATCTCTTGTTTTGTCAGCACAGGACTGCACCTGCAGTCTGTTTTGACTGGTGGCGCCAACTCAAACATCCATGAAGTGCATCTCCAACACTGAAGATAACCCTGATCTTCCTCAAGGTCTACAGGTGTAAACTTATCCACAGGGAGCTCTGTGATGTCATGTTGCTGGCATCCAGTAGAGCCCTGCTGGCTGATGTCATATTCTTCTTATCTTAATTCACACAAGCAACTTAGGTATTGTAAAATTTCCAAGATTATTTAACCATTTCTTAAAATAATGAAGTACAACATATTAATTTTTTTTGTCTTAATAACTGAAGTCTCAAAATCATTAGAAAATACAGTCAAGGACTGAGAAACTCTTCAATCTTCTTCATTTCTAAATGTATTTAAATAACAGATGTGCAGTCAACTCTCTAGTTGTATCGTTGAAACTAAACAAGAAATATCTTTAAAAAAGATACTCAGCCGTGGTAACCAGCTTGATGATTAGTGTTTGAATGGTTTAACATGTAATAGATTTTGTTGTTGGTTTAATAGTTGTGTAATTCCTGTGTCAGTGCAGCTCTTTGAAATACCACGGATCCAAATAATTTGTACAATCTTGGTAGACACAGCCTTAAAACATCTGCGCGTTAGACTTTGTTTTGCGGGCTACAAAACGAAACCCTATGTTACATTTTTGTTGAATATGTGATCTGTCAGGGTCAAACAATCAATTCCGAAATCTATGTGTTTCCTTTTTTCAGCGTTCTACTCTTTCAGTTTACCTTAAAAAGATGTAGTGTCTTACTATTCGGGACAAATCGTTCAAAGGGGAAGAAAACTTCAACTTTTAAAACAAACAGAGATTTAAAGAATTCATTTTTGCAACTCCTTTCTTTTCTTTTGACTAATTTTATATGACCAATGGGAATTCAGCAAAGTATATAATAACCAATGAAAAGCCTAATTTTATTCCGCTTCATTACTGTGCGTTTCACAGGAAGTCTGGGTGAAAATAAACGGCCAAACAAATGCTGTATATGTTTTGCCACTGCATAATTATGAGAGATATTTGTTTATTTAAATTATATGATTTTAGCATTTTGTTAACACTTATCTTGGAACAGCCACTGCTGAACCAAATCACTGCCAAGAGTTACAGTCCTGGCAAGGTCAGGGTACGACTTGAACCATGTACCGTGTACTGGTAGAGGATACACGATGGTGTGATGGCTGCATGTGACAATACCTCCTGAGATACTGGCCTGCCATCTCTATCTCCATGTAATGGTTGTGCCAATGCCAAGTTGCCTCGGGATGAGAACATGTCTTCTTCATAGTGTTCTGCCTACCTAAATTAACCTACATTGTTAAAGTCTACAAGGCAGTTTCTATGTACCAATTGTCAGTATTATTGCCTATATCATCATCAAAATAATCATTTCTTACTCTTTTTCTGACCTTTATCATGGCTGATATGACTTATGAGAGAGAGAGAGAGACAGACAGAGAGAGAGAGAGACAGACAGACAGACAGAGAGACAGACAGACACATTTGTAAAGACTAGAGAATACAGCAGAATATCAAGGCTGGTTCAGCAAAATCTTCCCAGACAGGCGTCAGTGATCTGCCAGTATGTTGATCCACACAGATGGTATCAGGATAATAGCAAAATTAAGCAAAAGGCACAGTTGACAAAACTAGGAATCAAGGATATCAAATTTCATCATACCATCCCATGATTTTCACCTATTTCAGAGAATCTGATGTCATTTATCCTTGCTGCATACATCTTCCCTTTCTTCTGTCATTGTTAATGCCATTTCCATAGACATACCTACATATTCTGTTATATTTGCTATGGCATCAAAAACATCTACATAGAGAGGAAAAGCACTTCCTGGTTTCCATAGACATTTTGATTTTCATTTCTTTTGTCTGATAAGAAAACTTTTATTCCTTACATGTAGCTCTCAGAAGTATAAAAATTTTGTATGGAGAAAGACCTCAAAAGAATTGAACCACACCATCAATAAGTTAAAAGCAAGGGAAATAACTCAAGCAAGTATATGTCTAACTGGCTTCTCTCCTTATTTCCAACTACCAACTGAGAGGCTATAAGAGATCTACATTTATTAAGAAAATGTTCTTCTCCATGAGCCTGGGCAGACCATCACTGTAGATATTGACATCTCTCAGAGCTGTGTTATGTAGGGTTGTTATCAGTACAACCTATGTACATCATACTTCAATTCTAGAAATCAATCTTCGTACCAGCAATATCACTTCACAAATATATCAAATATTTTTCTGTCTGATAAAGCATACTATAAAGTATACATATCATCTCAATAATGACTTTTACCCCACCGTGATAGCTATTTTTATGGAACTTTGGAATTCAACCTGAAATGCTATCCTTATTCCTATTTTTCTCTTTTTACAAGCTGTTAAGATGGATGAGAATCATTAAAACATTGCTACATGTATCATGTTATAACAGTATGGTTTTGGTTTAACATTCTCAGTGAATAATTTTGTCAGGAAAAAAACAAGAGCTATCACTGAAGGTGATGAATACCCATGTGACGCCTTGACATAACAGTATAAGAAAGTACAACCGAAGTCCTAGGGACCGAGCTGAAAACTTCCATATACATAATTATTATAGTGATTATTGAATTAAAAATCAGCTGGAAATATTGTGTGCTTGCATGTCTGTGTTTTCATTACTGGTGCATATCGTAGAAATTGTTGTGCCGTGAAAATCACCTACTAGGTTTTTATTCTGTCATTAACGTATATAACATTTGTAAGTTATTTTTTGGTCCTTTTGATGAATGTAATCCTTCAAATATGTCAACGTAGCAATACATGTTTTTACCGTCGATCTGCTGCTTTAGGTAGCGTCACACGCTGGTGACGAAAAAAATGATGGAATGTACTCAAGATTTGATACTTGTGCTTATCTCTTGACACATGCATATCATAAGCGATAATCAAGATTTCTGGTCAGACACATATTGACCAAGAACTGTGAAAAACTTGCCTAAGCATTCACTTCAAGTGCCGCTGCAAATAAATATGGTAACTGACCCAGGTACCATTGATTATAAGGACGAGAATTAGTTTCCGAAAATTTATAAATTGGCTTTGAAATTAACATTGAAAACTATGCATCAATTATATCTCCGGACCGGAATTTCTTTTTCAAAATAGGTAAAAAATCGAAATAGCCAAATTCGGAATAAACTTTTTATTTTTAGTTAAAATAAGAAGAGAAGAAATCGGGACCGACAAGAAACTTCGAAATAGCAAGGAATATGATTTAATGATGTTTGGTTTGGAGAGGTTCAACTGTACTGAACTTTTTGTAAATCAGGACACAATTTAAGCAGCTGGTCAGGATATACAAGGAAAAGGGAACCTAAATACATTAACCTCACTTTATGAGGTGACATAGGTGGGTGTTAAGTGAAAAAATGAAAAAAAGTCACTTTATGTGTTTTAAGAACTGGCTACTAAAGCTGGCTGCTTTTCACAGTTGGCCGCTAACATAGGTTTAGCACTACTGTACAATTCAAATCTGTTTAAAAACGTACCAATTACAAAAAACTGCAGGACTGTTTAAAATATAATTGATATACATACTAAAACATGAGATGTAAAACAGAGCATGCCATGTGCATGAAGTTTGACAATATCTAGTTTTCAATCACACAGACTCTTAAAGGAAACTGTCCTGTAAATCAGCCGTTCTGAGAAGTTAACAATTTAACCTAATCAGCCTGTAAGACACTTATTAATCTATCTAGTTTGTTAAAGTTGCTACTCATCCATTTCTAGCAACAAGGCAGAATAAAACTGAAAAATCCTATATTATGGAAAATTGTTTGGCACTTTGATAGTTAAAAATGCAGCAAAGAAAAAAAAAGCATTAGATCTAGAGCAGTAATTTTGAGAGTTAAATCCCCATGGTGTGGCAGCATTCAACATGTTAACTGTTCAGGACAGACAAGTATTGATTGAGGAAGGTCTGCTGTTCCCCTGTACTGCAACCACAGCCATTAGTCTGGATACTACGTTATGACATCCTCATCTATAATTCACAGGAGATTGGCGATCCGATCCATACCCAACATAAAACATACCCTGTATAACACCAATATCAACATGCATTGCTGTTACTGTAGTGGATGTAGCCTTATAACAGCGAGTAGAACCCTATTTATCAATCATGAAGTGTCAAAATCTTAAATGTTATATCAACTATTGCTCATAAATCAGCCCAAAATGAAATTATGGCGTACATAGTGCATTTCTGGCATAATTTGTTTCAAAATCTCTCAGATTCACAAATCCATCCATGTTTCTTATCAACAAATGTAGGATGCTCCTTTTAGACAGCATCTCCAAATATGGATCCATAATGCATTTATTTCCTATCAGAAATGATGATGTTTAATAAAAGCATTGATATCTTTCAATACATTAGTCCATCACATATTGATATTCAAAACAAATGAGAATGCAGAAGGGATATTAGGAGAATACATTTCGTAATCATGGCACATGTTTACTCTACCTTTTCTGACTCATTAAACAATCTTAGAATGGACCTCATTAGTGTTTTAAGATGTATTCAAATTTACAGGCTACTCAGTAGCTACACAAGAACAAAAAGTAGTTAATGGTTGATATGGTTTACAAACAAGAGGCCCATGATGGCCCTAAATCGCTCACCTGAGATAAATAGGTTGACCCAAGGAACATCTGTACCAATTTATTTTAAAATCTGGCCAGTAGTTTTGAAGAAGATGATTTTTAAAGTTTTCATATTTTTTTTCTTTTTGTTGCCATGGCTACCAGAGTTCTACATGGATCAAGTTTATTTTAGCAGCTTTTGTGAAGGTTGACCCAAGGATCATCCCTGCCAAGTTTAATCTAAATCTGTCCAGTGGTTTCAGAGGAGATGTTGTTTAAAGGTTTCTCTATATACATATAAGGCAAATAAGCCCCGCCCCTGGCTGCCATGTTTATTTACGGATCGGAATAATTTTAGCAACTTTGGTAGAGGTTCACCCAAGGAACATCTGTACCAATTTATTTTAAAATCTGGACAGTTGTTTTGAAGAAGATGATTTTTAAACTTTTCATTTTTTTCTCTTTTTGTTGCCATTGCAACCAGAGTTCTACATGGATCAAGTTTATTTTAGCAGCTTTTGTGAAGGTTGACCCAAGGATCATCCCTGCCAAGTTTAATCAAATTCTGTCCAGTGGTTTCAGAGGAGATGTTGTTTAAAGGTTTCTCTATATACATATAAGGCAAATAAGCCCCGCCCCTGGCGGCCATGTTTTTCTACGGATCAGAATAATTTTAGCAACTTTGGTAGAGGTTGGCCCAAGGAATATCTGTACCAATTTATTTTAAAATCTGGCCAGTAGTTTTGAAGAAGATGATTTTTAAAGTTGTTTTTTTTTTTTTTTTTTAAACTTTTGTGAAGGTTGACCCAAGGATCATCCCTGTCAATTTTAATCAAATTCTGTCCAGTGGTTTCAGAGGAGATGTTGTTTAAAGGTTTCTCTATATACATATAAGGCAAATAAGCCCCGCCCCTGGCGGCCATGTTTTTTTTCGGATCGGAATAATTTTAGCAACTTTGGTAGAGGTTGACCCAAGGAACATCTGTATCAAATTATTTTGAAATCTGGCCAGTAGTTTTGAAGGAGATGATTTTTAAAGTTTTCAAATTATTTTTCTTTTTGTTGCCATGGCAACCAGAGTTCTTCATGGATCAACTTTATTTTAGCAACTTTTGTAGAGCCTCACCCAAGGAACATTCCTGCCAAGTTTCATTAAATTCTGTCCAGCGGTTTCAGAGGAGATGTCGTTTAGAGCAAATTGTTGACGACGGACGACGGACGACTGACGACGCACGACGACGGACGCCGGACGAAGGGCGATCACAAAAGCTCACCTTGAGCACTTTGTGCTCAGGTGAGCTAAAAACAGCAAGGCTTTATCAGTATAGGAAACAATACTGTCTGGAGTTCCCACCAGTGAAAACCCACCATGAAAAATTTGTGCCAGATAGAACCAAGAAAATAATGGAAATGGGTTATGATCCCTGAACAGCATTGACCTTTCATATGTGCATATGGTTGATGCGCGCTACACACCTTTGTGTTATGATAAACACTTTGTAATGTTTCATAAAAATCTAAACATAGATTATGAAACATGAAAATGTAGCCTATAAATACCAGGAGAATTCAAAACAACTTCGGCAACCTTGACTTTTAAGCATGCATATGGTGATGCGTGTGACACACCTTTGTGTTATGACATACTTCTGTAATGTTTTATGAAAATCCATCCATAGATATTGCAGATATAAGAGTGGACACAAAGATGTAGCCTGTAAATACTAAAGAGAATTTCTTACAACTCCAGTGACCTTGACCTTTCAAGAATGCATATGGTTGATGAGTGCCACACACCTTTGCATTATGACAAAACACTTTTGTAAAGTTTTATGAAAATCTATCCATAGTTATGGAAGTTATAGAACAGACACAAGATGTAGCCTATGATCGCCAATGACAATTTATAACAACCTGTGACAATTAATGACCTTCCAAGGGTGCATATGGTTGATGTAGGCGACACACCCTTAGGCTATGAGGAATACTTCTGTAAAGTTTTAGTGAAATACATCCATAAATGTCCAAGTTATGGAGTGGACATGAAAGCGGGACTGAAAAAACCCAAGTACACAAGATTGGGATGGGTAATGTATCCTTTAACAACACCCATTTGTAGCAGACATTTTACCCCAAAATAAACATTGGATGATGAAGTTCTGAATAATTCAGAAGTTTTGTCTGACTAAGGACAACAACCACATAGGACTTGATACATACTGAAAATGATGCCAAGGCTTCCTTACAGCATCTTTGTCAAAGGAAAAAGGACTCCAGTAGGAGGAGATCATATTTATCCTCAATATTGCTCAGCAACTCTTCATACTGAAGTATCCTGATATAGACATCCATATTGCTTTTAGAGATATGAATCAATATCAAACAAATGGTTATATGAGGGTTTTATGGACAATTAAACAAAAGTCTATATACTTGTTTCTCAAGAGACACTTTCATAAAGGTCAATAGGATACCATATCTTCAAGGAAATATATCCTCTGATACAGAAAGTCTGGGGTAAAATATATCTATGTCCAATATACTCTTAGATCTATTCAACTTACAAGTTTTAAAGCAATCATACCAGATCAGCTCAATGGCTGATCAGGTTTACAAGGTTTCCTATTTTTCAGTACCTTATTATATTATGAACCTTTCCAGAGTTTGCAGATGTATTCAAATTGACTGTTTGTTTGTTTATAGGATTTAACGTCCCACCAACAGTATTTCATACTCAAACTGACTTAAAGCCTACCCAAAAGATATACTGGGACAATACTCAATGGCTTGACTTACAAAAGACCACAAAACTTTCAACACCTCCTCAGACTGAGAAATGCTTTCAGAGAGATCTGAAAAGTAATGCTCAGCTTGATTTTAAAAAGTTCTGTCAAGCTGACCTTGAGTGGCGACCTTGACCTAGAAAAGCAATCCTGGTCTTCTGCACAACATGCTGTCTACCGTTATTTATATTAAACATTGGTATCAATTCATTTTAAAAGTTTCAACCTATCTGAACAAGTAAAAGTTAACATATTTTTGACAAATGTGACCTTTATGGTGACCTTGACTTTAAAATTCCCAGCCACTGTAATTTTGAGGTATTGGTGGAGGTACATATATATAAGCACACACTGTCAAACTAACATCCTGAGCCCAACTAAATGATGAGATCATCACAAAGTAATACAAGCAGACAAAAATATTGTATCAATGGGTCAAAAACTAAACAAAAAAAAAAGAACACCGTATGCGGATGCCAACGATCGTCTGTTAAAAGTGTTTGAGTAATGGGCTACATCTAAGTTTTTTGCATGACAACAACAAAAACGACTACCCAGGGATCACAACAGCTCCACTTTTTCTTTGAAACAGACAAGCTAAAAACCAGCTTCAAAAATTACACTAAAGTTCAAGTCAATTCCCTAAGCCACAGAGTTTATCTTTCAAGTACTATTTGGTGAAACATTAGTCAATAACATGGTCATTAGTCTTTGTACATGGAAAAACCATGAGATGAACTAGAATAACATCACTGAATGTGAATGATTAATGGGATAAAACAACTGGTGTGACTCAAAATGTCATCAACAACTCTTAACATTAAGTAAACTTAAGGAAGTACTTGAATTCTTAAGTTACTGATTATACAGTTCACTATTCCAATTTTCACTCAAAGTACATGACTCATTAATCAACATTTTGATGTCCATCAATATTTTGTAAACTGAAAAAGCTTTTATTTTTTCATAACAAAAAAGAAGAAAGATGAAATTCACCCCTACGTTTTAAGTATTACTTAGCACTAAATATGGCTGATGGAATTCAAGCCTGCTTCCATTACTTGGTGACCAAGAAAAGCAGCAAAAAGAAATTTAATATATGATCTATATTTCTGATTATTCACAAGTGAAAGTAAAGATAAGCCAAGACAACATTTAAGTAAACTGGGTGTTGGGATGGTGTAGTGGTCAACACATTGGATTTTCTCCAATTTTCTCCTTAGTCAGACCAGTTGTATGTAAAAGTTGTCCCTTAAGATACACAGTTCATGTCCGTGTACTTCAGTTTCCTCGTACATAAGACCATTCCAACATCACCATCAATCAAAACATTTCCTTAAATGATACTAAGTCCAATTCTTTTAAGATACATAAATTTTAAACTGAACTTAATAAACAGAAGACAATATCTGATAAGTGCATGAAGACCATGTAAACAAATACTCTTCGTACCTGACCAAACTCAGTCTGTTGTTATTGTGCTGGTGTATTACATCACTGTGACCATATTTGTATCATATATTCCCCTCCCCCCAGATAATTACTGGTGGGGGAAGACCTTGAGCTGCAGTAAAAGTTTGTTTTGAATACAACATGCACTAACTTAAGGTGAAGTCCCTGTAATGATTCCACTACATTTCAGACCTCATGGCCTTTCACGGAGATAACCAAGGTTTCCTAATGTTTCATTAGAGAGCCTTGGTTATCTTAATAGTGATTAATTGGTGCAAGACGTAGGGGAATCATTACAGGGACTTAACCTTGAGACTCCCTGTGATCTACTGAGTATTATACTGCACTGTACCCAGTACCTTAACCCTTTCCCTCATATAGACTCATTTTGACGCCCTCAATAGGTATCACATAAAGCCTGATCTGCAAAAAAACACAGTTAAACCTTACCAAATTTAATAACAAAATCCACATTTCCAGACCACTGAGGAGCAGCGAACAGCATAAAACCTGATCAGCCTGCGAGTTAACTCGCATAGGTCTTTTCATGGTGTCCTCTATGAGGGAAAGGGTTAACAATCAATGCATATAATACATTATGCAGTATATAAAACATAATATTACCATAGTGCACCTAGTTTCACATGCTTCGATTAATAAACCATGAAATAGGTGATATCTTCATATTACATACACTGGAGCAAAGTTTACCTACCATTCTTAGTGCTTACTAATACTTTAATACTTAGAAGCGAATTTCTCTATTCTTGTTATACTCTAATAAAAATACCCACATATTAATTTATTTCTAAACAAACAGTGTCAATAATAAATGTCATAATGTATGTCAACTTAAACAATTAATTAAATATTTTGCGAAACAAGAACGGTTGAATGCATTTCTACCGATTTCAATTAGTTGATAGAATTAGGGTCTTAACCCTTTCCCTCATAGAGGATACCATGAAAAGACCTATGAGAACAGCATAAAACCAGATCAGCCTGCGAGTTACTCAGGTTTTATGCTGTTCGCTGCTCCTCAGTGGTCTGGTAATGAGGATTTTACAATTAAATTTGGTAAGTTTAACTGTGGTTTTCTGCAGATCAGGCTTTATGTGGTACCTATTGAGTGCGTCAAAATGAGTCTATACAAGTAAAGGGTTAATGTATAGAGTCACTTGAAGGCTGATCTGGTTTAAAACTGTTTGACTATGCCATTTTAGTGTTACCATTTTGCAGGTACAGAGTCTGTGTACTCTCACTTACAAGTTGTCTGCCACCATGTTTATACATTACTGTAGTCTAACTACCTGTTAAATGGTGATAACAAAAATTACCACCTTGATAGATAAACCAGACCCTCAATCAAGGTACACCTCATTCTGCAGCAAGGAGATGGAAAGTGAAAGCAACACAAAGCTGAGGGATGATAAAATCATCAACACCAGCTACAAAATGGTCATATTGTTTGTATCTGTGTTGGCATTAACAATTAGTTAACTGTCATATTGCTGTTTCCAAGAAAAATATTTTTTCATCCTTTTTAAAGCAATATTTTGCTTTTAGATAGTAAAGATTCATGAAGCTCAACATAAATAAATTCTAAAAATATCTCGCATAAAAGATATTGCACATTTGGGCTGAACTTAAAAAATTTAACTAGAATACAAACTATACATACATATTCTCAAAAAAAAAAACTCCACTACACAGGAACACCATTTTAGGCAATTTCTGACCACTGAAAAACCAGGCTCCAAGTTCTCAAAGATATTGCCAAACTCAGATTTAACCCTTTCCCTCATATAAACTCATTTTGATGCACTTAATAGGTACCACATAAAACCTGATCAGCAGAAAACCACAGTTAAACCTTACCAAATTTAATTACAAAATCCACATTTCCAGACCACTGAGGAGCAGCGAACAGCATAAAACCTGATCAGCCTGCGAGTTACTCGCAGGCTGATCTGGTTTTATGCTGTTCGCATAGGTCTTTTCATTGTGTCCTCTATGAGGAAAGGGTTAAGTAAGAATATCATTCTCAATTAAGTTTGATCCGTGGGCATGTTCCCATTCATTAAGACAATGTATCATCTACGTCAAATTTCATACTGAATTATGCTAAGACAATATTTGAGAACACTTCCTTATACTAAATCTTAAGTTTGAGCAAGAAATATCATAATCTGGATTATACTCAAAGTTAAGCAGATATTTTTGTTTAAGCTTGAGATCCTACATAAGGTAAAGTCCCTATAATGGCTCCGCCACATCTTGGACCACTAAACCTCTACCATGATAACCAAGGTACCCTAATAAAACATTAGGAAGTTACCTTGGTTATCTCCGTGAAAGGTTATGAGGTCTGAAAAGTAACAGAACTATTACACAGGCTTTACCTTAAGCATTTTGAGACAGACAGACAGACAGACAGACAGACAGACAGACAGACAGACAGACAGACAGACAGACAGACAGCAGTTTTCATCTGAACAGGTTGTATAGTGTTACTGTACCATAATGTTTAAAGGTACAAAAGGGTACAAAGCCATCTAGAACCTTATCAGTCATTTAGCTGTCAGTCTTATCTGTTGTTTTTTTCCCTCTTCATAAAATCAAATCAATAAATATTTTGAAAATTTGAGAAAAAACACTCCAATATTAAAACAGTCAAAAAGTAGTTTGTGCAAAAATAAAACTCATCTCAGAAAATAATTTTGCAACAGCTAAACTTCCATAAATTTGAAGCCATTAAGAGAAACCTACCTTATCTCATGAAACAAAAAGTCCTTCACACTGTCATAATTTTTTGTCTCTCACATTTACAATGCTGTGTGTGATGATGTACTGGCAGAATTTCCAGCTCTACCTTGCAGTGGCAAGGAAGAAACACGCAGGGTCCTGTGGTGCAGAATCCCTCTCCTTATACCCGACAGTAAGTTTGTGGTTACAGAAGCTTGTAAACCCTGCAATACTCTCTGTGTTACCCAAGTCTCCTTCTCGTTATACCATGTGCATTATATAACTTGTAAGAAAATCCAGATTTTTTTTATCATTATTTCTTGCTAGATTTTAAACAGAAAATATGCATTAGGCCTCTGATACCTAGCAGGGCTCAATATTAATGACCTACTGGTAACAGCTGTTAACAATTTTCCTGAATGACATATGAGTATGATACCAATTATTGAAGAGTCTCGCCTTGTATCTTGGTCATGTCTTCTGGAAATCAAAGTACTGTAAATACAGTGATCTATTTCATCACAGTCTTTCATAATGGGAGAGTGGGGGTATATTGTGATTCAAACCTTGGACCCTAAACCGTGCCCTTGTCCATCGTTATAATATTTATTGCATGTCCTAATATAATGCACTCAAAAATAAAGGAGAATTGCTTCCTCCTTATAAGAGTTTTAACTCATGACCTTTAAACTTGCAGGTCAATGCACCTACACCATGAAGTCTTTAGAATAAACCTGACTGAAACAACACAACCCATCTCTAATGTCCAATGTAAATAAACACAAAGCCTAATTAACTACAAAAATGCCTTGCCTGTCAAATTTCCAACTCATAAACATTTGAAGTGCTCATACTGCCTAAAACAAAGCCATCACTTCAAAAACATTATGGAAGTTAACGACAGAGTTTTGGCCGGTGTTCAGACATCCATCTCGCAACATTCCCCTCAGATCCTGGCTCCTGTATACTGGTAGCACAATAAGAAGAACCAACCCTTGCATGTCAGGCCTATACAGACACCATGTCTCCAGAAGATACATGAGTTTACAGCCATTACATGAACTCAGTATTGGATTCTACCATGTCTGCAGATCCATTTTCAAGCTTTTCAAATTGAACTTCAGCATTCACAGTTGGGTACCTCTAAAAACATATGGAGCTATTTGGGTTCCATCAATACTATTCAATTGTAATTAGCTCCAAGTGTGCCAAGAGGACAATATTTAGCAAGATATAAATAAATAATTAAAATATGTAAACCTATTTGAAATCCAAATTGTATGCTGCAGCAAAATAAGAGTTTATTTTTTAACCATCTGTTTCTTTTACATGTTTGGATATTAATGTCTAAGCATGTAATAAGTACTTGCTACTTTCTTTGTAAGTAGGTAAAAAGTATGTCCTTCAGGTAGCAAGTAAATCGTTGATGAAAGTGTCTAGATTGAAATATGGTGGTTCAGAAGAGCACATACAAGAAGAAAAACATAGTGGGAAACATAGAACATATGACAAGGTAGAAATTTTCTTTTGCTAATTTCAAACCTTCGAAAATATCATGCAAAATGTATCAAAACATGTGGGAGTTTGATTGTTTTGGCGTTTAATTGCTTCAATAATTTTTCAGTCAAAACCATATAAATAGAGTCTTTCTCAGACATCTTAATGCACTGTTTTCCTGCCTGAGTGCCTAACATAGAGCCACAACACTTAATCAAGGTAGACAAGAGATGGTAATCAGTCATATAAATCTTTAAGGCAAACTCTCTGCTTTCAGTCAATCTTGTGGGTGGCATGAAGTATGGGGTTGATACTAAAAGCTAGGGGACATTTCAGCAAAGGCTGTCAATGACATCCATTTCCTGTTAGTGTGGTATTGGCATTTCCTGTTCAATCAGTATGAAGTTTTCTGAGGATACTGACTTCTGTTACAAATGATTTTAAATTTACTGATCTGATATTGAGTATATATGCTACCTAACAGACAGACAGATGGACAGACAGATGACGGAAAAGTGATCCCTATGTGTCACCTCTGTTTTCAGCAAGTGACACAAAAATCACAGACACAAGACCGCTGCTACCATAATAACAGACACATTTTTTACTTACGATATGGGCAATACTAAAAGTGACAATGTCGCCTATAATTAAGGAACCACCGGTATGCCACAGAACACGCCCTGAGATTGATCCCCCATTTAATACCAAATTATTTCAACAATAAACCCCCAGCAGGACACATACTAACCCATCAACACCCTACTGGAGCAGTTTTTTGGATCAATAAAAAATGGCATCTTATACTCGCCTGAAGTGGTGGTTTTAATGGCGTTCAAGCACCATACTGAGGGAATTACCCTGTTAATTGATTTTAGAATTCATGAACTGACTAAAAACACAAGCCAACCAAATGACAAGAATCCTGTAGTGAGAGACAAATGAGCAGGCATGCTGTAATTTTTTAACAGTTTCAGCAATATCGCCTGTCAAAATAGACAAAATAGGGGATATATATTACATTTCTGGGGCACATTTTCAAATGTTTTTGACATATTTCAGTGTTTAAAAGCACGCAAGTTTATTCATTTGCTAGTTTGAAAGGGATTGACAGCCCAAAAATAATTTGATGTATTGACAGTGTTTTAACTAGAGTGTGCACAAAAACAGAGACCTGGTGTAAATTGCAGATATACATTATAGTCTTGCTCAAAGAAACATGTGCTCATAACTAAATCAATATTGGGATCATTTGGAGATTTTGTATCAGTTTCACACAGAAGGGTTTCAGAAAGGTCATTAATAGATAATAAACAATACAAAATGATGATATCCAGTAGGCCGAATCTTGATAATGACAATAGTGAAGGACAATATAATTAATGGCTGGTTCATTCCACTGGCACGATACATGTACAGAGGAAACTATTGGTGTGCTCTCATAGGCTTTTGCTCAACCTTTTTGTCTAGTCTGCCATAAAGAAATCCTAGACTTAATTAGTGTTTAATTATATAACAGAAGAGATTCACAACCTTTAAACTCTTTGTTTGCTCTCTTGGAAAATCAATAATCTCCATCAATGGGTATTTAGCAATGTATATCCTGCAATCTAATGTACACTGCCATGCAGACATATAATTACATTGAACACTAATCAATTCTTATAATCAACCAATGACCTTGCTTTTCTCATAACGGACCATATCAAAAGCCCTTTAATATTGCTGGATTTAAATTCAGCCAGCAATGAACTAGGAAACTTCAAATAAATATAAATTAACCATGAAAAGACCTATGCGAACAACATAAAACCAGATCAGCGCAGGCTGATCAGGTTTTATGCTGTTCGCTGCTCCTCAGTGGTCTGGAAATGAGGATTTTGTAATTAAATTTGGTAAGGTTTAACTGTGGTTTTCTGCAGATCAGGCTTTATGTGATACCTATTGAGTGCATCAAAATGAGTCTATATGAGGGAAAGGGAAACAAAAGAAAGGCCTTGATGCCACAGATATAAGAGACTGAACTTATGCAATCATATTCATAAGTGTGATTGGTGGAGATTTTATCATTACTTGCTGTGTTGTGATTCTGGCATGGCTGAAGAGATGAGACAAACAACTGAGCTATGACCTGAGACTGCTGAAAGACTTGAGCATGACAGTCACACTGGACAGATAAACCAAGTTCTTAAATATGTCCTAAAACTGAATTTAAGCCTAGGATGGTTTACATCTGACCTAGTGGGTATTCACAGATATTCATACTCCAGGTACAATACAAGATGTGTTTTAGGTATGATATGCCTATTCTAAATTGCCATGAGAATGAAACTGGACTTATAAATGATACTGAGTTTGAATCAGATAAACATGTAAAACTTGTGAATTTCTACAGAACCATGGGCTCTGAAACAGTACAAGAACAACTTTACATTGCAGCTCTGCTAAATACCCCTAGTGTGCATCCAACTCAGTTTGTCATTATTACAACCAGCAAGCTCAAATCCTTGGTTCCTTACAGTGTCTAAAAAACTACTTTTTGATGTGTTTTTACCCTGATGCATCTTCTGTTAACAGGTATTATGTGAGTATCTGCATGTTGATTTAACAATGGAAACAATGGTGTAACATCCACACTTTTCTTCCCGACTGCCAGCTTCACATTGTGCAGTATTACCAGACACTGAGCTTTTTCTCATCTTATTGTTTCCATATGTTTATCATTATATATACAATCCCTGTGTTGTGCACACTGCATGCTCTGCCTTACAGACAGTTTGTAAAATATGTGTAGGCTGCAGCTACTACTGCAGTATATATTACTTTTGGGACCAATCTTTATATCACCATGTGACTTCTGTTCTACTTAGCATGATTATCTCAACAAATACAGAAAGTCTGCATATTTAAGGTCATCGTTAAATGTCATTCTTCAATTTATATTCTAGCAATAGTATGAGACTTGTCTATAACATTTCACAGATTTTTTCGGCGTTTATTCTTTTAACCCTTTCCCTCATATAGACTCATTTTGACGCACTCAATAGGTACCACATAAAGCCTGATCTGCAGAAAATCATAGTTAAACCTTATCAAATTTAATTACAAAATCCTCATTTCCAGACCACTGAGGAGCAGCGAACAGCATAAAACCTGATCAGTCTGCGAGTTACTCCAAGGCTGATCTGGTTTTATGCTGTTCGCATAGGTCTTTTCATGGTTTTCTCTATGAGGGAAAGGGTTAAGGAGAAAAATGCTGCTATCGTATTAAAAAACTTCAGTTGCGGCCAGGGATCAAACCCACTGCTATCCAAGCTATGGTGTAGATGCTCCAACCATCCAGATGCTGGGATAGGGGTATTTATTTCATAAGTGAACAAGACAGCCACTTTAATAACCTGCTAATGGCGAAACATTTCAGTGCTATGAAATAATTCATTTACAAAAACAAATTCTTATTTTAGACCTCCTGATAGATATATATATGTAGTTGACAAGAGCACCACATGAGGAGGCCAAGGGTTAATGTTAAGAAGAGGGAGATAAACTAGGTGAAAATAGTCCTAAGAGTAATATCCCTTGATAAGAATGTAGCCCTTGTGAATGTGAACAAGTATTTGAAATTTGATGACAGAAGCTTTAATAGTTTAAAAGGTATGGCCAAGGTTAATGTTTTTCAAGACAACGCAAACAAAAATAACAATGAAACCAGAGTGATGACAATACTTCGACTTTTTTTCTTTGAAAAAAGATGAGCTAAAAATAAAACTGAAATTCTCATACAAAAGAAATATATGCAAACTGTAAATTCTGTCAAACAAGTTAATTTTATATATCCTATAATTTCTGCTAATAACAGTTAGCCAAGATTTATAATTTGTTTGAAAACAATGCTTTAAGTTTCAGACTGCAGATGTTTTAATACATCTTTTGTATACAATTCTTCAAAGTCATATAAAACTTTAGATTCATAAGAATTGCACTCCAATGAGTCAAGCATACATACAGAATTCAAAGTGACTTTTTTAATCAGAAATTAGCTCTGAAAGTCCCACAGCAATATTCCTTCATTCATTTTTACAAGATCACACAGTTTCCATCAATTAAAATCACATCTGTGCTACTTTTCAATGATTTATTACTCATTTGTTCCTCTCACGAGAGTTACAAAATGATAACGTCTGTATGAAGTGTTCTTCTGAATTTGATTAACATTACATCATATCCAATATTTCTAAAACAGATATTTGTCTAGAAATAAACTCTTCAGGTCTGTAAATCACATTACTTTAAAAAAAAGAGTTCCAACTTATTTAATTATCTTTGATAGTAAATATAAAAACTTGTAAATGAATCAGACTTATACTAAATGTAAGTGGTTAGCACTATAAAATTCCAAGTACAAAAACTTAGTTTTTATTATGAAAATGTACTAATTATTCTTCACTGAGGTACAATTGGATCCACCTCATTTCAAACAAGATTTTCTACTTGGAAGTCTTTTTATTCTACGAAGAACTATGATGATACTGAAATATCTGTAATATAAATTTTATTTTTGAAATGTTGATTTGTTTTAAACAGTTTCAGCATTATATTTCTTCTCAAGATTAATTGGTTTAGCATATGTGAGGTGCCAAAGCACATATTATTGTTTTAATTCAAACTCATTTTTCTAATTACATATATCATACTTACAAAATGATAACAAGAGCTACAGAAAAGATAATGGCGAAAACAGCAGCTGATGATTTCAGGAGGCAATTAATGTTAATTTGACTAGACATTATAATAGTCTATATCAAAAGCTGGTGCTAACTGTGAATTTAAATGAAGGTTTCTTAAACAACAATAATTGAAATGAATGATACAATTTGGGTGTCAGAATTGCTGTTTAATTCAGATAAAAAAAGAACTTTCAAAACCTCTACATGCATTCTGATATAAACCCTTTAACTCCAACAGACCTGTTTTGATGCTCTGGCAAATGGAGCAGACCCAGATTGTGGAAGGAACTGTCTAATCAGGGTCTCCTCTGTTTATGAAGAAAATTTAACTGTTTCATAATACACCCATTGAACTTCAGTAATTGAAATATTCATTAATTAAGCCGTAAACTTGAACATTGAGGAGGTAAAACGTTAATTATGACCAGTGTAATATACCCAACATTTGTCTGTAAGGGGATTGGGAGGGGAAAGGAATAACCAAGTCTGTCGGTCTTCCTTGTCTACTTCTGGCTCTCATGATGATCAGTATCCTCGTGATGGTTCCGCTATGTCTTTGACCACTTACCTCTACCAAGATAACCAAGGTACCCTATTGAAACATTAGGAAACCTTCGTTATCTCCATGAAAGGCCATGAGGTCCGAAATGTAGCAGACCCATTATAGGGACTTTACCTTAATTACCAGCCTTGGCATTTTCAGTCTACACAATATAGCCTATTAAATAGTGTAGTAATTATAAATTATATTGCTTTTATATAATTATCTATTAAACATTTGTTATAATCATATATTTCTTAATCAACAATGGCAGAATATACTTACAATCTTGAACAAGATTTTTTTATAGGTAAATCCTTTAATGATAAACCCTCAATTCAATCATCATCTTCAAAACCCTTCAACTGTGCCCAATGAAGTTCATGGCATGCCAAAACATAACAGCTGAGTAACTAACACACAGCAGCATCCTTTGATCAGTCAGGAGACAAGCTTTTATTACAGGGTATCCCAGGATAGCATTACCCAGCTATTATGTTGACTGTTTTAAATCTAGCAATTACATGTAAATTTACAATAGGATGAACATCAAAGCTTTGATATCAACAACACAAGGTCATCATCTTTCAGCCAAATTGAGCATTTGAAATTTAGTGTGAGCTGACCTTTAATACCATTAATGTAGATATTTCACAAAAAAAATTGTGATCTCTTATCTCGATTATTTATTTCAGATTGAACAAGATTATCTATGTATCATTTCACAGTATTAGATGTGATCTCTCTCACACCTCCAGATAAGGGGATTAAGTTACAGTTACAACCTAGATATCTTGCATTGAAACAAAGATCTGCAGACTTGCACAGACACTAAATAAACAGATAAACCATAAATTATGATAGCTAACAAACTGTGACGATGCGTGGTCACGGGTATAGGTACAATCTCTGACAACTGCGTCAGGGAGTCGACTCTTTGGCTCAGTGGTTAGAGCATTGGGCTATCACGCCGGCGGACCGGGTTCAATTCCGGGTCGGGCTGTGTTAGTTACATTTGGTGTCAGAAGTGGGATAATGTCAACTGCCAGACCGGAGTTGCCTTACCAACGTGTTTCCCAGGCCAAGTCTCAGGTCGAGACTTCTCGGAGGGGGAAGTAATGTGACGATGCATCGTCACAGGTATAGGTACAATCTCTGACAACTGTGTCAGGGAGTCGACTCTTTGACTCAGTGGTAAGAGCATTGGGCTATCACGCCGGCAGACCGGGTTCGATTCCGGGCCGGGCCGTGTTTGTTACAAAACAATAAAATAAACAAATAATAAAATAAGACTTTATGCATCATAATGCATGGTAATTATTATACAAAAACAGTCAAGAAATAAACATCCCAAAGGCAAACCCATAAAAAAAAACTGTTATTGCAAGATAGGGCTGGGTGTCCTAAAATCAGAAGAGAGATTTGCATGATTAGATCTGAGTTCAACGTATGACCATAACATTTATGGGTGAACATAATTATGTACATGAAATTAATCTAATTTTGTAGACTCCAGAACTGGGTAATTAAGAAAGTGTGAAGAAAAGTTACAGGCAACACTTGAGACATTCAAAGTCCAAAATACTTCTGGCGTCTAAACCCAGAATGTCTCCGCCATGATTAATCTACCAACACCGGACCCCAACACAACGCGAAATTAATCTTGCCACAAGCATCATAAAGTTTTGAAATCCAATTAAGGGCAATTTTTAGGGAGCCAACTGCTGCAATTTTCTGTTGCGATGAAGGAATTGGGCAACACAGAATGGGTAATGATGATCTGAACAAATTTTATTATCCGAACAAAAAACGTCACAATGAGGGTCACACAGTTTTTCTCTCATAAAATGGGAGACTGTCAGGCTGATGGTTTATATCATGAAAGGCTCATTACTTTTTTTGGCATTTATTGGAAACAATTATTGGAATTTCAACATATAATTAATGAAATAGCTGTAGTTATCATGCAGATTGCACATTCTTTAACCTGGTCTCCTTGTAAGCACATGCTAAGAATTCTGATACAAAACTGACCTACTTTCTGACAAGGTTTCAAACCAGATCAACTGACCTGGCACCCTTGAAATTTCCATTTTCTGCCCAATACAGTTAATTTCCATCAGGTTGCCAAGGCAACACTAACTGAGCAAGTGACAACTTTGAAAGTGTTATGACTCGCAGAAGAAAGATCAAAAGACAGATTTCAGATCAATATCTGACCAAATTTCATCTACATCCTAATTTCCTTTTGTCTTGTATTCTTGCAGTAGCATTGAATTCAATTAGGTAAAAAGACTGACAAGTTTTTATCTAATTTAACAAAAAGATATGCTACATCAAACTTCATTAGCAAAGTATGGATCATGAATATAAGAATTTTGTTCTCTACAAATAAAGTATAGTCCTTTTACATAAACTTTCTGATTGACAACACAAAATATCAAGTAACTTTGTTTCATCTGCAAGACTGAAAAGTTGATAATGTCATCTACTCTGTGAATAGATATGGATTTTCAATCAAAATTACATGTGAAGTAAACCATTGGGATTGTAAGTTGAAGGAAGCAGATGTGATTGTTTGCTGGGAACCTCTGTGCCAGGACAGGAAGATGGTAATCAAATATGGCAGCCATATACTTCTTCCAGGCAGCACAATGCATGGTAATCAAGTCCCTGAAAACCACTTTGTGACAGTAACAATCCATCTCCATGGCAACACAATATTACAATTCAGTAGTCTCCTCCAGATTCACTGTTGAGGAGAATAACAGTTTCCTGTAGAACAAGATAAAACAAAAAGACATTAGCTTAATACTAACTATGTCCTTTATATTTCCAATAAACTTGTAACTAGTTAATAAAAAATGTCTGACTTTTACTCCAATGTCACAAACAATATTCCAATGACCTTGACATCAACGTCATAGAAACAATTTGCTACTTTCATTGCTATTGCAAAGTTTTTTGGGTTCTGAAAGTGCAGGATATCTAGAGCAACATTTGTCAAAAGGCAAGAAAAATACACTGTGGTTCAACAGACTAGTGGCTGGTACCAAAGGCCATTACCTGCCACTTCTATCTGTCAGGTTACTGTGCCGACATAACTAACATCAGGTGAGCAGGTCTGGCAGCGTGTCAGTGATGTGTTAACAAGGCTGCACTGACAGTCTGACAGCCAAGCACATGTAGGACTTCATATTCAGTGCATGTCTGTGTATGCATGTGATCAGAGTTGGCTTGGGATAGATCTTGACTGGTATTGTTCTGCCATTTGGACATAGACACTCAGAATCAAGTTTTATCATTCTAATGAAACCAAGATAAAAAGCTCCTTAAAAAGTATCGATTAATCTTTCACATGGAGAAGGGTGAGAGTAAATTGTTGGTTGGGTCAGACTTACGTTTAGTATTGACCTTTTATGCGATGTTTTGACCTTCACATATACAAGGATTACAAACTTATAACCCTGAAAGAAAGTAGGGCATACCATCAAAAGACAGATTGATTGATGAACACACTGACAAAAAATGGTTGCTCTGTTACTGCCAATAACATCTTGTCCTTTTCTTGTGACTGATTCTGCAGCCACATTTCATGTAGTACATACTGTTCTATTTCTAAAACCTTCATCATAACATAAAAACTCTCACCATAAGGTACTGAGCTTGGATTGTATACAGAAGCATGCCAGAGCTAAATCTTATTGCAGAGAATATGCAGAACATCTTCAACAAATCTTCTCATAAATGCAAACAAATTGCCTGTTTTGCATCTGATTTAACTGGTATGTAAACAGTGGAATAAATATTATTGTAAGAAATATTAAAAAGATATTTGAAATGTTTATTGATCAAGACAAGACATACCAGAATCTTTAAAGCTTAGAGAAGGATTACTATGATCACAATATAAACAGAAAATACCAGTACAGGAAATTAATATCAGACAAAAAATTCCTGGCATTACGCACGAGAAACCCCAGAACAAAAAACATGACAGAAGAGTTTAACCCATTTTACTCCTGATCTGCATATCTGTAAATCATTCCATGCGAGCTAATATAATGATGAGCAATGGAAAGAACAATTATTTTTTTGTTATAGCAGAGATGGTATTTCTACCTGCAAACACAAGAATGCCCTGGAAAACACAATACGTCAAAACGTGTTATCAGTGCTCTAAACCCACTATCTCCTGTATATTCGTACATGGAGTTGCGGCAGTATTGTGAAGATTCCGAGCAATGAGTACCAGATGATAGGACTTCCAGCAATGTTAACAAGTGAGTGAAGAGAGCTGGCCCTTATTGCAAGTTAATGGTCTCCAGACAACATCACACTTCCTCCTTTCTTACCCTGCACATCCAATACCTCTACTTGATTACCACTGCCTTTTTAATTAACTCTAGATAAATAATTGATGTTTTGCTGCCTAAAAGAGGAATGTCTGGCATAAAAATGGGTCTGCAATATCAATCTGTCAAGATTTTTTAACATGTAAATCTGTGAGGACTAATTGAACCTAGAGCTCTGTTTACCCAACACAGTCATGCCTGACTCCATTTGATAAGAAATCTTCATACTCATACAGATAAAAAGAAGGAAATACAAGTAAGAATCAAGATCTATTTGCAAAAATGAACATAGAAAGGATATTAACTTCTATGTATGTGCAAAACATATTTAAAATATCTAAATACAAACTTAAGGTAAATACTGCATTGACTGACAATGTAAATATATTTGATACAGTGTCTTGGGTCATACTCTGATAATGGCTGTCTGTAACTCCCTCCCTGAATGCATCCATCTAGACACAAGTCCAATGTTACTAGACAGCCACAGTTTAAAATGTCTCCAAGGAGACATAAGGTCCTTAACGGAGTGTACATCATCATCAGGTCAGGGTTGTTTGTCGGCAGTCTTAACTTACGACAGACGCAGCCTGTTGTGTCCCTAGTTACCTGGACTTTTATTTACAACCAGTCAAATTTCCTATAGTCCACTAAAATACTTCTCATATTTCATCCTGTGTCTTTACTAGAAGGTAAGCATTTACCTGGCACATGGAAGTTTTCTGCATGCAATCCTAAATTAATACCTGATTTCAAGACAATTAAAAATAATGAAGTAACCTCCTTGTAGTTAATTGAAGATGGATGGAAAACTGTGAGGGGATAACCCCTGAGGAGGAAGGTGTATAAATTGTTATGTGAGTCAAGTGACAAAATCCTTCATAACATATTAGATGGAAGATAAAGGTTGTGTTATGGGAGAAGCCAAGTATTTTCAAGAAAACCTGGGTTCCCACAAGCAATCATATAGAAACTATTTAAATTGTGAAAATATTTGTCTTGATTAAAGTTAAAGAGACAAGGTATGATTGAATATTAACAAAAATACTATTGTTTGTTTCGAACCCACAACCTTTAGAAAATGTATCCAGCACTTAACCCCTCAAACATTGAATATGTGACTGAAGTAGTAGAATGTTTATGTAATGATTTTTTATACATGCAAGACTCTGCTAGACTTGTATAGATACAGTCAGCAGAACATTACCATGAATCATTAAGAAACAGGTGCATTATATGCGACCCCATCCGCCAGTCACAAGTGACACCTAGGGCTAGCTTCTCAGCCCCTGGGGCCACCTGTTGAAGGGAAAGTCATAGGTTCAAGTTTTCAGATTTTCAACCCTCATCCAATGTATACCTCCCTTAGACAAACTATACCCAATTACAGTGCAATACCTTGACCCCACCCTAAGCTTGCCAAACCGACAACATCAGCATCATACACTCCCTCTCTAATCTCCACACCATGTTCCTCCATAGTTCTTAATTCTCCTGGCATATTTGGCCTTCCTGTGCAAGATGGAGCAATGGTGCATTAAATGAGTTCAATAGTTTTTATGTACCTGTAATTTCTGTTAGAAAATTACCTGTATCTTTCTACCAGTGCAACGTCCTTCCCCTGTAGAAATGCCAGGTATGTTACCTTTCATCACCTACCCTTATCAACTGATTAATGTGAATTTAGACAACAGAAGTCTCCACATGCTAGCTACCAACCAGGGATATGATGAGGGAAGGACATGGGGGGTAGAACATTTACCTTAATAGCAAGTAGATAGTCATTTGTCAACCTTCTTGTCTCATATTATTTCAACTGATGTTTGAATTCAAACCATCATTCTTTCTTTTTTCAAGCCATTTTTTATTGCCCAAAATTTGACCTTCATATATGAAATTCATCATTATTTTCTTACCTGATATTAGTAAATGATATCATATGAGCATCCTTATTGTCTTGATCATAGCATTATATTCTAATGAAGAATAATATTTCACTTACTATATACCTGCCAAATCCTTTGTAATATATCTTAGTTTCCATTAACATGACAACAAAATGAGCTTATCTCCACACAAAATATTTGTCCAAAGTTGTTGAGCAGAGTCAGCTATTAAAAGTAAGGTTCATGTGCATTTCTTTTGGGAGCTTTGTACTGCTTTTTTTAACCATTTTAACCAACTGATAAAATGTTCAGCCAGGCTCAAACCCAGGACCGCTCCCTTAAAAGATGAGCTACCATATAGTCAATGCAAAATTGTTGCTTGTAAGTGCTATGTACAACTTTCCAAATTTTCTATGCATTTAAGCCTTTCCCTCATAGAGGAAACCATGAAAAGACCTATGCGAACAACATAAAACCAGATCAGCATGCGAGTAACTCGCAGGCTGATCAGGTTTTATGCTGTTCGCTGCTCCTCAGTGGTCTGGAAATGAGGACTTTATAATTAAATTTGGCAAGTTTTAGCTGTGGTTTTCTGCAGATCAGGCTTTATGTGATACCTACTGAGTGCGTCAAAATGAGTCTACATGAGGGAAAGGGTTAAGCTATACATCGACTCATCAATTAAGGAATAGTAAAATGTATTTATACTCATGGGCTTTAATTATGGCCTATATGTATATTCAAATTATCAAAAAGTTCTCTTTCATGGGGAAGTAATTAATAATTATTGATATATATAAGTAGAGTTTCAGATCATATATATAAGTAGAGTTTCAGATCACTTATCTGATACATTCCAGTTTTTAACCATTTAAAACCGTTTCTAATGTTATCAAATTAAAAAAAAAAAAAAATTAAGTGTCAAAGTTTTTTCAATATTTCTTGCAATATTCATATCAGATCTACATTTATAATACTGGCATTTCATAAAAAAACTTCTTTATTTTGCACAATGGAAATGACACTGGGCTTTTAAAAGACTCGGAGTATGGTACAAATTATACAAAATAAATTATGTTATGTCATTTTGTCAAAAGCAAATTTCCCCCCTTCCCCCTTTTTTTATTATTATCATTAGAAAAAATAACATACAGAAATTCACTTTTGTCATGAAAATAAATGTAAAATTCATATAAATAAACACTTTCAGTCAAGCTAAGCTAACTTATGTTAGCTGGTTCTAGATTGAAGATGTTAATGCAGAATGAAAGAGAAGCAAGTACTTACTTACCAGACGTTGATTTACCAGAGACTATATCCACTCTGCTGTTTTTATAGATGCAGAAAGTGAGGAGCAATTACAGAACACTGACTATATTCCAGTATAAATGTCAAGCCTCTGTAGCTGAACCGCACAATACTACAACTCTACAATCGCTATATATCCCAGCCTGACACACTGTGAATTCTCTCAAATGACGACACTCTCCCCGGTAGCAGTTCGGATCGGGAAACTGTTTGCTGCTGTCTCACCCTGGGCCCAATCAGCCGTGCCCGATTTTTGTTTCCCTAGCAACCAGAGAGAGAGAAAAATCAATAAGTAAAACATTAAGTGGTTGCAGCATTAATTTGCCTATCAGCTGGGGTCTTAATTGCACGGCAGGGGTAGGAATATACACTCTGCTGGACCGTGCGTGTGTTCTGCATACCTACATGCCATACAACAAGCTGCTCTAGACCCCACATCATGCTGCTGATCATCATACAAAGTCATCTTCCACATCATTTAAAATCAATAATCAAAGTAAAATGAAGAAAAAAATCATTAGTTCTGCCAAGCCACACCATGCAGTAGCATGAATGGGATCTTTTTTTATATTTTGTTTAAAAATAAACGGTAAGCTGAATATCAAAAGGAGAGCACAGATAGCAAACAAATCATTGCGATACAATACAAACATACCTGGGTAACATAGAATCTGCCAAGGAATGGCAGGATATAAATTATTGTTTTATTAGAAAAACCCAGCTGCATGCAAATAGGGTATTTATTTTCCATTTGAGACAGTTAATGAATGTCTAAATAGCAACTATGTTAAATGGGAACATCTTCCTGTATTAAACTGAAAACAGGACGTCCAAAACTGACTGATATGGCATAATAACATAACATCAAAATGCACTATAGATCCATGTGGTTTATTGTAGAGTGAATACCAATATACCACAGGGCCCAGGTCTTCAAAAAATATTATAGTAGGATCTAGGGCTCAATTTCCATACTCAAATCTCTTTTGAGTATAATTGCCATACTTAAGTTTGAGGATGGAAACCATAATACTTATTTGTGGTATAAATCTTTGAGACTAAGGGACCTGAAGCCTCGAGTCATTAGTTTGTTAACCCTTTCCCTCATAGAGGATACCATGAAAAGACCTATGCGAACAGCATAAAACCAGATCAGCCTGTGAGTAACTCGCAGGCTGATCAGGTTTTATGCTGTTCGCTGTTCCTCAGTGGTCTGGTAATGAGGATTTTACAATTAAAATTGGTAAGGTTTAACTGTGGTTTTCTACAGATCAGGCTTTATGTGGTACCTATTGTGTGCGTCAAAATGAGTCTATATGAGGGAAAGGGTTAATGTTATCTAATAACCATGTGATCTAATATAAGATTGTTTAATACTTAGTTTGGAGCCCCTATACTTATTAACTGATTGCTTTTTTCAGTCTCCCTTTCAAAATTATTAAAATCAAAATTAAGAATTAAATTTTGCATAATCTCTAAAATAGAGAGGTTGATTCTACATTTGATATATCCAAAATATTGACACATATTGTTGTTTGTGTATGTCACAAAATATTTAAAAAAAAAGGCTTGATTTTGTGAATAAAAAATATGAACAAATGATTTATTGATTGATTTCTTTGTTTACCGTCACTGTGACAGTATTTCAGTCAAACAGCAATGTCCAGCTAATTACAGGTGGAGGAAGACCCTAAATGCACAGAGGCATCCAAGTAGAACCACCAACCTACCACAAGCCAGCTGGAAAGCTTCCTCACATGAAAATCCCAATGACCCTGCCGGGACTCGAACCCACACAATGAGTGGCTGAGTGAGTGTTAAGTCATGCACAAATGAGTACTCAGCCGCCCCATTATCTCTCATTGTAAACAGAGCATTATACAAGCCCCAGATAAAAAGTGAGTGTAATGGCTTTAAACATTCAGTATGCACCATTTTTTATATGAAACAGCTGATCGAGCAAGATATCTCCAATCTAAAAGGTGTATGAATTTATGACTTGATTGATATCAAAACTGAATATAAAATGGTCTAAGAAACAATGGACTTTTCTTTGCCATGTAGAAATTCTCAGCTTGTGTAGAAATTCTGCACAACAATATTGTATGAACAATCTGAGTAGTCATCAAGTTGATTTAGGTCTCCTCCATTTGTCATAAAATTGTCTATACAAGGTCAAGGGTATAAACAATGTTAATTTCCTAAAATGTTCAACCAAAATGTGTATTTTGCACAGACTTGTGTGTGTTTTACACAAATACATAGGAAATCAGCTTGCAATTCTTATAAAAATTTGATTAGTATATGTTCTTATGATCTTGTGGGTGTTAATTGAGGCATATTTCAGGAAGAACAACTGTTGTAAAGAGCCCTCAAGTCCCAGTGCAGGTAGAGTACACTAGACCCATATGTTGTTGGAAATGAGAAAGTATTTCATGATCCTCCCTAGAAAAAATTACTGGTACAACAGATTTTTTAATCTACACTTAATTAATGTTGACTGGGAAACAAATTCTCAGAATTAATGCTAGTCCTTCTAGACAATTTCTTGGTTAGACTAGTACTTAGCACCTGGCAAGGCCATGAAAATTCCCCCCCCCCCAACAGGATTCAAATCGAAAACCTTAGGATCCCTGCTCATGTATGTTGTCATGGGGACAATCCTCTTGGATAAGTAAAGGTTATAATAATTTCTCTCAGAACTCATGTTGAAGAAATTAATTCTTCATCATCAGTTCTTAAATTAATTAATTGATATTTACTATTCCAAAATTTCACAAACTCTCAAGTGAAGCAGATTACTGCCGTATATTGCTGAACAAAGCTTGCCCAAAAGTGTTTCACATTTATGCTGTCCTTAGTCTAGCTGTCTGGTTGATTTACATGGTCGATCAACAATCAATAATCATCCGTGGTGGCAGCCTTCTTTTAGTATGAACATGTAGAATAACAGGATGCTTCTACAGTAAGAAAGAAGGATTCCTGCTACAGGGATATTAAAATGTCTGCTGACATGTGTTTTCTAACATTTTTTACACACTTATCTACATAATACATTCAGTTGTTTCTCTTGCATTCATGTAATGAGGAGTATCATAAATCTAAATCAATATCACACTGACAGCCAGAAAGGGTCCCACATAAAGCTGCCAGAAGGGGGGGGGGGGGGTGGAAGAGAGAGAAAAAACATAGCATGTAAGTTGGCAAAATAATGTAGCAGGGTTTCTTATTATTTAAGCAGGAACATATTTTCATCTTTGTACAGAAATAAGTTATTTCCTGTTGCAGCGTGGATCTTACTAAACATACTTTGTAACGATAAAAATGTGGGAAATATTTATCTACCAGTCCTTATAATAATTTACTTTGAATTTATTTATTTCATATATTTTTTCAATGTTAATGATGTATTTTCCATGAAGTGCATTTATTAATGAAAGTTAAAGTTGAGGATTTTGTGTGGACTACTGACAACTAAATAGGCATTTTTGGCTTTTTCAAATGCCACAACTCTGAAGTGCTTAAGAAAAATTTTCTATTTATTGAAACCTTGAGCTAGACTTTATACCTTCATACATTTTCAGCAAGGTTAGAGAAGATCCAATGAAAACTTATTTGAGTTAGGGAGCAGACAAAAAAGTGAGATAGACGGACCACACCAAGGGCCCTAAAAATAAGAATTTAGTTCAAAAGATATAGTACTGTCTTTAATTCTTAAATTTTAGGGTTTCTTAGGGATGATGATGATGATGATGATGATGATGATGATAAAAATACCCAGGTGCACCTTGAATGATAAGTCTGTAGTACAAATACAATTAGAGTTAAGTGTGTCACAAACTTAAAATTCCATATTTTCACAATTTCAAGGCCTGTTAACAGCAACAGCAATTCCATGAAAATACCCAGGTGCACAAGTTCATGTCCTGAATAATATATCCATGAAGTTTCACATCATATTTTCAGACTTTTATGTGTCACAATCTTTCAAGACGGACGGGCGGACAAAGGCAAATCTATATTCCCCCCACACTTTTTAGTGGGGGCATAAAAAATGGATTAGACCCAAAAGGCAACATAAACTAGCATCTTCACTGTTCACTGAAGGGGATTTAAGATTTAACTTAACTAATTTCAGTTGATTCGGAAACAAGTTCTTACAACTTATACTAATCCCTCTCGATGGTTCCTGGGTTAGACTGGTACTTGGAACCTGGAAGTCATGGTATGGGGACTCTCAGAAATAGCTCAGAGAAACAAGCTACTGTCCATAAATAAGCAAAATAATTCCAAAATCCCATTAGTTAATGATGTTAATCATAAAAAAAAAATGTTGATACATTTCTATTAATTAACTGCAAGATCTGACAACACCTCATAGGGTCTAAGGACTAGGGACAAGCAAATTTTCAAGTATGTTGTGTACATCAAGGGCCATAACTTCAAAGTCATTCACATGAGAATGCTGGATATCGAACTCAGCCAAGATATTATGGCAATGCACATGTGTGGAAAGTTTGAAGAGGATTGGGCAAACAATATTGAAGTTAGAGCCCAGACAATCACAATATCAAGTATTTTGTGTACATCAAGGGTCATAACTTCTAAGTCATTCACGCAATAACGCTGAATATCGAACTCATCCGCGATTTTATGGCCATGCACATGTGTGGAAAGTTTGAAAAGGATTGGTCTAACGGTATTGAAGTTAGAGCCCAGACAATCACAATTTCAAGTATTTTGTGTACGTCAAGGGCCATAACTTCTAAGTCTTTCACGCGATAATGCTGGATATCGAACTCATCCGAGATATTATGGCCATGCACATGTGTGAAAAGTTTGAAAAGGATTGGGCTAACGGTATTGAAGTTAGAGCCTGGACAATCACAATTTCAAGTATTTTGTGTACGTCAAGGGCCATAACTTCTAAGTCATTCACGCGATAATGCTGGATATCGAACTCATCCGCGATATTATGGCCATGCACATGTGTGAAAAGTTTGAAAAGGATTGGGCAAACGGTATTGAAGTTAGAGCCCAGACAATCACAATTTCAAGTATTTTGTGTACGTCAAGGGCCATAACTTCTGAGTCATTCATGCGATAATGCTGGATATCGAACTCATCCGAGATATTATGGCCATGCACATGTGTGGAAAGTTTGAAAAGGATTGGGCAAACGGTATTGAAGTTAGAGCCCGGACAATCACAATTTCAAGTATTTTGTGTACGTCAAGGGCCATAACTTCTAAGTCATTCACGCGATAATGCTGGATATCGAACTCATCCGAGATATTATGGCCATGCACATGTGTGGACAGTTTGAAAAGGATTGGGCAAACGGTATTGAAGTAAGAGCCCGGACAACAAATGTTCCACGCCCGCCCACCAGCCCGCCCGCCCGCCGTGAGTGTTCACATAATATGCCCCATCTTAAGATGGGCGTATAAAAAACAAGTAACATTGAAATATTGTAGTTTGCACCACAAATGTTCTCTACATATGGAAAAGATAAATTTCTAAGGGCCATAACTATAAAATGCAGTCATAGGCAAGCTCCACAATATGTCATTTACTACTGAGAATTACACATGCCAAGTACCATTTAAATATCTCCTAAATGTTTGGACAAACTGACAGACATGCTGATTCCGGTATACCACTCGAATGTTAAAAAAATATGCTAATATACTGCTGAATTGATCTATCTGGTAGACTAAACAGTTAAAATTCATATATGAAAAATGAAATTTAAACTTCAATGATGACACAAAGGAAAACAAGTCACTGAAACTTGGCTAATTGAAAATAAACAAAAAACACCCCAAGCGCTCTTTCACCATAAATCCTCTTTCCTCTTAAGCTCTGAATATTCTCTTTATACTCGACAAAAATGCTTGCAATTCATTTGAGATAAAGGGAAAACTGAAATAAATATTTTTTTTTTTTTTGCATACAATATCAGGTTACAATTGTTCACATTATTTTAACCCTTTCCCTCATGTAGACTCATTTTGACGCACTCAATAGGTACCACATAAAGCCTGATCTGCAGAAAACCACAGTTAAACCTTACCAAATTTAATTATAAAGTCCTCATTTCCAGACTACTGAGGAGCAGTGAACAGCATAAAACCTGATCAGCCTGCGAGTTACTCACAGGCTGATCTGGTTTTATGTTGTTCGCATAGGTCTTTTCATGGTTTCCTCTATGAGGGAAAGCGTTAACAGAGTGAGAAGAATCCCGCTATGAATGAGAAGAAATTCGAAAGTGTACAAACCTGACAGAGATGGTTACGATCCTGTAGGTTATGTTCAAGACTCCTGTAAGTTACATTGGAGTGATATGCGTGTCAATATCTCATCCTATATATAAAGGTACCTACAGTAACCACAGGTCACAGTAGCACACAGTGAGATTTATAAGACACTTGACAGTTTTATGGATGTACTTACAGTTTATTTACACCTGATAAAATGAAAAACAGCAATTTGACATTGAGGGTATAAAATATGTTGATTAAATCAGTGATTGGTCACTCGCTGAAAGGATTAAAGGTTTATGAATTGAACCATTTGACTTGACATACATCTTCATGAAATATGACTAAATTTTCGTATTTATTACTTACATATTATTAAGAATGTAATTATGTATTAAAAAGACAATTCTTGCAGTCCATGATACAGAGAGAGAGAGAGAGAGAGAGAGAATGGGGGAGAAAAAAGACTGGCAAATTTGAAGTGCAGATATCAGCAAAATTGAAGGGCAGTTATCAGAAAAGTCAACTCATCCCATGTCTGACATTAACCTTTTCAGAAGGTAATTATTTTTATTAATATTACTTTTTTAGTGATGACCTCTTCTTAGATGATATCAATGTGGCCCAAGCAATGGGTATAGACCCTGATGCTTAAACTGACAAGCTTATAACTTGCTTAAGGATGAATAGCCATTGAAAATAAAAACCTTTCTCTTGAAAAGGCATTACTTTAGTTACTTAAGCCACAATGTAAAACATGACACATCTATAGTGTGATCAAGTCTTAACTGTTTGACGTCCATCAAATCATACAGGACAACAAGCAAAGCCTGATCAGAATAAACCTGCCTGTCTGAATTTAGGGTTTATTCATGTTATGAATTGGATTCATGAACTTATTTAGGGGTAATGGAATAATATTTGTTTGTTAGGTTTAACATCCCAAGGATAGTATTTCTGTCATTTTAAGACTACGTCTACTTGAGAGAGAGAGAAAATGCTTCCACACTGCAGTGTGTTGCCCAAGCCAACCAGTCCTGAAACTTCCCTGTAAATATTCTGAGGATCAAGCAGGGAGCTAACAGTACAATTTTTAAATGTCCATCGCAAGTCAAAGATGGAGATTAAACCCATGACCTCCCAATTCCCAGGCAGATGCTTTAATCCCTCCATCTTAAATTATATCAAGGACAAATCCTGGGTTGCAATGACTTCAAAATGAGCTTCTCTGAGTAAAAAAACTGTCAGCCACAAATAATCTTAAAGCAGAAAACAAAGTCAATCAATAAGCTTTTAGTAAACAAGAGGCCCATGATGGCCCTAAATCGCTCACCTGAGATAAATAGGTTGACCCAAGGAACATCTGTACCAATTTATTTTAAAATCTGGCCAGTAGTTTTGAAGAAGATGATTTTTAAAGTTTTCATTTTTTTTTTCTTTCTATTGCCATGGCAACCAGAGTTCTTCATGGATCAAGTTTATTTTAGCAACTTTTGTGGAGGTTGACCCAAGGATCATCCCTGCCAAGTTTAATCAAATTCTGTCCAGTGGTTTCAGAGGAGATGTTGTTTAAAGTTTTCCCTATATACAAATAAGGCAAATAAACCCCGCCCCTGGCGGCCATGTTTTTTTACGGATCGGAATAATTTTAGCAACTTTGGTAGAGGTTGACCCAAGGAACATCTGTACCAATTTATTTTAAAATCTGGCCAGTAGTTTTGAAGAAGATGATTTTTAAAGTTTTCAATTTTTTTTCTTTTTGTTGCCATGATGCCCATGGCAACCAGAGATCTACATGGATCAAGTTTATTTTAGCAACTTTTGTGAAGGTTGACCCAAGGATCATCCCTGCCAAGTTTAATCAAATTCTGTCCAGTGGTTTCAGAGAAGATGTTGTTTAAAGGTTTCTCTATATACATATAAGGCAAATAAGCCCCGCCCCTGGCGGCCATGTTTTTTTACGGATCGGAATAATTTTAGCAACTTTGGTAGAGGTTGACCCAAGGAACATCTGTACCAATTTATTTTAAAATCTGGCCAGTAGTTTTGAAGAAGATGATTTTTAAAGTTTTCATTTTTTTCTTCTTTTTGTTGCCATGGCAACCAGAGTTCTACATGGATCAAGTTTATTTTAGCAACTTTTGTGAAGGTTGACCCAAGGATCATCCCTGCCAAGTTTAATCAAATTCTGTCCAGTGGTTTCAGAGAAGATGTTGTTTAAAGGTTTCTCTATATACATATAAGGCAAATAAGCCCCGCCCCTGGCGGCCATGTTTTTTTACGGATCGGAATAATTTTAGCAACTTTGGTAGAGGTTGACCCAAGGAACATCTGTACCAATTTATTTTGAAATCTGGCCAGTAGTTTTGAAGGAGATGATTTTTAAAGTTTTTTTTTTGTTGCCATGGCAACCAGAGTTCTTCATGGATCAACTTTATTTTAGCAACTTTTGTAGAGCCTCACCCAAGGAACATTCCTGCCAAGTTTCATTAAATTCTATCCAGTGGTTTCAGAGAAGATGTCGTTTAAAGCAAATTGTTGACGACGGACGACGCACGACGGACGACGACGGACGAAGGGCGATCACAAAAGCTCACCTTGAGCACTTTGTGCTCAGGTGAGCTAAAAAAATAAAAAAATAATTAACCAAAGACAGCTGGTGTCTGAATACAATATTCATTCATTTCTCAGAAACTGAAGATCAAGTTTCCTCACAAAATTAGTGTATATTGGTATCATGCACATCTCAACTCATTTTTGTACAATGTCTTTGGGGATGAAAGGGAATATGCTACAGATAAGAATTTCTGTTGTGTGTTGGTTTCAAAGCCCAGGTAGACAGAACCATCATTAAATCATTATTTTTCATGGACATTAACCCTATACCCCATTAATGATCATGAAAATTAACCCTTTCCTTCATATAGACTCATTTTGATGCCCTCAATAGGTATCACATAAAGCCTGATCTGCAGAAAACCACAGTTAAACCTTACCAAATTTAATTAGAAAATACTCATTTCCAGACCACTGAGGAGCAGCGAACAGAGTTACTCGCAGGCTGATCTGGTTTTATGCTGTTCGCATAGGTGTTTTCATGGTGTCCTCTATGAGGGAAAGGGTTAATATACTGAACCTTATATGACATAAACAACAACGGATGTTTTGCCATGCTGACAGTGGAATCTGAGCTACAAAAGGGTTCCAATCTTGGTCTGTTAAGTTTGCTAAGGTTTAATGAGGTGGATTTTAGTTTTAACTTATCTAATTTACACTGATTGGGAAACGGGTTCTATTTATCTTATTCTATTTTTTTTACATAATTTATGGGATATAAACAGTTATTTGTAAAATTATCGAATCCGTGATAAAGTCAATGGATATCATAGAAACCAGGTGGTCTACCTTATGATTAATTAAATTCTTGTGGAAACCGCCATCCATGAAAATTGTCCCTAATGAAAATTAAGAATTTTACCATATGTACAGACCTGAAATCCAGGGGCTTGTTTCATTAAACTTTGTACAAATTTGATCTTAAACAGAATAGTGACACATTTCATTATAACTAAATCACAAGAATTACAATAAAATTCTAGGTCTGTAAATATACCTATACAAAGGTTTGTTTTTTTGTACAAAGTTCAGTGAAACTGATCCCAGGTGTGAGGCCAATGCTGTAATTCAAGGTAATTCCCCTGCACTTACAAGTTCTTGAGCAGTG
>CM037786.1:27103375-27153375 GCA_021229015.1 Solen grandis
TTTCCTGGTAAGTGAGAGTTTATTGTAACTTTGTCAATTTCACTACCTTGAGGAATTTAGCAAATGCTTACAGATTTCCAGAAGAACAGATAAGCTGATACGCTTTTTTTTCCCCCCATCATCCTTGTAAATCACATGCTCATGCTGACTGAAAACATTATATCTTCCTGTAAACTCAGTGTCGGTGATTTTGGTGAGATCAAGCAAATGAGACATTCCATATAGTGTCCTGGCTCAAAACCAAGGTACTGAATGATATTGGACTGTCTTGGTCATATATCTACACATTCTGCACAGCTTTTGGCCTAAATGTTAATTTCCTTAAATGAACAATCCCTACAGAATATGGAAGATTGATTATATTGGACAAGTTGAGGATTTAAGGTCAACAGCGTTAAATTAGTTGGTATTCACAAAGTAATGGTTCACACGGTAATAGATAGTAACAGACTGAACCAATTCAAACATAGAGTCAGCAGTCAGGCACACAAGAAAGACAAAACCCTTTGAGATCATGTACTAGCTTAAGCTACCAAGGATGTCATTTTGGCTCCAAGTCCTATACTTAACTTACCCCAGATGGAATAATAAACAAACAATTATTCTGGGTGTTTATTTCATTTTCTGCTTGGGGACCACACGGACTGGTCAGTCAGATGGATGATTGAGATGGACAAGACATGAAAGGGTATCCATACCAGTTAATTGCTCTCACTGGGATCTTGCTCCAGATCTTCGGGAAGCCTCATTTAACAAGAAAAGCATCCACATAACCTTGATGTCAGGCTCAAGCTGTGAGACATGAAATTCGTTTTCTCTTGATAGTCTGGTGTTTCTATAATCTTAATGCCATTCATTTTCATTCTTGGACTGTTGTACAAATTAGTTTCTCTTTATAATTTAAGTATTTCATATTTATCCCCATCTGACATATTCTATAAAAATTCATAATCATGTACTTACAGGGTTTTATCTACAATAGTTTAATTATCATCTATAGCAATTTAAATTGTATTCTATCAAATACAGTGCAGACCCCTTATAATATGTTCCATTATCACCAAAGGTGCACAGTATGTTGCTTTGACTGAAAAATTGCCCATTTAATAAAAAAAAAAATAACATTCTTATTTAATGATAATATATAAGGTTGTTTTTTGTTTTTGTTTTTTTTAATAGGCAGTTTTTCGGTCAAAGCAACATACTGGGCACCTTGGATTATAACAAGAAAGCAAATACAGTGCTGTCCAGCATTAGACTCTAGAGCTGGGATGGGTACAAATTTGTACCCGGGTACTCGCGGCCGTATTACTTACAGGTACCCGATTCTATTAATTTCCCTATAAACTAAAAATGGAAAAGTTGCTTCTCTTTTTGCATCCTTGCACTTGCATAAACAAGGCCACATACCAAACTTTTTAAAAAACCTAAGTTTGGCAGTTTTTCAGTCTTCTGCAAGCCGAACAGAAGACAAAATGCAACATTTGCGACCTTGAATTAAGTTACCATGGGTGTGGTACTTCATTCATGAAAAAACATCTTGAGTTTAAACACCCCATGTATATAACATAATATTTCAGTAGTCATTAATAAACAGAATTTTACTCGCAGGCTGATCTGGTTTTATGTTGTTCGCATAGGTCTTTTCATGGTTTCCTCTATGAGGGAAAGGGTTAAAACAGGAATTTATGAGTTAATGAATATTAATTTACTAAACTTTAAATTAGGTACATATGAAACAATGGATTTTTCTTTACCCTGCAGACTAAGTAGAATCTGAGCTACAATGCTGTATGAGCAAACAGAGAAGACCCTGATCAGACAGCATGTATATAATGTAAAGGATTTATGTGCATTTTCACAGTCATGTACTTCATCCGTAAGTGCAACACAAGTCGCCATACCTAATTTCTGGCACAATGTTTCTAAGCCTATCCTTCAGTGCAATAAATGAACATAATTGGATGATAATGCCTAGAGAAATTCTTATATTACTTACATTTCAAATGTCATCAGGTTTGCTAGGTGCTAGTAACCTTACTCCTAACCACTTCAGGTTCGACAGAAACCAACAATAATGCCAATATTGCTTGAAAAATGTCTTCTTTAACAGAACTGCACTAATAAAGGTATCAATATTAGCACTACTTTGGCTTGTTGTTCTGGAGGTGACAACTTGGTCTTTCTCCACTGAGAAATATAAATCAAGACATCTTAACTAAATAACCTTTTTTCTTATATTATCTATTTAGTTTTGAAAGTGTTTTTTTTTATTTCATTTATTTTATTTTTTTTGTGAGGGAGTGGGGAGAAATAGATTTTTTTCCTAATTTTTTTGGCAAATACAGATTATAAGTATAAAGTTTATTTAAATGATTATACTTTGGCAGCAAACACATATTTTAATAATTCATGAGTGGTTAGAATTTTTCATTAATTAAAAGAAATTCATTTAAATCCGGCATATGAGGGCTCCTATTTGAAGTATTATACTAGGATACTATCATTATTATGATGCAATTCTGTTTTCGGTAAAACTCATGGACTATTGCTTGCAGGAATAACAATAGTATACTGTACTCATCCTGGAGGCCAATTGCACCCTTTACCTCATGACTATTCCTGCATAATTTTATGACTTCATGAGCATTTACAAAATGGTATATGTAGAATCTGAGATACAATACCGTATGAGCAAACAGAGCAGACCCTGATCATACAGTTCCTGGAAGGAGATGCAGATCTGAATCTGTTCTGATAGCAAATGCATTAACCCTTTCCCTCATAGAGGAAACCATGAAAAGACCTATGCGAACAGCATAAAACCAGATCAGCCTGCGAGTAACTCGCAGGCTGATCAGGTTTTATGCTGTTCGTTGCTCCTCAGTGGTCTGGAAATGAGGACTTTATAATTATAATTAAATCTGGTAAGGTTTAACTGTGGTTTTCTGCAGATCAGGCTTTATGTGGTACCTATTGAGTGCATCAAAATGAGTCTATATGAGGGAAAGGGTTAAAGTGAGCTAAAGCATTGGCCCTGCAAGTGAAAGTTTGTGCCAAGAATGAGCAAAGCCTAGTATGACCCTGCCTGATCCTCAACATGTAAGGGTTGTCCCCAGTATCAGAATAATGTTACTGGGTCTAGTAATATGCCACTTGTTTATGGTGTGCTATCAGTGAGGCAGCACAAAATATGTACAAACATTACCAAGTCTGACTTACATTTAAGCCAAGCAAACAAACAGTATATAATAATACAGTGTCTGTCCTGAGACACTGACATAAGATCTTAAACAGATCTTTCATTTAACTCTTGATTCTACTGATGTTTAGCTCTTACAACACTTCAAAATGCATTGGTTTGATATGTCTGTAATAGTATTTCACTTGAACCTCCTTTTTTAACTGCTGGAGAAACATTTAGAACTTAGAACATCTGGAGTTCACTATCAAACTCTTCAAACAGTGGAGGCTGAAAGATAAAATGGAGGTAGAGAGAGCTCATCTACATGAATCACCCACAGATGTCCCCCAGGCTGTGTCTAATATACTGAGGTGGATTCCCCTGGAAGTATTTTCAAAGGGGCTCTTTCAAACATATTAAATTGATTATCAACTTAAGGGAAAATTTAGTAGATTATTATTTGTTTTATCTAGAATGGGTCATTATTTAGTTGTTAAATTGATGATGAATGACTGACTAATGACCTGAGTGTGGGTAGCAACCTTGGTTAGACAGAGACTGAATGTAATAAAGAAGGCGACTCAGAGAGAAAGAGAAATAAAGAAGTAGACTCAGAGAGAGAGAGAGAGAGAGAGAGAGAAAATAGAGAAGGAGACTCAGAGAGAGAGAGAGAGAGAGAGAGAAAATAGAGAGAGAATAAAGAAGTAGACTCAGAGAGAAAGAGAGAGAGAGATTGAGACTGAAGCAGGGAGAAAATTGAAAGATGTTGGTTAAATTAAAAATCTCTAAAAACCTCATTTGTTATACTAATGCCTTTCCTGTGTGGTGGTAGAGACATTCTATTAAGGGGAGATAACTGGATAGGAACTATGTGACCAGGAAAAAAATCACAGGCAAATAAACTTTTATGCTGATAGTTACATGTACTAACCAATATCTTGAACATTCCCTTGAATGACCTGTTCAGACCGATAGTTGCTTCCAGTTGGATCCAGTTTTCAATTGTCTGACATTCTGTACTATCATATTAATTTTATTCCTCTGAGTAAAAGGATTATGCCATTGAGACTGGCCTGATTGAGAGCAACATGCTAAAAATATCATCAATTATGATATAACTGCAGCTATTGATTCATACAAAAACCTATCTGTCCCCCTATCACTGTGTCCATCCATTCAATTCATGCTTCAAAAGAATCTCCTCAAGCAGAGAACTGATCAATAAATGCTGCATTAAAACTGAAAGGAACACAAAAGCACACATGAGCACAAACATAAAAATATTAAAAATTTCTGCCACAAATGTTTACTTCAATCCCAGCAGGCAATCTGGTCCGGTTCTACATGCATGTCAGGGCACTCCTGCAGACTGTAGCTTTGCTCTGGTTGACTAGCAGTACATTATGTAATCAATGGGACAGCTTGATTACCTCATTAGCATATTACCTGCCAATTAACATGGAAAAACATCTTGTTCATGGAGCCATGAATTCAGCAAGATCAATGTTACCATGGAAGAATCATAGAATTTTCTCCTCCAGACTAAAGAATCATTCTTTGTAAACTAGACTCCTTCTACATCATTAATTTCCCGTTAACCTTCATTAATATTCAAATGATAAAGAGACTGGTTCTTGGTGTGTCTTTTTTATTTACAGTTTTGATCTTGTTGTTCAAAGGGCCTTAATTTCCCACTACGCAGCCTCTAATTATCCCAGTCTGTTTTTTAAAACACACAATTGTTAAGTCAGTCACATCTATATTCTGTGCTAGCTCTATTGATTATGCTGCACTTTTAAGCCCGATAAAAGGCAGGGGACTCAAAGCTTTTCAAAGATTTCATATCAAAGAACTAAAATGTAAGTAGAGCAAGTGCTACAGTTATTGGCACTTAAACAGTGAATGTCACGCTGACTTAATACTTAAAACTATGTTGAATATACTGTCAAACTTCGGTGACTTGAACACTGAAAACTGGAACACCATACATTACTCAAATACATTTCAAGGTCCTGGCAAAACTGTTCTTTACTCTTTATTGTTCGACCTGCGATAAGTCAAACACTGATGGCTGGAACTCTCAAACTTAATTTCCAGCCCCAGGTTTAAAGTGCTATATGTATTTTACATGTATCGGTCGAATCAATTACAACCTGCGGTGCAACGTGTTCTTCACACATTGTGAGATTTGGCATAGGCATTTATTAATTATTCTTATAAGAGTAATTTGCTAAACTTGTTACTTGTTTTCTTTTTGAGCTGACATTTATGATATCTGGTTGTGCTTTATTTGTGGATTATTTACAATAGCTTTTTTTTTGCAAAAGAAAAAGGTAAACGGAGTATTCAGAAAATATTACGACTTGCACGTTGGCCAATGTATGTGTACATGTACGTGAACGAAATGAATATCATCGTTGAGGTTTGTGCTTTCATAACTGATTTTGTCAGCTGCTGTTTTATGGATTTATATTTTATTTAAAAAACAGAAGAATGACAAAGAAAAGTTTATATTATCTAATAATACCTTTAATTTTATTTTGCCGATGTTCGAAAATTGGCAAATACAATTATTTAATTTAATCGACCATTGAAAAAAGAAGGTCTTATAATAAATAATATCTTTTTAATATATGTATATACATCATTATAACCATGGCTGGGTCGAACCACCGATGACTAGAACTAATTGCTGTTCCTCCAGCCTGTTTGAGTCACCTAAGTTCGACTGTACAAGTAAACAATGTTGTAATTCATGCTACAGCTGTTCTCTAAGCACTATCAGGCTTTGATTGTACTACAAGCGACAGCACAGTTTCTATTTATTGATGCAACTCAGTGGCTCCTTACTGAGTCATTATTAACTTCAGATAGCAGATATACAACTGTGTCAGCCATTCTTTAGAGCAACAAATACCACCGGAAGATATCTCTGATGTATCTGAGATACTGGTAGCTAAATGTGATAAAAGGATGTTATACGGATTTGTATCCTAATTCAAATTTCTATATGGACCATTGAAACACCACTAAATAACCAAAACCTGCACATCCACCATCCAAATTCAGGCATGAGCCACATTTGCATTCTAAAGAAACTATACTCCTCCACGTGGTAAAGTGCGTTACGCAACATCCTAGGGAAAATAGTTCTTCTGTGCTTTTATAATCTTAAATGATGACATAAGCAATTAAAATAGCAACAAATGAAATGTACAGGATGCAGTCTAACCTTCTATTACCATGGTGTTTATGAAGAAAACAAGACCCATAAGTCAAATATTGCGCATCTTGTAACTTTTCTGTGATTGTGTGATGCAAACACAGGATATTATGATTGACCAATTGAAATATAAAAACATGCTGATAACTGTAACCTGCCGATAATTGTAACAGTTGCTCCGATAAAAATATGCTTTACAAATTACTTAGCAAATATACTTTTCTGTACACTGTCTGACATATCTTTAATGGTATAAACAGACTGGAACTTAAAACATCTATTACAATTTCACTACCTTATCCTTGAAATGTAATTAACCCAAACATAGTTTCAATAAATTTATTTCAAAAGGGAATATTCCTTAAAAAATAGAGAAGTCAGCAAATGTTTGTGCAAAGTCATTAATTTGGTACATTAAACTCCTCAGTTGTGAGTACCTGTGTGTTTTGGATTGCCATCTCAAGATGAGATTTTCATGGCAAGCAAGTCCCCTGATCTGTCAACTGAGGACAGATATACATGGATCTGGTTCAAGTCATGATAATTATATATTCAATACAGTAAAACCAACTGTATTAGAGACAACCTATATTAGCAACCACCTGTATAAGAGACCATCTGTATTAGCAAACACCTATGATAGCAACCACCTGTATTAGCAACCACCTGTATTAGCAACCACCTATATCAGTATACACTTATATGAGCAACTATCTGTATTAGCCCCCACCTGTATTAGAGACCATCTGTATCAGCAACCACCTTTTTGTATTAACAACTACCTATTAGAAGCAGTCATCTGTTTTGTAACATTTATTACATATGTGACCCCTATTTAACAGCCACCTGCCCTGAGAAGCCACTTTATCATACATTCCTGATTGGCATCTTCCGTCAGGTTTGACTGTATCTTCTGTACAATGGTTCAATTATTATATGCCCTGAAAAGAACAGAGAACCTTAAGTCTTTGTATCATATTCCAATCCTGACCTAATCACTCCTGGAATGAACTCACACATGTTGAGGGGGGGGGGGGGGGGGGGGCAGGTTAATGATTTAATCAGGGTTAAACAGCCCCACTGCTAATCACATGCAATCATCAAAGCACCAGGGAAGGCCATTAACATAGCTGTATAAGCTGCTGGGGGCACTATAAAGGGGCCATTAATAAGGACTTGACAAATAATGCAGGTACAAACAGACCAGCAGTGGGCAAACAGGTAGTCTGTAACCTCATATAGCCTCAATCTGACATCTTAAAAAGCAGTGAAGACCCAGACCAGACAGCTCCTGAATTATATACAGCTGCAGATACTACATGTAGTTAATTCTGTTCATTTCTGATTTGTTAGAAAGGAACTCATGGTCCGATCTTTGTTGTTTTGTGTAATTTTTTTCACAAAGTATTTTTCTAAACTTACTGGAGGAAGAAATGCTTCAGCAATCTGATGAATATAAAGTCTTACATTGTTGCATAATTACATTCAAGTTTATTTTCTTCCTATCATAATGAATGTTGTAGGTTTTCTTACTATTGCAGTTGAATATCTATTTGTCCATTTTCTGGGAAAAAATAACAAGAGGGCCATAGAGGCTCTCACCTGAGTATAGGGTTACCCAAGGAACATCTGTACTAAAACATTTTGAAATCTGGCCAGTAGTTTTGAAGGAGATGATTTTTAAAGTTTTCATAATTTTTTTCTTTCCATTGCCATGGCAACCAGAGTTCCACATGGATCAAGTTTATTTTAAAAACTTTTGTGAAGGTTCACCCAAGGATCATCCCTGCCAAGTTATATCAAATTCTGTCCAGGGGTTTCAGAGGAGATGTTGATTAAAGCAAATTGTTGTTGACGGACGACGACGGATGCCGGATGATCACAAAAGTTCAATTTTAGTACATAGTGCTCAGGTGAGCTAAACATTTATAAAAGGAATTATATTAAAAAGAAACATTTTGAGTTTGATGAGAAATCTTAGAAATCTTGTATGTATTAAAAGTAGACAGTTGAATTCTTTAAAATTATGTTCTTGGTATTTTCAGATTCATCATGACCCTGAGTTGTTGTTACAGACAATGGCAGCCCGAGTGGGCTTGAACTCTAATGTACTATCATTACCATCATCAGTGTTTGCAGTCATTTTTAATATTTGTCTCTTTTTATCTTAAAAAATCTTTTCTTTTTATCTTAGAAAAATCACAAGATACATGAAACAGTAATAAGAGGCTGCCGTATTGCATGCCCCAAGTCATCTCTAGGGGCCTGCTTGATTTGATCAATGTCCTTCAGGAAAATGATGGGGGCACTTGATTGTAATCATTCCATACATTATTCAACAGGGTTCTGATCTGCCCCAAAATAAGTGGGTAATATATTCCATTGTGTGCCTGCCACTGAATGTTCTTTGACCTTGGGAGCTATACATTTCTATTAAAAATCATTAAGATATTACATGGTTCCGTAGTTCGTGAGCAAATAAATCAATGTCTAACTGTAAGATCTGATTAGCCAATTAAAACAGTACAGAAAGTGTAACCGATCTTAAACAGAGTAACTGTATCAATAGCAAACTTAGTGTGTAGGCTAATTCAATGGAACACTGATGTTGATCACTGATAATTAATAATTGCTTTGATTTTATCTTGGCTTTTAAAAAGCATTTTTTCTTTATAAGGGAACTGTCCATGTGACATGAATCATGACTATTACAGATGGCCAAGACTGAGGCAAGCAGACACCCACTGTGAAAGAATTAAGTTATAAATCAATGAACCTTTATACTTTCATGAATAACAAGATTACAAGCAACTGAATGTTTTAACAATCAAAATTTTGAGCGAATATAAACACCTTTTAATAATGCACCTTTCAAAGATGCAACAGAGGTGAAAAGAAACTGCAAAACAAGACTACTGGTAAAACTGACTGATACACTACGAAGAAAGATAAGTGAGTAAGATATAGATCTACTTGAGACAGATATAGTGCAACAACATTGCAGTATCACACGGTAGACATGTGGCATGATACCACATCAAGTCACATAATCCTGACACAGGGCCAAGCAGTCCTGGAACTACCCTTATATTCTGAGTGCCAAGCAAAGGAGCGATATACTACCAATACCATTTCTCACAACTTTGGTATGTCAGTCAGGGATAGAACCAACAAAATTTTATAAAAAGAACTGGAATGTAAAGAGAAAACAACAATAAACAAAGGCTCTAACCATGTCAAAATTCATCCAGTCCTGGCTTTCCTTAACTGGTTTATAACCTATTACTTCATGAATATTCATATACAAAATGTTAAAATTTATAATTGGATGGGTATGAATTTACTGTACTTTTTATTGTATATGAAACCATGGATTTTTTTTGCCGTCCAGTCATGTATACAATGTAGAATCTGAGCTACAATATTGTATGAGCAAACAGAGGTGTTAAAACATGCCTATATGACATCGGGGTTAATGGAACCCAGCCAGTTGTTGCCATTTGCCTTTTCATGCAGCAATGAAATTAAAACTGAGTAAGCAGACATGACAAGATATTTTAAAATAAAGGTGACCAACAATCATACTTAGACCAGGTTAATTAAGACTTCAAAATGGATGCTTTAAAATGATCTTGCAAACATTAAGTGTCTTTTGTGGCCCTGGTATGGATCTTAATTGAACTGTTGATATTTATTTATCAGACAGAAATTAATAAACTTTATAGGTGAAATAATGGAAAAAAAAAAAAGATCTGTATTTGTGAACTAGACTGTAATATCCAATACCTATTATTTGAAATTAAATGTAAATATTTGTTGTTAAAAATTAAACCACCAAATACAACTAAATCACTTTCAACAGTTTAGCATAATAATAATTAACACTTCAGAAAATCTAAATTATATAAACAGTGAAGCCAAGACAGTCCACCCCTGGTTTACACAAGGTCACGTCCTCCTTGGTTTTACTGCAATGTAACTGATACTGTTTTTGACCTACTTGCAAAAACTTTGCCCCTCCCCCCCACACACACCATCTATAACACTTACAATTCTTAAATTGATTAGAGACACTTTTTTCAAACTACTCAAGTATATGATTAAGTTGACATAAATCATAATAACTAAAAAAATTTGTTAAGAAATAAAATATCTGGGTAATTTCATCAGAGAAACAAGATTTGATAAAATTCACCTCAAAGTAATTAAGTATTCCATTAAAGTAAATGACAGATGTGATATAAATAATTACTCAACTAATTGATAGTATTTGATATGTAATGACCTATGTAAGCATTTTTGGGAGGAACAAGAATGATGACATACACTGCTAAGTTTTTAAAGTATAGCTCTTCTTCGCGCGAAGTGAGCTTAAAACTATATCTCTAATGGTGAGTTATACCCCTGCATCCAACATTGTCTGCATAAAATGATAGGACATGACCTGAAAGGTTGTAATAACTTTATAACCTCCATAATTACTATATAACCTCCATAATTACTATATAGCCTCCATAATTACTATATAGCCCCCATAATTACTATATAACCCCCATTATTACTATATAACCTCCATAATTACTATATAGCCTCCATAATTACTATATAACCCCCATTATTATTATATAACCTCCATAATTACTATATAGCCTCCATAATTACTATATAACCTCCATAATTACTATATACCTCCATAATTACTATATAGCCTCCATAATTACTATATAACCTCCATAATTACTATATAACCTCCATAATTACTATATAGCCTCCATAATTACTATATAGCCTCCATAATTACTATATAGCCTCCAAAATATATATACTCCATAATTACTATATAGCCTCCATAATTACTATATAACTCCATAATTACTATATAGCCTCCATAATACTATATAACTCTATAATTACTATATAACCTCCATAAATTACTATATAGCCTCCATAATTACTATATAGCCTCCATAAATTACTATATAACCTCCATAATTACTATATAGCCTCCATAATTACTATATAGCCTCCATAATTACTATATAGCCTCCATAATTACTATATAACCTCCATAATTACTATATAGCCTCCATATTACTATATAACCCCCATTATTACTATATAGCCTCCATAATACTAAATACTCCATAATTACTATATAACCTCCATAATTACTATATACCTCCATATTACTATATAGCCTCCATAATTACTATATAGCCTCCATAATTACTATATAGCCTCCATAATTACTATATAGCCTCCATAATTACTATATAGCCTCCATAATTACTATATAGCCTCCATAATTACTATATAGCCTCCATAATTACTATATAGCCTCCATAATTACTATATAACCTCCATTATTACTATATAGCCTCCATAATTACTATATAACCTCCATAATTACTATATAGCCTCCATAATTACTATATAGCCTCCATAATTACTATATAGCCTCCATAATTACTATATAACCTCCATTATTACTATATAGCCTCCATAATTACTATATAACCTCCATAATTACTATATAGCCTCCATAATTACTATATAACCTCCATAATTACTATATAGCCTCCATAATTACTATATAGCCTCCATAATTACTATATAGCCTCCATAATTACTATATAAGCCTCCATAATTACTATATAGCCTCCATAATTACTATATAGCCTCCATAATTACTATATAAGCCTCCATAATTACTATATAGCCTCCATAATTACTATATAGCCTCCATAATTACTATATAGCCTCCATAATTACTATATAGCCTCCATAATTACTATATAGCCTCCATAATTACTATATAGCCTCCATAATTACTATATAACCCCCATTATTACTATAAAGCCTCCATAATTGCTATATAGCCTCCATAATAACTATATAACCCCCATAATTACTATATAGCCTCCATAATTACTATAAAGCCTCCATAATTACTATATAGCCTCCATAATTACTATATAACCTCCATAATTACTATATAGCCTCCATAATTACTATATAACCTCCATAATTACTATATAGCCTCCATAATTACTATATACCCATAATTACTATAAACCTCAAATTACTTATAGCCTCCATAATTACTATATAGCCTCCATAATTACTATATAGCCTCCATAATTACTTATAGCCCCATAATTACTATATAACCTCCATAATTACTATATAGCCTCCATAATTACTATTTAACCTCCATAATTACTATATAGCCTCCATAATTACTATATAGCCTCCATGATTACATATAGCCTCCATAATTACTATATAGCCTCCATAATTACTATATAGCCTCCATTTATTAATATAGCCTCCATAATTACTATATAGCCTCCATATTACTATATAGCCTCCATAATTACTATATAGCCTCCATATTACTATATAGCCTCCATAATTACTATATAGCCTCCATAATTATACTATAAACCTCCATAATTACTATATAGCCTCCATAATTACTATATAGCCTCCATAATACTATATAGCCCCATAATTACTATATAACCCCCATATTACTATAAAGCCTCCATATTACTATATAGCCTCCATAATTACTATATAGCCTCCATGATTACTATATAGCCTCCATAATTACTATATAGCCTCCATAATTACATTAGCTCCATAAATTACTATATAGCCTCCATAATTACTATATAGCCTCCATAATATCTATATAGCCTCCATAATTACTATATAACCTCCATAATTACTATATAAGCCTCCATAATATTAGCTCATAATAGCCTCCATAATTACTATATAACCCCCATTATTACTATATAGCCTCCATAATTACTATATAGCATCCATAATTACTATATTGCCTCCATAATTACTATATTGCCTCCATAATTACTATATAACCTCCATAATTACTATATAGCCTCCATAATTACTATATACCCCCATGATTACTATATAACCCCCATTATTACTATATAGCCTCCATGATTACTATATAACCCCCATTATTACTATATAGCCCCCATAATTACTATATAACCCCCATTATTACTATATAGCCTCTATAATTACTATATAGCCTCCATAATTACTATATAGCCTCCATAATTACTATATAACTTACTATATAGCCTCCATAATTACTATATAACCCCCATTATTACTATATAGCCTCCATAATTACTATATAACCACCATAATTACTATATAGCCTCCATAATTACTATATAACCCCCATTATTACTATATAGCCTCCATAATTACTAGATAATCCCTATTATTACTATATAACCCCCATTATTATTATATAGCCTCCATAATTACTATATAGCCTAGTGGAGGTATAAAATAATTAGTGTATAGCTGTCTTATATCAAAGCAAAGGTTGCTCTACTTTAAGACTAAAGTATGTACCGCACAACAAATGTAGATTTGCATGGTTTGAACCCTATTTTTGAGGTAATAACTATATAAAGGAGCGTGTTATTATCTGTACCTGTATTACAATATTCGCAGGGACCATCCTACATGTTTATGCTGAAGTGTAAAAAACAGAACTTACTTTTATGCAAATAGAGTTCAACCACATAAAACACACATTTTAAACCCTCCCTCACTCTATACTGTTAAATGTATTGTTCTGGATGATTACCATCATCATTTTCATAGTAGTAATTTAGTTCCACATCATTTCACCTGAACCTTTTGATTTTAAGGTCTGGTAGACATAACACTTACAATCAGTCTTCTAAATTAAGTCTACGTTGATCAATACCTTCTTATTCTCAACCGTATCTGCCTCTTTCAACTTACAATTTCTTCTATACAATACACACTAAGTTTAACCATGTAGTATTATTTAATTATACTGTTTTTAACCTTATTTTGTCAATGACTCATTATAAATGCATTGCATTGATAAACAGAGTCATATTACATACATCCAATAAAATTAATGTACATGATACACTTCAGGGAATGTTGTTTTTCTGTAAATACAATACAAAGCAAATTATATGTAAAGGACTTTCCTCCATAGAAATGAAAGGTAACATCACTGTATTCATGACACTGCTTTCCCAAGGAACTGAGCACTTCATAAAATGATAATTTGCCTTAGAATTGAACAATGTCTAACATAATAATTTACCTTGGAATTGGATAATTTGCCTAAGAATTGACACTATTTTCTAATCAGTACTGATCAATGAAATCAAAGAAAACAGACCAGCTAGTATAGTACATGTATTAATCTCCTTACTAAATCCCTTTTTATTCAGAACAAACATAACTAATATGACTTACCTCACCATTTCTCATAATATGTTCAAAACATTAATCTGACTTATTAATTCCTTTATTTATCTACATATTAAATCACTCCAAAAGTTTATATCAATAACAAAATTGTACTCAGTAAACGTTCACCCATCTTTATCTGTAAGGATAAATTTGAAATACACTTTTATACATACCTTTTACGAGTGTCAGAGTATATTTGGTCAAATACAATTCCAACTGTATAGTTGTATTAACAGATGAATGAACGCAATCCCATCCAAAACTAACTACTGAAATAATCCCATTTAACTTTATAAATCTAATATAGATTATTATAAAAATGATTAGGCATGGGTATCAAAGAAGTAGAAGTCCTACCACTACAGGTAAGTTCACAAGATGAAAGCCAGGTAGTGCAACCCTCATTGTGTTTACTGCAATATGTGTGAACCACTTTACAATAAATGTGAGAAAACAATTCGATTTAAATTTAGTAGCTTTTTTCAAGGAGTGCAGTTAATTTATGATTTCATCAGATGGGTTTTAACCCTTTCCCTCATAGAGGAAACCATGAAAAGACCTATGCGAACAACATAAAACCAGATCAGCCTGCGAGTAACTCGCAGGCTGATCAGGTTTTATGCTGTTCGCTGCTCCTCAGTGGTCTGGAAATGAGGATTTTGTAATTAAATTTGGTAAGGTTTAACTGTGGTTTTCTGCAGATCAGGCTTTATGTGGTACCTATTGAGTGCGTCAAAATGAGTCTATATGAGGGAAAGGGTTAACTGGTTTATCAGTAAGGAATAAATGCAGAAAGTTTAATTAAGAAAAACTTTCTATACCTAAGGGTGATTAATACCCCCATATCCCACCTTGTCTTTATGTAATGTGAGTATAGGATGGGACATGTTGTGACAGGATGTAACAAGCGCGATTCCTATATAGCCCCCAATTCTGTGAAGCTGGGAGTATAATTGGGTACATAATCAAATTTAAGCTATTAAAATTCTGTCTTTAATAAGCTATAAATTTCTGTAAGGTTTCTTTTACATGTACATATAGTCTTTGGCAGAACAGGACAGCTGCTAATACATTGATAAGAGACCAACTCTAGATTTGGCCTTGTGCAAGTTTGCAGGCTTTATAAGCTTGATCTAATAAAATGATATTTTTATGTTTCTAACATTTTGTCAGATCACAATGAGGTGTTCGACTTTTGTTTGTGGTATTTTATTATTTAAAACGGTCAACTTGACAAAAGCATGGCATGATACCACACCAAGGCAGATCAGTCATGGTATTACCCGATTGTTAAATGCAAAAGGCATTTCCTCCCCTGGTACAAACTATTTCTCTGCACATAACCGTAACTTAAACTACCATTAAATGCGATAAATACCCCAAAATCACATCTAGTCTTACGTAATGTGAGTGCCGTGACGTGAAGGGACAGGACCTAACGATGCCACACATGTATACATATGAGAGTAACTAGCTTGCTTGATGTTAGTGCACATGGTATGAAAGGAGTTATATTGGAATTTACATTGCAGTGGAATATGTAGGTATGAAACAACCCTATACTCATCTGTATCTTTTTGATGATGCTATTATTCCTTTACCTCCTATATACATGTTTTGAAGCCTTAGCATAATCAGAAAGCTCTTGAAAATTAGGTGCAGTCTCATTAGGGTCTTCCCTATTCATCCCACTATGCAATATTGAGGGCAGATTCTACACCTTTTAGAAAGCAAGGAAAATTAGATAAATGATTTCATATATGTGCTTTTTACTTATTATTCAGTAAATTAATTTTCATTAAGTCATAAATTTGAACATGAATAACCATGAGGTACAGGGTTAAAGAATGGTCTACAGTGTGGTTTTGCTTTTCTATTGGCCTACACTGTAAAACATAATACCACTGTGGTACAGGCTGAACAACAGATACACCCAATGGACCACCCTGAAAATACCTGGTCATTGTCTATAAGTGGTCACACTCAAGTTGTTAGAAAACAAGACTACCAATAACTTAAGGCTTAATCACAATATAAAGATGTGGATTATGTAACTTCTGGAAAGATAAAAAGGGGAGAAGGTAATTGATTTGACGGCTGACACAAAAGGTCAAAGTAGAAACATCAAATGGTTAGACAAGGGTCATTGTAGAACAAGTATCAAAAGACAATTATTGGAAAACATTTGTAACTTAATGGCACTGTTTTGAGGAACTTAACTATAATTGAATCCAGACCAATGCTATTTAAATAGATTACAGGCATAAAAATATTTGTTGATCAGGCAGGCTACAAAGGAAAGTTTCCTCAACATGGTGTGTATGTAACTTAACCCACTACCTGCCTAAGGACATGGGACAGATTTGTCACAATTGATGTCGTAATGAACGATAGATTTACAGAGCTTGTCTAAATTGACCATAAAATTAAGCCCCACCATTGCTTCCTGTGATCAAGCCAGAATATTCCAAAATGAAAGCAATTATCATGTTATTGCAAGGAAATATTTAATTCATTTTCTTTCTCTCCAATTATTTAACCACATGTTAGTAGCCAGAAGTGCTTAGGAAATTTTATGGTAAATGAATTCTAAACTGTATGATAATGTAACTTTTTATGATAATAAGCTAATGAAGCATTTAATACCACCAGTTTCCAATTAAATGTTAATGTTACCAATTTCAAGCAGATGACCTATGCAACTTTTACATGAACAAAATAAGACTGCATGTTTTGCTCTACTCAAGGTTTTTATTGGGGAAAAGTTCAAAAATACTAAAGAATAATCTCAGTCTTGGTCTCAAATATCATACTCCAGTCTTATGCTGAACAGAACAGTTTACCATATGAATATTCATGTATAAATTTATACATGATGAATATTGATATACTGAGCTTAAATGGTTTATGAAACAATAAACTGATCTGTGCCAAGCTGACTGTGAAGAATCTGAGCTACAATATTGTACCAGCAACCTGTCAGATCTGGGTCTGCTCTGTTTGCCAATGCTTTAAAATGGGTCCATTTGAGGTAAAGGGTTACAGGATGTGTTTTGCTTTTCAGCATAAAATATAAAATCATACATAAATACAGCTGATGTTTTTGGAGGATATGAGGCCTGTTTTTAGATTGTGAATAAATGCTTCAAAGTCTGCATTTAACCTTCGAAAACATAGATTTTCTCTTATGAACTACAAAACACTTGAGTGAGATACAATTAATTTCTCATTAACAGCTATTCAACTCGCCTATCACAAAATGCATGAAACATATTGATTTTCTCTAAACTCTAAGAGGGTGGCAATATTTGTCAACGTATCTGTCAGCGGCAGACAGGTGGGGGTGACAATACAGAACGGAAGATTATCACACCTTTGTAAATTGCTTCATTCTGCAGGTAACAATACCGACCCAGCGGACAAGGACGGTCCTCAGCAGGTGCCCATTGATTGGACTAATTATAATAATGATGTTCCCTAACTGCACCACAATGGATGCGATACATGGCGAGCAGATCTTCACAAGTTGAGGGAGATATGATGGTCTTGCTTTGAGTCTTCAGTGATTATAGAGAAGTGAAAAGTGGCCGGAGAATTATATTATTGGAAAACTTGAATAAACACTTCATAATTCTGTGTCAATGATTTCTGATTACAACAATGAAAATAATTTGTCATAAATTTAACTAATTCAAGGACAATATAATGAAATTTGAGCATATGTTGGAATAACTGAAAAATCAATCACATTTGAATTTCTTATCTTCATAAAATGTAAATATCATTTCCTATATCTATTAATTATATTTCATTTTTAAAAATTTTTTAAAAACAGAAATAAACTAAAGCTGAAATTAAACCATTAACTTTTCAGAAATACATTATCCTTTGATCAAACCATGCAATCTCATTCTATGGCTAATTTCTATAAACTTCCATTACGGAGATTAATGTTCATCAATAGTACATTTTTTATAAAGTAATAATTTACACTTAACTTCTAGTAGCGCATGAACATAAATTTTCTTAAGTTTTATTTAAAGTATATTTCACACATAAAATCAATTAGTCAAGTATTTAATTGCCTTACCATCTAAAAGAGAAAAAACATTAAAACACACACAAAAACACATAAAAAAAGAATTACACACTTCAAAGTTGTGTTATAACATACCCTGAATTAAGATACAGCTTTTCACTAATATATCTAGAAATTATGCATGAAACCACATATCCTCTGGTTCCAGCAACCTCTCACTGTTATCTGATTTATAGCATTTCAAACCTTATTTCTGATATAACCGCCCCTGGCCAGGTGCAGTGACCCATACTTCAGAAGGGTGTTGTCCATAACAATTGCTTTATTTATTTTCAATAGTGTTTGGGAAAGCCATCACTGTCGGACAATAAAAGGAAAGTTTGCACAATGTATTTCCTGGCTGTTGTGAGGTCAGCCTGCTGGTGGTCACTCAGCTGCTACTGTGGTCAGACTGACCAGTCTGGAGGGTAGGGACACTGTAATAGTGTGGTCAATCTTGTATGTCACAGGGTTTCCTAACATAAGAGTCAGAAATGGTTGTAAACTTTCAAAAATTATTATTCACAAATTTGAAATGGTCAAATCAAGAAATTACAAAGAAACATTGATTTTAACCATAGCAAGGGGCCACAAAACTTTCCCAGTGTAATGAAACATTGAGCATTTTTATTAAGAAAAAGACTAATGAAATTGCCTTAAATAATTAAAGTATTTACTTTAGCGCTAAGAATTGTTGGTGGAATTCGACCCTGGTGTCACAGTACAGTTAACTCACAAAAGGGGAGAATCATATGTAAGTGGCCGGGTAGCTCAGTCGGTAGAGCATTCGCCCTGTAAGCGAAAGGCCCCAGGTTTGAGTCCCGGTCAGGCTGCATATTTTTCTCACCCTGTGACACTGGCATCCAGAGATTAGGAACAAATTAAATATGGATAAAAGATACAGGCTGTAACTACCATCTATAGAAAAAAATGAAAACTGTTTCAATATTTATAACCCTTCACCTTATAGACTCATTTTGGCAAACAGAGAGGACCCAGATTAGACAGCTCTTTCCAGGAGCTGTCTGTTTGTTGCTCATACAATATTGTAAGGTTAGAGTTTACTATCTGCATGGCAAAGAAAAATCCATTGTTTCATATACCATTGTAAAGTCCAGTAAATTGATACTCATCAAGACTTAGGTAAAATGGATAGGACTTAAAGGGTAAATCTCATTAAAGCTGACTTGAAAAGGCCCAGCAGACAGGCCCATATTACATTCACAGGCCATGTAGACATCCGAACATGCCGGATATAAGTTACATATATTGGTATTTGATTTATCTTTGGTGTGAAGCAAACAGTAAATCATAAAATTTGATTTTATATTTTATATTATTTGTGACTACTGGTAATTGTATATCAAAAGACAGAGGTATATGGAATGGTTACTAAATATTAATAGTCCTTATTTTCCTTGGTTAACATGTGGGTTAAAATTTTAATCATTTTTGTTTAAATAAACAAAATGTTCAATATTTTTATTTGCTTGTGATGAATACAAAACAGTTGTAATGAATACTAATTATTGTTAAGCTTATCTTGAAACACTACCACTGGTCAATTAGTGGTAGTTTTGACAGTAAACTGACCAGTGTTTGTTGAGACTTGATCCCTCTACCCTGACCACCTTTATCAACTGTGTATCTTGTGTAAATTTATAAACACACCAAAATATTGAACCGTCTGGGATCATGACATGTGGGATTGAAAAATATCACAAGAATGCTATTTCCTTGGATAAACAAGTACCTGGAACATTTCATAGACTGAACACCAATATGTTTAATGACTTCATTTGCTTAGGCCCCATGTTTTCAGGAAAAAAAACTGAACTTAAGTACATTTTCATGCTCAAAACTTCAGAGTATGATACTCAAGCTCGAGATTTTAAACATTTTTGAGACCTTGGGACCTGGTCTAGATGCACGTTTTTCTGACCGAATTACACCTGTATTTAATTTTTTGAACATCTAAGATTGAATTTTTTATTTCAGTCAAATTATTTTCCGTATTTTACAACAACAATGGTTTTAAGCTGTTCACATTATATTACTTCACCATCTTCATTTATTTACAAGTTATTATAAATCACTTTATCCTGAACGCCAAGCAAGGGATCTATACCAGTACCATGTTTTATGAATTTGGTATGATATGGCCAGGGATCAAACCCATGAGCCTCTAAACACTCGGCCACTGGAGATGGTACAAATGAAATGATACATTGTAGATCCATTAATACCAGTGTGTACTCCAATATAATGTGGAAGCTAATGTAACAAAATCCAACACTGGTCTCCATATCTTTACTTTTTTATTTCACTTTATATGCACTTTCAAATAATTATAAAGCAGTCAAAAATAACTTAGACATGCCAAAATAGGCATATTCCTGCCCCGATTGGTTGTTGAACAACTCACCAACAATATTTCAGTCATTTGTAAACTGCAGTATAATGCCACAGACATATGTGGCATGATACCAAACCATGACATCCTAACACCGTGCCAAAAAGTCCTAGAATTTTGAGACCCATTTTAACCCTTTCCCTCATATAGCCTCATATTGACGCACTCAATAGGTACCGCATAAAGCCTGATCTGCAGAAAACCACAGTTAAACCTTACCAAATTTAATATAAAGTCCTCATTTCCAGACTACTGAGGAGCAGCGAACAGCATAAAACCTGATCAGCCTGCGAGTTACTCGCAGGCTGATCTGGTTTTATGCTGTTCGCATAGGTCTTTTCATGGTATCCTCTATGAGGGAAAGGGTTAATGTTGTTGGTAAGTCGCAGTCAGGGATCAACCCCCATAACCTCACACTACAAAGGCAGTGGCTCTTAGTCTAATATTACCCCTTGACCAACAAGGACTGCTATGAATTACTTGGTAACAGAACATGGTTTGTGAAGTTTCTGTGACCAGTCTATAATCTGGGAATCAATTCAAATTTATTTCACTTATTAGACTAGTAAAAAGTTAACTTGTAACATCAGCTTGTACCAAAACACCTGTGTTTTCATCAGCTTATTAAGCTACCCCGAGTATGTTTAAAGCTTTATACTGTGGTACTGTTGAGGCGTCTGCAAAACAAAAACCTGTGAACAATAACTAAAAGATGTTTGTATGCTTTTTGACCACCACGAGCTACCAGTAATTTTGGCAATTACTATGTCATTTACAAGGTGAATGCCACAAATGTCACATGACATGATTTCATGAATTAACGTTAATTACTTCATTCAGTATATCATTATGAAGGTAGACAAATATGAAATGGCAAAATCATTGAGAGAAAAAAGTTAATTAATCAATTAGTATGAAAAGTATGAATTAGTGAGCTCTTACAACTGAGAACCAACTGAAATGGACCTAAATAAAAGGTCAATCATATTCCTCCTGCATCAATCTGAAGAATCTAGGATTAATCATTCAGCATAACTATTGCTCACAAGTCAGAATTCTGAGTAATTTGTGGCCCACATGCAAGGAACAAGGGTCAGGACTGCCACAAAATACGCCCATCACAGTATGGGGACTCTCAGAAATAGCTCAGAGAAACAAGCTATTGTCTCCTAAATCCCATTAGTTAATGAATGTTACTTATTAAAACAATCATGTTGAAACATTTCCATTAATTTGAAGGAAAATGTCTCTTTTGACTTATTCAATTGTTCAAGGGCCATAACTTCTAAGTCATTCACGCGATAATGCTGAATATCGAACTCATCCGCGATTTTATGGCCATGCACATGTGTGAAAGTTTGAAAAGGATTGGCTAACGGTACTTGAAGTTAGAGCCAGACAATCAAAATTTCAAGTACATGTATTTTGTGTACGTCAAGGGCCATAACTTCTAAGTCATTCACCGATAATGCTGGATATTGAACTCATCCGCGATATTATGACCATGCACATGTGTGAAAACTTTGAAAAGAATGGGCAAACGTATTGAAGTTAAGAGCCCGGACAATCACAATTTCAAGTACATGTATTTTGTGTACGTCAAGGGCCATAACTTCTAAGTCATTTCACTCGATAATGCTGGATATCGAACTCATCCGTGATATTATGGCCATGCACATGTGTGAAAAGTTTGAAAAGGATTGGGCAACGTATTGAAGTTAGAGCCGGACAATCACAATTTCCATTTGTGTACTCAAGGCCCATAATTCTAAGTCATTCACTCGATAATGCTGGATATCAAAACTCATCCTGATATTATGGCCATGCACATGTGTGAAAAGTTTGAAAAGGATTGGACTAACGGTATTGAAGTAAGAGCCCGGACAATCACAATTTCAAGTATTTTGTGTATGTCAAGGGCCATAACTTCTAAGTCATTCACGCGATAATGCTGGATATCGAACTCATCCGAGATATTATGGCCATGCACATGTGTGGAAAGTTTGAAAAGGATTGGGCAAACGGTATTGAAGTTAGAGCCCGGACAACAAATGTTCCATGCCCGCCCGCCCCCTCGCCCGCCGTGAGTGTTCACATAATACGCCCCATCTTAAAAATGTCATAAGCCACATTTACTTGCTACCCTAGGAGTATTAGGGTACATAGAGAAAAGTACACACCAAACATTTCAATGAACAAGAGTGTTCTCCGGAACACATGTATCACCTGCTGAAGCGTGACCAAAAAAGTTTGACGGATGGACAGATGACAGAAAAGTGATCCCTATGTGTCACCTCTGCATACAGCAGGTGACAGAAAAACTGTAGGGAGTTCCATATCCATAGTAATTTCTGTTTAAAATAATTATTAACTTGTTGATGAAGATGGAAAATGTCACCAAGTTAAATATAAGAACAAAGTTTACAAAATTTTCAGGCTTGCCCTATGCCAAGATTTCTACTTTTAAAGTAATCAAAAGGCAATGCATGTACTTTTATTTAACGCTAGTAGAACTATCACCAAAGGTGATTAATATCCCCACCTCTAACCTTGTCTTCATGTATAAATGTTAAGGTAGGACACGGACATCATGACAGGACATGAAAGGACACAATGAGCAGGATTCCAATAGAGCCCCAACTTCTGTGCAGCGAGCTATCAAAAGATTGCAGGGCTGCCTTAGTGGCTGATTAGGCTTTCAACTAGCAATAGATTCAACATTTGACGAGCTCACTGTGGTGTTAACAAAATTATTGATGACCAATCCCATTTCCTTACCTTTCAATTATAAGCAATGAGAGAAGTTTTTAATACCACTGACTTTTGATCCTCTGTTTCAGTGATAAAGAAATTCTATGTTTTATACAGATTATACGAGAAACAAGTTCTAAACCCTATTGTTCCATTCTTTTAAAAAAAATCAATTTATATTCAGGGCATTGAGATTGTTATTCATGTCAAATAAAAGTTCTGCCCAAGGTTTCAGGATTCAAAATTATTATAGAATCCAAGCACCCTCCCTTCAGGGCTTCAGTTTTTCAGAGATCATCTTAGATTTAGCAAACTATGGTAGACAGCATTGAAATGATTATACTGGTTTCGAACTATCATACATATTCCCTGTGACCCAGTTCAGTTACAAATTGTAGCATTATATTTACAAATAGTAAAGAAAATAAAGCGACCATTTCTGCCAAATTTAATGAAATTCTGTGAGCCTCAGTTTTCAGGATTAGCAATTGTGGTAGAGCATTATATTTTAGCAAATATGGTAAAGAAAAATAAAGCGACCATTTCTGCCAAATTTAATGAAATTCTGACCATTGGCATCAGAGAAGATGATTTATGAAATCTGCTATATAGAGTATATAAGGAAACTAGAAAACCCTAAGGGGCCTACATTTTTAAGGGATCAACTTCATTTTAGTGACTATGGTAGAGAAAAATTAGATGACCATTTGTGCCAAATGAAATAAAATTCTGACTATGGTTTCAGAGATGATTTTTGAAATTTCCAATATAGAGTATAAGGAAACTTGCAAACCCCATGGGAGTCCCATTTTTTAAGGGATCAACTTCATTTTAGCAATTATGGTATAGAACTATAAGGTGATCATTTACGCTAAAGGATATTAGATTCTGACCATTGGTTTCATAGGAATGATTTTTAAATTCTTTTAAACAAAAATGGCAACCAGAGTTCTGCATGGATCAAGTTTATTTTAGCAACTTTTGCAAAAACTACCCAAGGGTCATTCATGCCAAGTTTCATCAATTTTTGCTCTGATTTCAAAAGAGATGTCTTTTAAGGCAAATTGTTGACAACATACTATGATGGACACATGGTGAACACAATAGCTCACCTTCAGCAGGTTGTGCACTGGTGAGCTAGTAAAGGTCAACCAGAGCGAAAGCCTGACGACGCCTGACCAGACCTCATCAATATAAAGGACAGGATTTTTCTAGAGCTGTCATCGATACAAACAATATCTATATATCATTGTTATTTTTCCATCAATCGATTACTGATACGGATTTGAAAATATTGATTATTCTGACTTATCAATAAAAGGTCAAGAAATGACAAAAAATGACCAGAAAATAAACTGTTTCTGTGTCAAAGGCCAGGTCTAAAACTAAGCCACTGTTATGTAACGGATGGTTACATTGAGGGGGTAACATTCAAAGGCACTACATAATTATATAATAACTGAAAAAAACAACAACAACCAAAAAACAAATATTTAATGAATTTGTTTAAGACATAAACCTAATAAATCTTAAACCACATACATCTACACCTGGGAAACCCACGCTGGTGAATAATCTAGCCTGTGCCTGTTTCTTAGCAACGCACATTCAAAATGGCCGAAGGCGGCTTTCAAATTTTTGATAAAAAAGGAAAAAACTTCAAAACAAAAGTTTTGTTTGGCAATGTTTCAGCTTCATTGAGGAAAATGGCGTCATCAATAAGAACGTTGGATGCAAGATCTGCAAAACCATCCTTCCATTCAGTGGTAATACAACCAACTTGAGGTCGCATCTAGACCATAAGTATTGGAGTTAGGTCAGCTACGCCCTGTAAGCTTATATCTAATTATGAATACATTTATGGAAAAAGAAAACAATATGCAAAGTTGTAAACCTTGAAAAACAGGCATGTAAGAAGAATATAAATGAATGATACTCGATATATTGGTGTATCGTCAATATCTGTCCTCCGATATTGATATATCATCAATATGCCTTTAACTGAATCAATGACAGTCTAATTTTATGAAAAAAAAAGTCCTTAATTTTTTTTATCTCATGTGACCTACTTTTTCAATCAAAATAACATTTTGGAAGAGGGTTTTATAATGATTAATCCTGTTTTTAACCAATCAATTCAGGGAATTGTTGATAACGGACATCAGACACAAGTTGGCCGGCATCAGGCACAGGGACATCCTAATAACTCCCCATCAGGTGAGCTAAATGTGGACCAAATTCATTACCTTCAAATAGGCACTTAATAAACTTGGTTGGCTGATAATGGTAAGAATGAGGATGATGAGATTCACATTATAGACAATCACCATCTTCATGCATTATTAATTACCCTTTCCCTCATATAGACTCATTTTGATGCACCCAATAGGTACCACATAAAGCCTGATCTGCTGAAAACCACAGTTAAACCTTACCAAATTTAATTACAAAATCCTCATTTCCAGACCACTGAGGAGCAGCGAACAGCATAAAACCTGATCAGCCTGCTAGTTACTCGCAGGCTGATCTGGTTTTATGCTGTTCACTTAGGTCTTTTCATGGTGTCCTCTATGAGGGAAAGGGTTAAATTGTTCAACAGTAATTGGAAATCTCTCTTGATCAAAAAAACTTAAAAGTAAGAATATCAAACTCCAAACAACAGTTTTAAAACATCTTCAGGTAGTTTCAATCAACAGGCCTTCATCAGGGTCTTTAAACTGAATTCAATATGTCCTGTACATTGAACTTTTTTACTGCGGTTTTGTGTTACTCTGTATCTTAGGTAGCGAATATGTAATGAGCATGGATTTATATTTGATGGAAGTTCATGGAACCTCCAGGGGATAGGATCCAATAAAGCTTTTGTTGCAACTTCTTTAATGGGAACACTTGAAATGTGGGAGTGTTCTTATATGTGATCTGCCTTTACATATGGAAATGATGCAGCGGAACTTGTGAAACTGTGAATAACAATAGCCAGGAGCAAGTTTCAGGACCCATGTCTTATGCCAAAGTAAACAGGTGTCAGCCAGATGGCTGGACTGCAGTTCTTGTTCTTGCAATTTGTCACTAATTGAGTTGTCACTAAAGCCCTGTAGTGGTTGACCTTAACCTTAAACTTGTCTTGCAGGTGTTGACATATCTTTCATTATGCAATGGAAATGAAGACATTTTGCCTACTGTTGTTATGTCCCACTGATTTAACCCTTTCCCTCATAGATGACACCATGAAAAGACCTATGCGAACAGCATAAAACCAGATCAGCCCGCGAGTAACTCGCAGGCTGATCAGGTTTTATGCTGTTCGCTGCTCCTCAATGGTCTGGAAATAAGGATTTTATAATTAAATTAAATTTGGTAAGGTTTAACTGTGGTTTTCTGCAGATCAGGCTTTATGTGGTACCTATTGAGTGCGTCAAAATGAGTCTATATGAGGGAAAGGGTTATACAGTAACAGCTCATATAAATATAAATTGCAGAAGTATGTATAATTTATATTTTCACGTCATCAGTTTCAAAGAATAACACTATAGACAGTATACATATGACTGCGCTAGCTGCTGATCATCTAGAACTGTTAGCTGCAGATAGTCACAATTAAGGATACAGTTTTACTAATTCCTTTTACAAGTTAACCCTTTTTATTGTAAGCCTTTGAAATTCACTTAAGGTATTCCCATCCTAATAGCGATCAATTTCATCAAAGCCATGCATATAACTTAACAATACACATGTATATAAGTTTTTAAAGTGACAAACAATGGTAATCTTAGGGGCAAATTAACATGTAATGATAAGTGACAGAAGTTCTTTTATTACCTCCCCTCAATTATTTTGTTGCCATGAGTTATCTCCCCTGAAAACTAAAAAAAAGTGTTTTTCTCCATTTTTTTGTGGTAAAGTTTAGATTTTTTTCATGGAAATTGATACAAAATCATAAAATGCATCTTTCTACCATGAGTTTTTCTCATGAATCAAATTCAGATTTTTATATTTATAGAAAATACATATTTTCCATAGGCTTCAATGTTCACTTATATGCGGATTATCTCCCCCAAATTAGATAAAACTTGAAAAAACTCTTGGTGAAATATTTTTATTTTTGAATGTCTTCAAAGTGACAAAATTTCATAGAAATATAACCATCTAGTGGCAAGATATGAAATATGGCTATTAGGATGGGAATACCTTAAATCCATTTGTGTGTGTCTTTTTTATCATTTACAACTTATCAATCACAACTCTGAGATATTAAAAAAAAGTCCTAACAACAAATTCAATTTCTCTCCAGTTATCTAATTATTTTGATGTCTTGAAAGTGGCCAGAGCAGCTTTAATCTAACCATTAGCAATATAACAAGGATAATTGTCTTTCACTTCCTGCTAAACTGTCGCTCCATAGAGGATGATGACACTGTAATGACGGACAATCATGCGATATTTGTGAATGAATGTTATTACAGTAAAAACTGTTTATAGTGAATTCAAAAGGACCACAATTTCCTGTTTGCTATAGCCAGAGTTTTTCATATACATATTAGGAACTAATTTCTTATAAACAAAGTTTGTAAAGTGAACAGTAATGAACACTTCTGAAATATATTCAATGATATATGCCTCAAGTACACATCATCATGTACACATATACATGCACTTAAATGCAACAATTAGTGAATCACATGGTGATGCAGAGGAATATTCAATATTCTCCCTCAATCTTCTGTTTATTTTTCATAATTCCTGACAAAGTACTTTTCAGAATGGTGTTACCACTTGCTATTTCTGTCCTGATTTTAGTCCCTTTATCAATGTCATAGGATTTCAAACTTTGTTACTAAAGTGACCGTCTTACCTTCCGACCACCAAAACCGATAATTTCGTGACAATGCAACTAACCTTTACTGTCATCAAAACAAAGTTATGAAAGTGCAATACAGGAGACAATGCAACATACAGGATCTATGAAACAATAAAAAGTAAGGAGTTTGGTTTTATACGCAACATATTGTTTATACATGTGCAAGTTCTGGTACAAGTACTGTATTTCTTTAGAATTTTCTCTCTATTTTCCCTTATGAAAAACAAGTAACATGACAATACAAATACATCGAAATAACACCATAATTTTGCCAAACTGCCACACCCATGGTGATTTGCCAAGTACAGGTGTGAACAACGATTGACTCATGACATGCATTATGCCCTTATCATGACCTGTGATTTTTACATGGTAAAGTGAATTTCTTGTTGGAAAATTTCATAGGGACCAAACAAATTGTATGCTTATAGTAGCGATAATTCACTATAAGTGACGTTTTTATAAATATACGGTACTTAATACAGTATAAAGAAGGGGACAAATTAAGACATGAAAATTTGTTCCAATATAATCATGGATTCCATGTTACTGTTTTCCTTATAAGTGATTTTTATTGTATGATGTGTGTAAGTTACCAATTTCAATCATATTGCAATCTCCAGTTAAAGACTCAGAGCACTGAGGCACCCTGTTAAAACCACAAACACATCTAAAGTCCTCTCATAGAATATCTGCATCACAACACCAGTACTCTCACCCACAGCAGTGAGTGGACAAGTGATATTAACTCTACCTCATACATGTACAGAGGTGTTTTGACACACTGGCAAACATAGCAGGCCAGGATCAGGCAGCTTCTTCTGGAACTATCCAATCAGGGTCTCCTCTGTTACAATAGTGTGGCTCAGATTGTTGATGCAAAGAGAAAATGATTGTTTCATATATCATTTCAAGTTCAGCAAATTAATATTCTTCAAGTCATGAATGCATGAGCTAAACAGTGAAGTCAGCAACTGTGAATGAAATCCTGCTTGTCATATATACATGTAGTCAGTTTAAGTTTATCTTATATCAAAGCATCTGAATATAAAAGTAAACATTTGAAATCAACAATGACTAGAATTCAAAATGTTCAATGGACTGAAAAGGTATGAAATTACATCATAAAACATGCATTCTTACAATATTTTCTATACAACATTTATTCTTTACAGGTTTGAATAGATGATTTTTACAGGACTCCCTGAAAAGTTAAGTAAGATATTTTGAGCAATGCAAATTCCTTTTCAATATACATGAAGCCTGTGCAGCAGTACCAGCTATAGAAGCTGTAAGATAAATACTTTTATCTGACATTAACAGTATCATACGACTTGTACTAAGAGCATTTGTTGCAGGAATTAAAAACAAAGCCATAAGAACAATTAAAAGCAGCGACAAACTTTGAAGTACCAGGTTAGGATTTGGGTCACTGATCACAAAAGAAATTTCAAAGGATTGTTTTATTCAAACATCATCAATTAAGTGTGTGGTTAAAGGGAGTTTGGCAATTACTGTAAAATCATTAATTTTCATTGAAATTTTGTTGATTATGTATCTAAGGGATTTTTGTGGGTACATTTATTTGTGGATCTATGTTCTAGAAAAGGTCTATATAAAAGACAAGTGGACAAAACCCTCCAGTAGTTAATTATAGCACAGTTTAATTCATGAAGTGTGAAGCTAACAAGGTACACAAAGCTTTTTCTAGACAGATGCAAGGGACATACAATGATTTTAGTACAAGATGAGCACCTTTCTACTTTTTAAAATTTAAATTTTAAGCTCCTTTTCCATTCATGGCAAGGTCAAGCACTCATAAAACATTATCTGCAACAAAGTTTAAGTTATTTTCATGATTTGTTTCCCTGTAGTATAAAGGCCACTATAAGGTAAGAATTTTTTCATGTATTTTTTTTTACTTATGTTAAGTTTACAATAAAGAAAAGCACATTACATACTAACCTAGAGATTGTACAGGTGGTATATCCAAATTGATGTATGATAATCAATTTACTCTATGCCATGTTACTCATATCCCTTACACTTTCAATATTTAAGTCTTACTCATAGATGGCATTCAGTAACTGTACAATGGATGTATACACAAGTGTTTGCTTGAAGATTTTATGTAGCAAAATAAAGATAAATCAATAAGCTTGAGATTTGCAGTGTGGCAGATTATTCCGTTGTGTGTACAAAAATATTTACTCAATAAATAGATAAACTTACTGATTGTTTACTTTTGGTAATCCATTTGATCACAACTGGCAGGTGCTGACAATCAAATTCTAGCTGCACAGTCATACAAATGTTCCATTAGTCCTGCTATAGGGTGCTGTGTGTCCATTAACTTCCCAACAGTCAAAAAACCTTGTAATGTACATCGCATGTAATTTAATATGAACTTCAATAAAGACATATAAAGAATAATAGGTAACATTAGTCAAAATTAATGTATTCACTCCACTTAAAAAACAACAACAAAAAAAAACGTTTTGCAAAACAACAAAATATATAAATAAGAAGAACCTACCAAGATGGGAATCACCAGATTGAAGAAAGTCCTTCCTGATATGTTGATATACTGTAAAATCATTTATTTTCATTTACATTAAATTTCATGGAATCTGTGCTAAAATCAATTTCGTTGGTACATATATTCATGGAACCATGTTCTAGAAAACATGAGGTCTATGAAATAAACAGTTTTCATGGGGATAAATATTTGTAAATAGTCATCCACGAAATCAACAAAAATTAGTTCCCCACGAAAATTAAGGATTCTACAGTAACAGGTCAAACCATGGACCCCAAATCATACAATTGTCCAACCCTTTTACCATAGACATATTTTGGCAAGCACTTAAGACCCATCAGACAGCTTCTTTCAACAGCTGTTTGATCAAGGTTTTGCTCATACAATATTGTAGTTAAGATTCTAAACAGCCAGCAAGGTAAAAAAAGAGACTATTTTATATACCATTTAAATTTAAGTAAATAAACATTCATAAAGTTATACATTTATACATGAATATTCATGATGCTATAGGTTAAAGTTGTCATATAATTCCATTTTTTTCCAATACACAAAATCAGGAAGCTTGGTCTGAAACCCCACAACTGAACTATGGTAAAACTGGACTTTTCATTGATGACAACTGTGGGTTAAAGACAACACCATCTGATGTGTAAAAATCATGAAATTATCACTCACCCTTCCCAAATAGGAGATAGTAAAATCAAGATGTATACCATGAAATGTCCTGGTATTCTCATTTTTCTGTTGTTATTTTCTGCAATTGTGTACCATGAGTATAAAAGCTGATCAGACTAAGAAAGTCTTGCAGTTTGATTTTGGTTCTTCATGGTGTAAAATATTTTATACAAGTCTTAAGGTGTCAAACGGCATCCAAAAAAAAAAGTAAGATTAAATTATTCCTGTGTTTACCTTTATCCAACTTGACACAGAAGAACTGAACAGTCCGTCTAGTTTTACACATCACCAGGAAATGGAAGGTTAAGGGGGAGTGTCACAGCAGTTTGTGACAGTGAAAGCCTTCCTGTATGAAATAAATTACTTTTATCAATGGTCACTGAATTACCAAATGATTGGCAAAAATGTCACATGTTGTACAGAAGTCAACTACGTAAAGACCCTAATGGGTCATCAAATGTAGCTATAAAATCGGAGAAGGAAAGTTGAAAAGAAAGGTATTTTATGATAATTGGTTTGAAAATGGAAATAAAAACAAAAATAGATAATAATGCATAGGGAAAAGGAAATAAATAGGAGAAATGATCGAATATATAGATGCATGTGAATGGTATTACATTGATATATTTTCATACAAACCCACTTCAACATGTTATCTAGAAAAGCTCATCTTACCTGGTCTTATTCATGACAATTGGGAAACAAGTTTTACAACTTATACTAATTCCTCTTAATGGTTCCTGGCTTAGCCTGAAAATCCTTGCCCAAAACAGGATTTGAACCCACCACCTCTGGAACAGCAGTAATGTATGTTACCACAGGATTACATTACAAACCATTGCACAAAGATGTTTCGCCATTTTATGTGTATCTCAAGCTGTTGACATCTGTCCATAACAGATACACCTTGAGCCTGGATGATTCTACCATTAAAATAACCGAAAAGTCTACCATGAGTGATTGATCTCATCTATAATCACACACTTTAGTCTTTCTCTCCCTCTTTTTTTTTTCTAATGATGGAAAAGGTGCCTTATTTCCATATTTTCGGAAATATAAATAAACACCATTTTCTCGAATTGGGGAAAGGAAATACCCTGGTGTACATAGCAATTTTTGGGAACACTGCATTATCTGAGGGGAAGACACATATGAACTGCCCTTGATAAAGAAAAATTAATCCCTGTTAGAGAAAGAAAGGAACAACATATGTTACAGGATGTGACAAATGCCCCCGAAATGCAAATTCATGGTTTTTTAAAATAAAATATCATTGACATTTCATTTGATTTTTCCCTGACATCTTTAACAGTGAAACCACTACAGCATTTTACATGTACAAAATACACAAGAGCTAAGAATCATATGCATAACTGAACCATAGTCCCCTACTGGTCGTGCATATTTTGATTATTTCCATTACCATAGCAACCAGTATTTTTTACCCAAGAAAAATACCAAAGTGAGATGCAAAATCTCCATACTGCAATCAAGTTTCACTGAGCTAGCTTATAATATGGTTTTTAAGTTATCACAGCATCCTGATTTCTGGACAGCCAGATGGAGGGCAAACCATTGCACTATCAGGACTTATGACACATGACAATGACCTTTCAGCTATGAACCTGGGTATTACACACAACACATGTTTGCCTGTAATTCTAAAAGCTACCAAAGAATGACAAAGATATGGGGCAGACATGAAAAATAGACCGAAGGAGTGCGCATGACACATTGTCTCATGGTGGTGAACATTTATGCCAAGTACTTACCAAATCCATCAAAGAATGTCAGAGTTATGGAGCGGAAACGAAAATCCAGACGGACAGACATCAGACGGATGGTGTGACTACTACATGCCCACCTTCGGGGGCTTGAATATCATCAGACTCTAAATTGAGTGTTCATGAGATTGGAAATGGTAAATTAAGAAATAAATGTTTTCAGTAATTTTGAGATTGACTAAGGTATCCTCATAAAATATGATTGACAAAGAGCACTGTGGGTGTGGACTGTTTACCATCTAGACTTGGAATCACAAACCCTTTCTTAAATATTGAGCAAAGCATTCACATTATGACACAACTGTAATATTAAGAACCCTATCAAGACTTAAAAAACAAACAAAAAAACAACAACAAAATAACAGAATAGTTTTCATGCTGATCAGGCTTTCAAATGTATCATGGTGGTAAACATTCACCTGTGTCCATCTTGAAACCTGTTGCAAGTCATCCTGATGTGACCACTTTCTGATGATCAACAGGCAGTTGTCTGCTCTGTGGCCCATGTAGATCAACACAGTATGGGGAATGCAGATTTTGAATCAGCCACCCATGTAGATCAACACAGTATGGGGAATGCAGATTCTGAATAAATCCCCCAATGTAGATAGATCAACACAGTATAGATAAATGCAGATTCTGAATCAGTCGCCAATGTAGATAGATCAACACAGTATGGGGAATGCAGATTTTGAATCAGTCGCCAATGTAGATAGATCAACACAGTATGGGGAATGCAGATTCTGAATCAGTCCCCAATGTAGATAGATCAACACAGTATAGGGAATGCAGATTCTGAATTAGTCGCCAATGTAGATAGATCAACACAGTATGGGGAATGCAGATTCTGAATAAATCCCCCAATGTAGATAGATCAACACAGTATAGGGAATGCAGATTCTGAATTAGTCGCCAATGTAGATAGATCAACACAGTATAGGGAATGCAGATTCTGAATATATCCCCCAATGTAGATAGATCAACACAGTATGGGGAATGTAGATTTGAATCAGTCGCCAATGTCGATATAGCCATTACTTTGATATAGAAAAATGCTAGTATATATCAAGTTAACAAGTGTTTTTCATCAAACTGTTTGTTGATACCTAATTTTATTAACACAACCTGTCATTTTGCGGACTCTCACCCACAGATCCTATTTTTATGGATTTCCCAGCTTGTCTTAGCCATCTGCCAGTACACAAACACTGCTCACAAACATTGGAATTTAGCTGTGTAAGGTAGATAACTGCAATAACCATTTTAAAACTGAAAGATTTATTTCCCTTTACAAAATAAATGGGGACCAAATAGATGTGTTTTGGATATAGAGTCAAATCTGTACCAACAGTCACCTGACAACAATGGTCACATTAGATTCCCCAATGCATTATTTTACTGTAAACAACGGTAACCTGCCTATAGCGCTCAACGCTCAGTAATATCATATCCCCACTATGCTATAGCCCTGCAAACAACAGTGGCTAGGCAACCCGATGGCCTTACTGCCTTGCAGGTGTCACCCGTTTCCGGAGACACCTTGGGATATGAACATGCCAACAGACATCTCAGTACACTGGGGTGGGAGTGGGGCAATACACTGAGGGGTGAATTCTAATTGGTTAATTGGTATGAGATGCTTAGCAACTTTGGGATCACTGTCCTGAGAATTGAGCAAAACTTTTGTCTTGCACATCAGCCAAAATAGACTTTAACCTACGTTGATGTCAACAAACTTGAAAAAAAAAAACATGAAAAAAATCAATGCCCTGTAAATTTCAAAATGTATGGTTGAAAGGGTGGCCATGGCTTGTGTATGATGTTGATGATGTTCAAAAAGCCAAAATAAAATGTTCTTATTGTATTGTCATTATAACCGTCAAATATTTTTACTACTGGCATCAAAAACTCTAGAACATCAACTTGCAGACACTTAAGACCACAAGTTATCTGTTGTTGCTAAAACTGAAAATACAAAGTTTGAGCAGTCAGTTTCTTAGTTGATTTCTAAGCAGGAATCAGCTGTGTGTTAAGCAATTAATGCAGCATATTGGCTTGCTAAGGACAATATTGCAGCAGAGAAGTACCCATCACTGTTAGAGAAGCAGAATTGTGAAAGTGTAAAAAGCCTTAATGTTGTTCAAAATGCTTCCTATTGATCAAATAGAATTGCTGATGAACTGCAGTTAGCTATAGCTAACATAATAATGTCAGAAATCATTGATTACTTGAAGGTTGCTCTCTGTGTTGACATATTTCCAGATTAGAGCACAGATATTTCATTGACTTACAAACTTATTCTTTATGTAAAGTTTGTTTACATGAACTTTGATGTGAAAACTCACTTTAGGCAATTTTGATGTTACAGAAAAAGATGCCACTACAATTACCAATTTATTAGTGAAAGTGCTTGCCTGCTTATCTGATTAAAAACATTCATTGTGTAGCTCATAGACTTGCCTTGTGCACCAGGCAGGCTGCTACACATGCAACAGTACAAATCTGTGCTAAGTAAGTTGTACTATTATTTCAAATCATCAAGTGTGAGAAGTGATCCAGGAAATGTTCAACAATCCACAGATAAAGTTTAAAGAAAAGCACTATATACTTTGGTTTTAATTTTACAACACACTAGAGGGCATTCAGAAATCATGGCAAGACCTTGTGACATACTTTGATTTAACTGAACTGTCAAAAGATCCAAATGCCACTGGTTAGGCGGCAGCTTGCTGCCGTCTTTAGAGGCTAGAAACACTTACCAGGCATCGCTGACCTTGCTAATTTGCATATTTTCCATGACAAGTTTAACTGTACCTCTTCGTGCTTAGTGCAGATCCACGCAATGCGATACTGCACTTACGAATACGAATGGAATATGTTACGCAGACCTTTTGTTCATAACCGTAGCCGCTATTCATGTGCTTTTGTTTGTAAATGTGTTATTTTGCTCCGTAAACATCCATTTTAAGCGTGAACAATATATCCGTGACACCTATAAATCAGAACAGCAACCCATTTTACATATTTGATGATCTACTCCTGTAAAAAGAAAAAAACAAAAAAACATTCAAGTATCTGACACATCAAGTATGCTGTCAAGTTCTATACTTAAGTAACAGTAGATAGTGTTTATAAATCAGGTCCTAGGGAATGGCCTACTTCTGAAGTTCATACAGTCAGGTTCATGACCCTAATTCTGGATTGTTTTGTAACAAACAGAGTGCAAATTCGATTGTCTTACTACTGACTATAGTTGCAGTAGAGAGTGTGGAGTTTTTGCGTCATGTAGCTTTTGCCTCTGTTGTATCAATAATTAAGAATCACAACTATTTTTTCCTGTTAATCCGGCTGCCGTCTCTCAGCACATTGAGCGCTTTGATCTCAGAAAGGCATTATACAGATTACATTACATAGATGCTCATGGACATTATTCCTGTTGTGACTGAACTGAACCTGATATTCCAAAAAGATTCTTTTGCAGTGATTAAGTCTGCAGTTGATCATACCATTGCAAAACTAGGATATCTGAAGACCAGTGATGGCCCTTATACACTACATTGTATAGAGTTTAAAAACCTTCTTGGTGAAGGTAGAGGAAAGCAGCTCTTTGGCCATGAGCTAGAAAATGAGACACAGCAAGAACAAGTTCCACTTACCACCATGGCTAAGTTCATTGATAATCTCATTGACATCTTGAAAACAAGGTTTCCAAATGACACCATGTCAGTCATTTCTTTATTTGATTGTCTAGCAATGAGAGACCTGTCCTTTGTACCACAGGCAGAATTAACCCAATATGGAACAGACAAACTGGGACAAACTTACGTCACATTTTAGACAGGTGAAAAAGGATGCCAATGGCATAGACACGCACACACCGTTGATAGATACAAGATACTAAAAATGAATATGGTTTGTTAAAGCCATTACTGATCCAGCAGAAGTACCCTTCACTTGCAGTCTTCTGGAAACATTTTTACTGTTGCCATAAGGACTTGTTTCCAAATTTGTTGAAACTTACATCAGTGGCACTGACTGTATCTGTTCAGAATTCAATTTCGGAAAGAGGCTTTTCTGTGCAGAATTTAAGTAAGACTTCCCACAGAAATAGACTGAGTGACTAGAGGCCCTCCACTTAAAGACTTTGATCCCAGTAAAGCTCTGGATGAGTTCAAGACAAAGAAACAAAGACAAATTTTCCTGAAATTGTCTTTTGACATGTAAAAAAACGTAATACATGACTTGTATAAACAGACATATTTTAAAGTTATACAAACTATTACTCTTATTTTTCCAAACAATACCTTAACATGTGCTTTTCTATAAAAATTCCCCCCCCCCCAATTTTCAGGCTGAGGGAGAAATTCCCCCGTTTTTTTTTTTACTGCTGTTTTTTTTATTTTTTGTTTGGGGTCAGACACCGTTTAACTATTCAAAGTCATTTATAAATTGCATTTTTTATATAAAGTTAGTGATGTCATTGATCTGGTTTTAAAAACGGATCATTAAACAATGCAAGTGTACATTTTTATAAAAAGAAAAAAAAAACTTAAAAAAAAAATAGATTTCATTTGTTGATATGAATGATAGGACTTTCTGCTAACATAGTCAAATGTAAAAGATTAATACCATTAGAAAGGATAAATATCAAATTCCTTACCTTTTACTTTTTTTTCATATGGACTTCTCATGCACAAACTTTGCGAAATAAGTTATATGGCAAAAATAACTAAATTACTTTTTATGTTATATCGCTTTCTTAAAACTTTTTTAAAACCAATTTTAGTATTCTAGGTTCCAAAATGAATGTCCTGAAAATCCCTACTATTCAACTGTAGCATATTTGGGTCTTGTTTTATAGGTTTTGGCCCTTGTAGTTAATGGACCATTTAGCTAGCAACATCTTGAATGGATGACATGTGTTGATCATTTTGTTTTAAACATCTACACTTACACACGCTAATGTTTTCTCAAGCTGGCAATCAAATTTCATTGTATTATAACATATATTTTCACATAGCTTATCATTTATCATAAATTTGGAATATAAATTGTACAACATTTATAGATTGATGCAACAATAAAGTCGGAGAAATTGCAATGTGTCAACACCAGTCTGAATGACCTGTGTCAAAAGATTTTGTGTGATGCATGGCTGCAAATGATATGTATAAGTAACTTAAATAAAATGATTTGACACACCATTAAATTATTGTCAACACTTGTTTAGCTAATAATATCAATATGATGCCAATGAAAAGTACTTTTGCATTTTATATGACTAATTTAAATATGTAAAATTACATTTTCCGAAACGCTTCAATTAAGGTGAAAGTGAAAGTAAGATATTTTTCAAAAATGCTTAAAATTAGGTTTAAATTAGTATTTTTGATTAACTTCCTTATACTTAAACCAGGTGTCAAAGTTCTAGGTACCAACATAATTGTCAGAAAATTCTCTACATTTTACCCACTTTATATTTAGACTTATCTTTAATGGTTTTTGAGATACAAGCTGCTAAACTGCAAGAAAATGGCAAAAATCACAAAAGCTATCTGCAAGAATTTCGATTTTTTGCCATCACTCCATGATTCTTAGGTCAATCATAAAACATTAAGCATCATTAGAACGTCCAAACATTGCTCTACCAATATTATTCATAATCATATTTTAGAAAATCAAAGGTTTTCCAAATATAAACTGTTAAAAGCACTGAAGGTAACCAAATTTTTCAGCCGATCATCAAAAACTAAATATCATCTGTTAGGACTTTCTAAGCACTACAAATTATACCCATAGTGTCTTGATAGGATATTAACCGTTACTTATATATTTAAGGTAGAAGAAAAAAACCTTGATATATGACCTTGACCATTGCAACAGAAGTGACATTGCTCCATAGGATCTAATAGTGCACCTTCGATTACATTTCCATGCAAATCATACAAACAATAAAGCCTCCAGGGCTTAAAAAACATTTAATTTTAATACGAAAGTTCTTTTGGCATTATGACATCATATAACGTCATATGACATCCATCTTTTTAGAATGTAAAGGAGACCTGGATACTTATATGCTGCCTAAGTATCAGCTTTCTAGCTCAACTGGAAGCGATTTTATACGCATTTAAAATTTGATGTCAATGGTTTGAATCTTGGATTTGCCATAAAACCTTTGCCTTTTTCAAATTTGGAAAAATGGACACCGGGATGCACAACTAGGGCATAACATCCACATTCTGGGAATTTTTTATGAAAATCGGTCCAGAAATAATGGCTGTAGACCGCGTACAAACATTTTTAGACAACGTCAAGTTTGACATCAAAACGCGTCATAGGCAAATGAAAATCATTGAAATGCAAAATTCATTATCTGAAGCATATGCTAGTTCATTTTCAAGGTGCTTGTATGTTTGCAATATACAGAAGTTTACATGTAAAAATTAGAAATTACATTTTACCTTATGACGTCATACAACGTTCATTTTCTCAAAATGTAAAGAGGACATAGAGATATATATTTTGTCTAAATATCAGCTGTCTAGCTCATATGGAAGCAATTTTATACGCGTTTGAAATTTGATGTCAGTGGTTCGAATCTTGGATTCGCCATAAAACCATTGCCTTTTCGAATTTGAAAAATGGACACCCGGATGCACAACTAGAACGTAATATACACATTCTGTGAAATTTTGATGAAAATTGATCCAGAAATAATGGCTGTAGACCACATACAAACTTTTGTAGACAACGTCAAGTGTGACATTATATGACATCATAGGCATATGAAAATCATTGAAATGAAAATTTGACGTCAGTGGTTGTAATATTGGATTACCCATTAAACCTTTGCCTTTTCGAATTTGGAAAAACGGACACCAGTAGGCACAATTTGAGCGCAACATGCACATTCTGTGAAATTTTGATGAAAATCAGTCCAGAAAAAATGTCTGTAGACCACGAACAAACTTGTGTAGACAACGTCATGTTTGATGTTATATGACGTCATAGGTATAAGAAAATGAGTGAAATGAAATATTCAGTATCTTAGATATATGCAGAAAATATTTCATGCCCCTGGGACATTTGTAATATATAAAGATTAAGGCGTAGATATCAGACATTCTTTTTGATCTTATGAAGTGATATGACATCAAATGACGTTCGTCCTAACAGAATAGAAGGACATCTTAGAGACTAATATTCAGTCCAAATATCAGCTTTCTAAGTCATCTGGAAGCGATTTTATACGTATTTGAAATTTGACGTCAATGGTTCGAATCTTGGATTTGCCATAAAACCATTGCCTTTTTGAATTAGGAAAACCGGACACTGGGATACAAAACTGGAGCGTTATATATGCATTGTGTGAAATTTTGATGAAAATTGGTCCAGAAATAATGGCTGTATACCGCGTAAAATCTTTTTGTCCTGACGTCAAATCTGATATTATATGACGTCATATAAATATAAAATACCTTGCATCCAAAAGCTCATGGATTAATGTATATTCCACTAAATTTCCATGGTCCTGGGAACTTTATAAAATATTTAAATTAACGCGTAGATATCAGATATACTTTTTGACCTTATGACGTCATTTGACGTCAAATGACCTTCATCATCACAGAATCTATAGGACAATAGGAGACTGATAATCAATCCAAATATCAGCTTTAGTACTCATCTGGAAGCAATTTTATACGTATTTGAAATTGACATTAATGGTTCGAATCTTGGATTCGCCATAAAACCTTTGCCTTTTCGAATTTGGAAAAACAGACACCAGCATGCACAACTAAAGCGTAACATACACATTCTGTGAAATATTGATGAAAATCGGTCCAAAAATAACGGCTGTAGACCGCGTACAAACATTTTTAGATGACGTCAAGTTTGACATCAAAACATGTCATAGGCAAATGAAAATCATTGAAATGCGAAATGTTCAATGTGAAGCATATGCTATTATATTTTCAAGGTCCTCAGACGTTTGCAACATATAGAAATTAACACATAGAAATAAGAAATTCTTTTTAACCTTATGACGTCATAGGACGTCAAATGACGTTCATCTTCACAGAATGTAAAGAACTCTTGGAGGCTTAAAATCACCTCCTTAACTCATCTGGAAGCGATATTATTGGTATTTGAAATTTGACGTTAATGGTTTGAATCTTGGATTCGCCATAAAACCTTTGCATTTTCGAATTTTGACAAACGAACAACGGGATGCACAACTAGAACGTAACATATGAATTCTGTGAAATTTTGATGGAAATCGGTCCAGAAATAATGGTTGTAGACCGTGTACAAACTTTTGTAGACAACGTGAAGTGTGATGTCATAAGCATATGAAATTACTGAAATCAAAATTTCAGCATATGAAGTATAAGCCATTATATTTTCATGATCCTGGGACTCTTGCAACATTTAGAAATTAAGGCGTAGAAAAGAAGAAAAAAAAATAAGAATAAAAAAACAGTACAAACCCAAATGGACTTTCTGCCTGTAGGCCTAAAAATCAATGTTCATAGTCATACATATTGTGCTGCTTTTCCTTTTTTATAGGAGAGACAGTCAAACCCATGGTGATAGGCAAGTCAGAAAAGCCGAGATGCTTCTCGAGCATTTGTGTAGATCATCTGCCAGTCTTGTATTGTGTGAACAAGAAGGCCTGGATGACATCTAGATTCTTCAAAGAGTAGCTACACTGGTTCGACAGGCAGATGACAGGACATAAGATGTTGCTGTTTATTGGACAACGCGCCATCACACACTGCAGTGAAACTGAGGAACACGACACTGAAATTCCTGCCCCCCAACACATCTGTAGTACAGCCACTGGACCAGGGCATCATCCTGACCATGAAGCTGAAGTACAGGAAGTGCCAGCTGCAGTTTGTTCTTCATCATATGGATCAGGGCCTTGGAAAAGATGGTTGTCAGCTGCTAAGGAGATATCCATATTGGACACCATACATTGGGTAGCCAGGTCATGGAGTGAGGTTGATGCTGCTACCATCAACAAGTGCTTCCTGAAGTGTGTGTTTGGAGTTATGCCAGCACCTCAACAAGTCCAGACAGAGGAGGAAGCAGAAAAAGAAGAAGCAGACAAATATCTGATAGCCCTGCATGTGGCAGCCAAGCAGTTGTTTTGGGTGTGACTTCCAGGAGCTTCTAAACATTGATAAGCTGTTTGCCACATGTGAGGAGGAGGTCGCAGATTGGACTTGGCCAGCAGATGAACTCCTGGAAGAATTGAGAGGTGATGAGGAGGACTTAGAACTGGAGGGCTACAGTGAGAGAACCAAGAAAAGTGATGTGTGTACAGTGACTGAGTGTTTTTTGTTCAATCAGAAGCTGCAGGAAGGAGTTTGCTGAGAAGAGTGAAGAGGTGCTGGGCCATGTGATGGATGGGCCATGAGGCAATATCAATGACATTTTCTACATTCTTATTATATACTACTTAACTTTTGCTAAGCACCACCCGCTATTTTCCCATAGAGTCAAGTAAAAACACATGCTTTATGTGATGCTGTCTACCTGAAAGGAAAGCGTTAGCTTACCATTTTTACACATAGTTTTTGTCAAAATGATAGACAAAAGACTCAAAAATGACTTACAACAATTTGGCCAATTCCTGTAGTTATTTGGCAAAATTCACAACAGTGTGTGTTTTGCAAGAAATGGCCATTTATTAATATAAGTTAAATTTTGTGATCAATACAGAAAAAATGACCAAGAACAGGCCAATATCGTCACAGACATCCTTAAAAGTATTCCATTTCGAAAACGGGAATATTGGAATGATCAAAGTTCTGAATTTAGCTGACTTTAAATTATAAGGTGTTTTCTCAAAATTTGCACTATCTAATTTTGATCAATTCCCAGTATTGAGGATCCAAAAGGCTTATTTTTTTGTGACTGGAAGTAAATTTGGTACATAAACAATACTTCTGCACAGAAGCAAGATTTGTTTTAATGAAAAATGGAAAATTTGTATTCAAATTTAAGTCTTATGAATAAATAATACTTACTAGGGTCGAATTCCACCAACAATTCTTAGCGCTAAGTAATACTTAAATACTTAGTGGCGAATTGCATTGTTCTTGTTTCTTTTTTAAAAATACCTAAATATTTCTTGACAAATAATGTTAGTTTTAAAGGTAATAATTGATTTCGGCTTAGTCATTTACTTGAATATTTTTATAAAAAAGGAATGGAGGAATGCGTTTCTACCTAGTTTAAAAATTTAAGTATTATTTAGCGCTATGGGTGCCTGATCTCCAAGATTTTGACAATAATTTTCTTGTGTTCTCAGTAAGGCCCTTTGACGACCAGTGTCTGCTGATAACAGCCATGCAGTCAGATGAAGCAACTCTGGATGGGAATGTGATATCCGAGCCTTGCACTGAGTCAAGAGCGTCTGACTGCATGGCAGTTTGACTGGGTTTGCTATTAACAATTTCAGCAACTGTGGATAATAATGTGGCCTTGGCCACTGATTTACTAATCAGTGTATCTGCCAACACATTCTTCTTGCCCATAATATAAACAGCTTTCAGCAGTATATTGTGTTTCAGGGCTAACTGCCAAAAGTTCATTGTCAATTTGCACAGGTGAACTGATCTTGTGCCCCCCTTGCCATTGATGCATTGGCATACAGTTGTATTATCCGACCTGATCAGTACGTTTTGCCCTCCAGATATAATAGGAAGTGTTGAAGGCTGAATACAACTGCTAACATTTCCTGACATTTGATATGTATGTATTTTCTCCGACAAAGTCCACTGACCTTGACATGTCAAGCTGTTCATGTGACCTCCCCAACCATGACTGCCACTGGCATCTGTGGTCAGAGTTACTGGAAAATGTTCTTCAGTTATGATCTGCCCCTGCCAATATTCTGATCCAATGAGAACCAGCTCAGATCCTGGATCAGCTGATGTGTATTGTAATATTGCAGAAAGTTTCATTCGGACAGGACTCCAATTTCCTAATAAATGAAGTTGAATAGGTCTCATGAACAGTCTGGCATTCAGGATTAGTTCTAGACAAGACGCAATCATTCCTAGCAGAATCAAGAAATGCTGTGTTGTGCATCAGCCATTCTGAATGTTTGACACAGCTTTTTTTTAAGTTTATCAGTCTTTCCCCAATAACTGCCAAGATATGCTAGGGCTTGCACTGGGACAAGCTGAGATTTCTTATTATGAAGCCTGGGTGGTAAAGAAGACTGAGAATTTGAAACTGGTCTTTCAATAACAATATCTTTGCTTCGTTTGCAGCTAACCAATTGTCTAGATAACTTGCTAGATGTATACTGAATTTTCTCAGATGTGCCACTGCAACTGTGATTATTTTTACAAACACTCAAGGGGCGCTCCTTAGACCCAAACAAGAGTCCGAAACTGGTATGTTACCCTATGAAAATGAAAGCGAAGGTATTACCGATGACTTGAATATTTTTATCTTTCAAATCTACTCTAAAGGCCCAGTCTCCTTTCCCCACAAGGTTTAATACTTTGGTCTGAGTGTCCATTTTGAAATGTTTGCGGAGATACTTGTTGAGGGGTCTTCGATTTATTACAGATCGCATTTCCCCATTCTTCTTTGGTACAAGAAATAAAGAAGCTGTAAAAACTTGAATTTACTTGTTTTGGATTGACAATTTCAATTGCATATTTTTTCTAACAGTGAAATTATTTCTTTTTTGATAATATCTTGACTTTTTGCAGAAACTATTGTCAACTTTATGCCTAAAAGGGGGGGGGGGTCTATAAATTCCAATTTGTATCCCTGACTTATTATATCTAACACCCATTTGTCTGTGGTGATCTTTTGCCACTGAGTGAGGAAATGAGACAGTTTGCCCCCAACAGGTATCTCTGGATACTTTGCTATAACACTTACCAAGTCATTTTTCATCTGTTTTTGCTACTGGCTTTCCTCTTCCCGACAGTGGACGTCTTGCTCTATAACTTCCTGAGCCATAGCCTCTGCCTCTACACCTTCCCCTGCTGTCTGGCTTAATGACCTTGGGGATGCGAAAAGTACCCCATCCACTGTATGATGATGTGCTCTGTTTTTGCTTGGCTGTGTTTTTTATAGGACTTGAGAAATTACCAGACAATTTGCGTCTCTTATGAAGATCTAGAATCAGGTTTTCAACCTGTTTTTTTCTTTTCTTTCTTGTCTTTCAAGAAGGGTTCTAGTTCCTTGCCAAGCAAACCACCCCCTGATGCAGGAAGATTAAAATAATCCCATTTATTTGATTGTTTATGTAACCCAGTGTCCTTCATGCAACACAACCTTCTAACTATATGATGGAAGGCACTTGTTCTTCCCATTTGGTCTAAAGAGTTTGTACTCATAGCAAAAATGTCTTCCACCAAAAGGATATAAGATAATGAAATGATTTTTGATATTGAATCGACCTGGTTTGTTAAACTCTGCGAAATATGTGTGTAATTTGCTCCTTAAACGTGACTTATCGTGATACGAGGTTGTGTCCGACCAACGAAAATTGGCAGTGTTTTGAGGCAATATCACACAATGGTCAGAAAAGGAGATATCAGAGTGGGACTTTCTTGTTGTTTTTCTTGGAGGTGGATGCCTTGGCTTGTGTCAGGACCTGAAAATATTCCCAGTCACTGTTTTTTGTTTGTGATCAGGTCGTCTGAAGATCACCGTTATCGAAATTTGCCCTCAGTGAGTTACATCCCTTGTTAATATATCGTCCGAGGTCCTAACTGCGCCCCTGTTCTAACTGCGCCACCTTCCTTTTTTTATCGTAGTCTCGCTAGATTTTATCACACGCACAAGGGACTGTGAGATTTTTTTTTACTATGTTTCTGTAAATAAAGTCTGATGATTTTTGTACAAAATTTTGATTCAGACTGATAAATATTGCAAATTTTATCTCGCACCACTCGTTTCTGTGTTTATACTACAAAATGATTTCCACACAGAATGGCCCTTTTACACTCAAATTTTTAAAGTAAAAGTATCGCGGAAATTCCATCTGCTGTGTTTACATATTTATAAATGGAGGTCATATGTGTACAATTCTCAACTACTATGACGTCACCTAGGGGGCGGAGTTAGGACCACACAAAATGATAGCATAATATTTGACTCGTAATGTATTAAATGTTATATTCGAGTGAATAATTATTTATAAAAATTATTTTGGGGGTATCAATGTGAAATTGATATAATTAATTGGTACGTGAACAGTTTTTATTCTATGTATTTTAATTATGATGCATTTCCTTATTAAATCTTAGAGAAGCGCAGTTTGGGCACTCGAGGATATAGACACTACCTGTATTTTTTCCCCAAATACTACGTGCCAAATCCCTGCGACTCACATCACATTCAGAATTTGCGCCACCCCAAGCAGAAAAATTCTGGATCCGGGCCTGACGTAGCAACCAGCATGGTCAGAGACTGAATATTCAAATAATAGAATCTATTCAATCATCGAGTCTTACTTGTCCACAATTTGTGATATCGTTCTACTTTCGATTTGGTGATATCCCCTACGGCAGAGGCGTGACAAGCAGTACAAAAATAGCATACACCGCTGAGCGGCTCATTTGATGGGACTAAGTCTTACCATATGCCTATAATACCATAATACCATTTGACTTTTTGTGTCCTGTCACTTGTCGATTATTCAGATAAAACACTGCGCTACGTGACAAGTTAACACAGGAATCTTGTGAACATTGTGCTGCACGTGTTACATTCGGAATCCCCTAGAAAGTGATGGCAATCAAAGTACTTATAGCGCTGCAAGCACAGGGGTTTATGAGCAGAGCGTTATGGCAGTTGTTGAAGGTGGCGTAAATATTTGACGATAGAATATCCTTTTAATTTTATTTTCATTTGCTCTAAGGATTAAAAAATATCAATATCATAGTTAGAATTTAATGTCTGATGCTACATCAAAGAAAGTGTGCAATTTTTCTTCAGCTGCTGTTGATTAATGAGTTTCCATGATTTCCTTTGTACATTTAAAGTCACTCCCAGAGTCCAATAACATGTTTGTAAACAATTTTGTTATTTCTTGCTCTCTATGGTGGCATATTTCTGCCAGCCACTTACCCATGTTAAAACTTTCCTGAAAAAATTACCACATATTCATTTAGTATCTGGCAGGTAGAAAAGCATCATCGAATTCCCCCGGCTGACTTATTCCGGGAGGAATTCGACGATGGCCAGACTGGTGATCCCATTGTTTCTCGCCGGTGGTAGAGTGGTACATCAGAACCAGATTGTCCAGGTTGGGCACAGTGCCGTAGTGTTGATCGGCCAGACAAATTGAGGATCCCTATATAAAACAGCTCCATTTTAACGCGACCATTAATAAAACACAGTTCAAATCATTGACTCCCAAAATATAATTCATTCATTGTTCTATCATAAAATGTACATATGTACAATGATATTGACACCAAGAGTAATAAGAAATAGTGAACTGTGCATATACTTACTTTTCCATATTTTGTATTTAACTTTCACTGTCATAGTATTACAGTTGCTCAGGCATTTACACGTGTGGTCATATTTCCAACAACAATTCTTAGTGCTAAGTTAAACTTAAATTCTAAAGGGTGAATTTCATTAGTCTTGTTTCTGTGATAAAAATACCCCAATGTTTCATTTCTTATCAATTATTGTTAGTTATTAAGGTAATATTTCATTTCAACTTAGTTGTGAACTTTAATATTTCATAAAATATTAATGGTGGAATGTGTATCCTTAAGTATTGAGTTCTCGCCATATTGGTATTCTCAGGCTATTTACATTAGTGCAATATTTGACTTCAAGTGTGACATAATTTTACAGAGAATCCATCGACAATAAACAACACTGATTGATCCTTGTTTCTAAACCTTCTTTTTATTGAAAATGTTTGGGAAACGGGTAAAAATATTCATTTAATAAAGAAGTACCGATTTTCTACCATTTTCACTAATGCTTCTTTTTATGATTTTTTAAATCGTTTGTTAAATCTACCGATAATACTCAGCAAGCATACGATCACTGATTTATGTAAACCAACATCTGTTCTTAAAATAGTGTAGGTTTGATTATGAATACACTTTGCAACAATACTATGTACAGAAGTGATTTAGAGCCATAGCTGTTATTAATATGATAGTAAACTCTATACTTGATAATTGTAATACAGCATGCCCATTTAACCTTTGCACAAGGTTTTTACACCCAAGATTGGCCATATACCTCCAAAATTGTAGGGACTTTCTGGCTGAAAGGGTACAAAGTTAAGGAAAATTGCTATTGTACCCCCAGTTACAAAACACGGAGGGCACCCTATAATAACATGAAAACTTTCAGTGTGATAGTGTTTCTTGTTCTCATTTGGATTGTCTTATATTTTACAAACCAATCGTTCTGTGATTAAGAACACAGAACTTCAATGCAACTGTTGCTTATAGATTTTGTCTCTATATGTGCACCATACTCATGGCAGACACATTTTCAGTTCATTGTCGAGAACTACAGACGCCATTTGAATTTTTTTTTTTTACTGTTGTTGGATTTTGACAGTTATATTTTAAATCTAAATGTGATGTGAGTGCTAGGGGAAAAAAAAAGGTTTTAGTATGATGGAGATGCATTCTGAAGGGTATCTGGGGGATAAAAATGAATTTTTTTTTTTTTTTTTTTTAATCCGATATATATTTTTGAAACATTGAAGGCCATGAATCTAATGCCTAGGTCCCACTGGGGAAAAATCTTCGGCGATGTGGAAATACACAATTTTTTCTACCGATGGTTCCCGATGTTTGAGCCAAAAAAGAGACTGAGCAGTCACATGAGAATTGACAATGATTAGGCTTCGGGATTGGTCCGTTGAACGTTCACTGATGTTTTGGCTTTGGTACAATGGGCTTGAATCCCGATGTTCAGAAAAGCACCTGGGGACCTTCTCCAATGATCGGCAAAGTTGCCCTGGAGTTTCACCGAGTTTGAAACATCATCGCGGGAATATCCCGGTAGATTAGGGGATCTTGCGACCCATCCTAGGTGTCTCGGGGAAGATTATGGAGATTATTAGAATTTGATAGTGGGATGAAGCGGCAAAGTAAAGAGAAGACTTTTGGGGTTTAAGGGGATGCCCTAAGCAATGTCTAATGGCCTTTTAGACCATTTCAGTCTAAGATT